>CM054390.1:10479047-10742882 GCA_028858755.1 Ara ararauna
GGCTGCTCATGCACGGGAAGGTACGTGCCTGTGGGATGTGGGAATTCCCCATCCCGGGCGCTAAATCCGCGTCGCTTGGCTGCGTTGGAGCTGGCTGCGGGCTTGGGAATGTTGGGAATGTGGCCTTGGCACCTGGCTGGCTCCTGGGCAGCTCCGCAGTGCTTGAGAGTCTCTGTGCGGCAATAAAGATCCCGGCTTTGGGGAGCGGGGAATGAGCTTTGGGAGCACGGAGGGAGTGTGGGGGTGCCTGAGGCGCTGAGGAGCACCTTTGGGCTCCCAAAGGGGATTGTTTAATCTTGGAGCAGCCGGAGTTTGGGAAGCACTGAGTAATTCCTGCTTTTGTTTCCACGCCAGGAGGTGGGAAGCATCATTGGGAAGGTAAGTGAGCAGCAAAGCCCCGATCCCTGCCTCCCTGCCCCCTTCCCGGTGCCCCCCCCAGCCCCTGACGCCTTTTCCCTTCTCTCTCCCCACACAGAAGGGGGAATCCGTGAAGAAGATGCGGGAGGAGGTGAGTCGGGAAATGGGAATCGCGGCGGCGCCACGCGGGGCGCGCTGGGAAGTGTAGGCAGAGCCGGCAGGAAGCCGGGCAGGAGAAGATGGCTGCCGGGAGGGATCAGCGCAGGGAATGCCGAGCGGAGCAAGGAGGATGGGTCATGGGGGGGGGGATCCTGAGGGCTCCGCACTGAATGGAGCGGGGAAGGGCGGATCGCTGGTGGGAATCCTGAGGGATTTGTGCTGAACCGAGCAAGGGAGGATTCAGCGCTGGTGGGGATCCTCATGGATCCGCGCTGAGTGGAGCGAGGGAGCTTTTAGCACTGCTGAGGGAATCCTATGGGATCTGCGCTGAGCCGAGAGGATTCCTCCCTGCGGGAAGCGCTGCGGGTTCCGTGCCCAGCTGAGCGGCGGAGGGAGGGGTCCTCTCTGGGGGGGCTCCTGAGGGACCCGCACTGAACCCAGCAGGGGGGGGTCTATCCCTGGCGGGGAATCCCGGGGCGCTGAGGGCTCCTCTTCCCGCAGAGCGGCGCCCGCATCAACATCTCCGAAGGGAATTGTCCCGAGCGGATCATCACCCTCGCTGGCCCCACCAATGCCATCTTCAAAGCTTTTGCCATGATCATTGACAAACTGGAAGAGGTGAGTGCGCAGCCTCCAGCCCTTCCCTGGATGAGTATCCCCTTGGATCCGCCCCGGAACACACAGGAAGCTCATTCCCTAGGGATGAGCAGTGGCATGGGCTCGTTCCGCATGAGCCCCCCCGTGGGGCCTGATCTTCGCTCTGCTGCCTGCTCAGGGTCAGGGATGACCCTTCCATGAGCGCCCTCAGGGGTTGAGGGCCGGGATCCACAGCGATGGTCCTGGCCTGGAAGCACCCCGGCGCTCCAGCGGGAGCAGGGCTGGGAATGCCCCGGCTCGGCTCATCCCCTGGGCAGGAGGGTAATTCCAAGGAGGGGGCCTGGGGGTGCGGAGCTGCATCGTGCCCCTGCTGCTGTTGAATCGACTTCCAGGAGGGATGTTGGGCCTGGATAATCTGGATCCGGGCGTTAGAGCCCGCTCAGGGTGGTGGTGTTGAGCTTCCATCCCGCTCCACATGCTTTGGAGGGCGGGAGCGCTCTGTACCTGGGGCTGAGCTCCGCAGCCCTTGCCTTGCTTCTGGGGGTGAACCCCCTGTTTTCCTTTGGATTTGGGATCCTTCCCTATGGAGGAGGCAGCCCCAGGGCCTCGCTGCTGCCGAGAAGGAGCTGTTTGTGCTGTATCCCAAGTGCTGGAGTTTTCCACGTGCTCCCGGTCCCATCCCAGCTCCCGCATTCCGAGCGCTGGGCTCGGGGTTAAGGCTTTATTTTAGGTCTGAGCCATGGCCTTGTGCCTCCTCCCCCTTCAGCGCATGACCGCTGCCACCCGTGCCAGGCCTGTTCTCTGTGCCTGCTGCTGCTCTGGTCCTGCTACCACGGGAATGCCGAGCTCCGGCACAGCCCGTTCCCATTTGGGGTGACCCCCCCAGTGCCTCTGCCCTGGGGGGGGGGGGGGTTAAACCCCCCTTTCCACGCAGACAACGCAGAACTTGGCTGCTTCATCCATCCTCCCCCTGCCATTCCTGGGAATAGGCCCGGCAGACACCCCGGGGTCACCTTGGCCTGGGCTGCGGTGCCAGGATCATCCCCCCCACATCCCTGTGAGTGACTCCTCTTCCCGCAGGACATCAGCAGCTCCATGACCAACAGCACGGCCGCCAGCCGGCCCCCGGTCACCCTGCGGCTCGTGGTGCCCGCCAGCCAGTGCGGGTCCCTCATTGGCAAGGGAGGCTGCAAGATCAAGGAGATCCGAGAGGTGCGTGTGGCCCCACGCAAGGAATTCCAGGGCTCCGGGTGCCCCTTGGGAGACGTCCATGCCCCAGCCTGGGATCGCTCCTTGGGAGCTCTGTATTTTTAGTGCTGGTGAAACCGAGCCTGGGGCAGGCCCTCCCCTTCCCAGCACTGGGTTCGTGCTCCCCGCTTCCCATGGCCGTTGTTTTCTCCCTCTCTCCAGTGTTTTCCCAGTTGTTGGAGGGAGGGATCACGCTTCCAGGCCTCAGTTGGTGCCGTTTAACACTGCCCCCCTGGGCTGCGATGTGTTAACTGCCCCTGCCCCGGGCTCCCAAATAATTTCCAGCTAGGATTAAAGGATTTTGATGCCGGGGGGGGTGGCTATGTATAACCCTGCTGCAGGCTTTGCTGCTGAGGTCACAGCCCTCCCCAGGCCCTCACAGCCTATTTTTACCCCTGGCCAGAGCACGGGGGCACAGGTCCAGGTGGCCGGGGACATGCTGCCCAACTCCACCGAGCGAGCCATCACCATCGCTGGGATCCCACAGTCCATCATCGAGTGTGTCAAACAGATCTGCGTCGTCATGCTGGAGGTAGGCCCCCCCCCCCCCCCCCCCTCCGGAGCTGGTTGCATCCATTGGGAATGCAGGGATGCCTCCTGCCCTCGTTGAGCTGCAGCCCTCCTGGCGAGTGGAAAATGCTGAGGAGGGACAAAAGGGGGGATAAAGGGATAGTGGGGATTATGGCCTCCTCCAGGTGAGGCTTAAACCAGGGTTGAGCCAGGCCTCTGGAGCTGCCTGGAGCAGCAGGGTCCTGCTGTCCCTGGTGCCCTCCCTGCTCCTTGGGTGTTCTCCCTCAGTCCCTTGCCCAGCATGGGGAAGGAACGGGATGCTCTGCTTCTTCCCAAAGGGCTGGTTTTGAACCTGAAGCAGAGCATTGCTGTATGAAGTGCAGCATCCTGCTGTCCCTTGTCACCCTCTCTGCTCCTTGGGTGTCCTCCCTCAGGCCCTTGCCCAGCATGGGGAAGGAATGGCGTTGCTCTGCCTCCTCCCAGGGAGGTGATTTTGAGCCCAAAGCAGAGCTTTCATGTGCAGGGTGCAGCATCCTCTGTACCCTCCGTGCTCCTTGGATGTCCTCCCTCAGTCCCATGCCCAGCATGGGGAAGGAATGGGATGCTCTGCCCTCTCCCAGAGGGCTGGCTCTGAACCCAAAGCAGAGCATTGGTGCGCAGGGTACAGTGTCCTGCTGTCCCTTGTCACCCTCTTTGTTTCTTGGGTGTACTCCCTCAGCCCCATACCCAGCATGGGGAAGGAATGGTGGTGTTTCGCTCCCTCCCAAAGGGCTGATACTGAGCCCAAGGGGCTGACACCAAGCCCAGAGCCCAGCGATGCTGTATGGGGCATGGGGGCACGGCAGCTGCGGTGCTGCTCTGTGTGACTCTGCTCTCTGCCTGTCCCCAGTCTCCCCCGAAGGGTGTCACCATCCCGTACCGGCCCAAGCCATCCAGCTCTCCCGTCATCTTTGCAGGCGGTCAGGTAAGGCCTCTGCTCTGCTCCCGGGGTGCGGGAGGGGAGGGGATGGCACTGGGGGGGGGTCTCACCGTGGCCAGCGCACGTCGGCCGCTCTGCGGGTCTGTCACCCACCGGCCTGGGCCTCCCGGAGCCTGCTCCAGGGAGGGATGAGGGCAGGGCTGGGATGGGGGGGCCCAAAAGGGCTGATGGGGGGGGTAAGAGGTGCTGGCAAACAGCCCTGCGCTGAGCCAGCCAGAGCACCCCTGTGGTGGCAGCAGCGGGGAATTGGATCAGGCCGAGATTCCAGCGGCCAAATCCAGGCGCTGCCCCATCCCTGGGGCTGGCTCCGAGGACTCGGTGTGACTTGGTGTGGGTGACCGGCCCTGCGGGCTTGGGGGGCATGGGGGGGGGGGGTGCTCGTTTTGGGGTGCAAAGGCCCCTCGTGTTGTGGGGTCGGGGTTGGGTGCGGAAAGGCTTCGCCTGGCTCGAGGGAGGGTGCAGATGTAGGAGTAGCCATCAGGTGAGGTGGGGATGGAGCTGGGCCAGGGGAGCCGCTGCTCCCTGCACAGGCTCCCTCGGGTCCTGTCTGCAGTGAAGCCCTGACCCCCCCCCCGGCCCTGTTTGGGGTGGGGGGTGCTGCTGGGGGGTGTCCGGGCTGCTGGGCAAGGCAGGAGGCTCAGGCCCGGGTGTGGGTGACGCGCTCCCCACCCTGTGGCTCCCGGGGCTGCCTTAAGGCGTTGGGAGGCACAGACCCCACGGATACTGGTGCAGGCGCATCCGCTGCCTCCCTGCTGGCAGGGAGATCCCTCGGGAAGGGCTCCGGCACGGCCTGGAGCCCTCAGCCAGCCCGCTGTTGGCATTCCAGAGGCAGGGAATGGGGTAGCTGCTGCCGGCCTCCCCCCCCCCCCCCAGCCCCTCGCCAGGCTGGTGCCACGCTTGATTTGGGGGCCTGCCACCGGCCCCTTCCTCGCATTGGCCTCCCCCCCCCACCCCTTCACCCTCCCTGCCTCTTCCTCCTCCCCTTCCCAATCCCAGTCAGCCCCTTCCCACCTCTCCGAGAGCTTCTCCTGCCGCTCTGCCCCCCGGGGGACGCGCCTGCTCTGGCCGGTACATCCCTGTGTGTGTGTCCCCCCCCCGAGCCCCTTGGCTGGGGGGGTCTGTACCGTGCGCCCCCCCCGTGGCGCGGGAGCGGCCGCCTTCCCCGTTAGAGCAGTGAGGAGCAGGCTTCCCACGGCCACGCATCTCTTCCCTCCCTCTCCCCCTTCTCTTCTCCCCCCTCTCCTCCTCTTCCGTCCCTCTTCCCCTTCGGCCAGCCCGATGCAGCCGCCCGGGCCCCGCTCCCGGTGGTGTCGCGTCTCTGTCTTTGCAGCTCAGAGCCGTGCTTTTAGAGCAGGTTTAGCCCTCGACCAGCAGAGCTCAAGTGTCGATGTGACTTTGGTGTTAGCGGAAGGTTTCGGATTGACAGCCCTGGAGACTGAAGTCCTCTAATTTATCCACAGGACAGGTACAGCAGCGGCAGTGCGAGCTACCCCCACACCGCCCCATCCATGTGCCTCAACTCTGACTTGGAGGGACCACCTCAGGAGGTGAGAGGGGAGTTCAGTCTCCACGGCCTGTTCAATCCTTGGCCTCTCTGAGACTGCCAACAAGGGTGGCATCCCCGTCCCCGTCCCCCAAAACCCCGTCATCCCGGTGGCTTTTGTGCTGTGGACTCCTGTCCACTGGGAACTGGACTCTGAGCCCACCAACCTCTCCTCACGCAGGCCACCCGGCAGCCACTGCATGGCAACGAACTTGGGCCAATTCCAGCCTGGGCTGCAGTTCTTCCGGTGACCTGGAAGTGAGGCTGTGTACCCCCCTCTCCCCCTCCTCTCCCACCCATCCCCAACCTGCCCGGCCCCCTCCAACCCGCCCATAAGCCTTTAGCCAGCCAGGCCCCAGCCAGTGACTCGCCCTTTCTGGGTAGCTTCAGGAGGCATCTGAAGTCTGTGGCTGTCCCTTAACCTCAAGACATGGAATTGTGGCAGGTCAGGCACTCAGCCTCGTCCCCCCCCCCGACCCGAATGCCTCTCTTTTGCCTTGTCTAGCATCAGTAGCCAGCTCCAGCATTGCCTCTAGCTTGCCCGGCGACGTTTCCTAGGTGTGGAAGTGACGAGAGGACTCGGATTGGGAATCTTTTTTTTGGACTTGGAAACGGGGAGGGGCGGGCGGCGGGGGGGGAGCTTCGTTGGGGGCCGGGAGCTAAGCAGGGCTGCTTGGGGTCTTGGAGCTCTTCCCCTGTCGGCGAGGGGGGGGCGCAGGGCTAGAAGCATTGTTGGACTCCACCACACCATAACATCTTCATCAAGATCCCAGCCCGTTGTGTCGTCTTCTCTTTTTTTTTTTTTTGTTGTTATTTTTTTTTTGTCTGCCACTTTGCTGTTTTTTTTTTTTTTTTTTTTTTTGGGGGGGACGGCGACCAAAACTGTCCCTTCCCGCCCCAAAACGCCACCTCGAGGCCAATTTGAGGCTAGCAACTTGCTTGTTCCAGCATTGATCCGTCCCCTGCCTCTCCCTGCCCCACTTCCCTCGCCCCGGAGAACTCTCCACTTGGCTCTCTGACTTCCTGGCTAGTTGAAATCTGTCTGTCCCTGGGTGGCTGTCCGATGGTTGTTAATAGGACTGTTTTCCTCCTTTTTGTAGGCCTATACCATTCAAGGACAGTATGCCATTCCACAGCCAGATGTAAGTTTTGTTTACAACTTCTTGTCTTCAAATCCACCCCTTTTCCTCCTCCCCCCCGTTCCAAAACGTTCTCCGTGCTCTCTTCGCCTCGAGCCGTTGGGGCTGAATGATCTGAGCTGAGCTTCCCCCCCAAAAAAGCTCGCCCTCCTGCAGCCAGCTTCACCCGGCCTCAGATCCCTCCTTTTGCCTTCCCTCGCCCCCTCTCTGACACTTTCCCCCCCTCTCCCTGCTCCCAGATGTCATTTTTTTCCCCCCCTCCCTCTTCCCGGCTTGGCATTTCACACCAGCTCCAGCTTCTCCCTTGCCCCCCCCCCCCCCCTTAAACTGGGCATGCAGCCCCTCGGGAGGAAGCCAGACCGGCACCTGATGGCTCACTGTCTTGGTGGCTCTCCCGGGGCACTTGGGGACAAGGAAGGGGGGGTTTGGACCCAGCCCAGGCTGTCCCCAGCCTCTTGGGGGGGGACCCTTTGGCATTCGCAGCGGCGCTGTTGGCCACCACCATCCTCGGCACCATGCTCATCCCGTAGGGCTGATCTCTGCTCCTGGCACCCTTAGAGCAGTCGCTGGGGGGGGTTTGACACAACCAGGCCAGGGAGGAGAAGGGCTTAGGAGGAAGCTGGGCTATCAAAGAGCTTCTCTGGCGGCTGGACCGAGCCGGGCTCCATCCCCACGTCCCCCCCGTCCCCTCTCGCTGCTCCCTGCATGGCGCGGGGCAGGCCCTGCCCTCTCCTCTCTGCTTCTGTCCCTGAGCTCCTCTCACACCTCGCTTCACCGGGGGGTGGGCACAGCCCTCCCCAGCCCACCTTGGCCTGGAGCCTGCGCCCTCCATGGGGACGTGGAGGGGCCGGGGAGGGGGGCTCGGTGCCATTGGCAGTGTCTGTGTTGATGTTCTGAGTCCTGCCCCCCCCCGGGCTTGGGAAATGGCTAACATGGGCCTTTCTCTCTCTTGTCTTCCCCTCCTCCTCCTCTAGCTGACCAAGCTGCACCAGTTGGCAATGCAACAGTCACACTTTCCAATGTCTCATGGCAACACTGGATTCAGTGGTATGGAAACTCCTTCTCTCTTGCGTGTGCTAAGCGTGGCTCAGGCTCCTCTGAACGGGGCCTCGCAAACACCCCACAACCAAAGGTGTCCCCCCAAAGCTGAGCCCGGCCAGGTAACGCTGCCCGGGGGTGACTTCGGTATCGGCCTCTGGGGGGGCCGCAGGGCGTACGAGGCAAAACAGCACCGAAAAGCAACCGCCGAGCAGGCAGGGCCTCCGTGCTGCTTCCCTTCCTCTTCACCCTCATCCTCCACAGCTCTGCCGATGCATTTGGAGCCCCCCCTGACCCGCAGCACCCCCTCTTTCCCCTCTGGTTACTCCAGTCCTGAGTGGGCAACTGTTGAGTTGTGCCCCCCCCACCCCCCAAAATCTGCTGTAGACGTGCTAAGGTGGCTAAAATACCCCCTTGGGGCTCTCAACTGGAGACAGCCAAAACTCATTGTCCCTTGTATCTTGACAGGCATTGAATCCAGCTCTCCAGAGGTGAAAGGCTATTGGGGTAATGATTGAACACCAAAATGTGTAGTTATTCTCTCGTGTATGGATCCTGCCCGGGGTCTCCTGCTCCCTGTTAAACCCCCCCCCCCGCCTTTGTGCACGGATGGGAGAGGAAAAGGGGGGTTAAGGGGAGCTTTAGAAGGGCTGGAGGTACCCCTTGGCTGTGCAAGGACTCAGTGGAGAGCAGCAGGGCTTGGTGGAGGCCTTGGGCCCCCCACTTTTACCCCCAACCATGTGCTGAGGGGGAGCAGTTCCCCCCCTGTGCCCGAGGAGTTGCTGGAGCCATTCGCCTGCACTTGCTGCCGGTGGCAAAGGGGGGACACCCAGGTTGTGTCCCCGCACTGCTTCCACCCCCCCAGAGCCCTGGGGTGAGGGCTGGAGCCTCCCACCTCTCCCTGTAGCAGGGAATGAGCTGGGAAAGGGGGGGAAAAAGCCTTTAAAACCCTTAAAACCCCACTTATGACCCATGCGGAGCTCCATCGCCGACGTGGGGCTGCGGTGGTGAGGAGGAGGATGAGGAGGAGGAGCAGGGGGTAGTGTAGCCCTTCAGAGCTGGTGATGGAGCAGCACGAGCACATTGCTGTGGGCCTGTCCTGCCTGCGAGGAGCATCTGTGGTGCCATGGAATGGGGGCACAGGGACACAGTGGGGAGAGAGCTATGGGGGGGGACGCCGCAGGAGGTGTGGGGAGGGTGCAGTAACTCACAGCTTGCTCTGCCCTTCCCCTCCGGTGCTGAAACCGCCTCCGAGGGAGCCCTGAGGCTGCAGCAGACGTGGGTCTGTGGGTGCTGCCCCCCTCATCCTCTGCTGCTTTCTCCCTGTCTCCCGAGCAGGTTTGGATGCCTCCGCTCAAACCACCTCTCACGAACTCACCATTCCAAATGATGTGAGTATCCAGGTGGGATCCAGCCCACAGCTTCCTCTTTATCCGCGGGGGGTCCCTTCCAACGGGGGGGGGGGGGGGGGGTGGGCTTGGGGCTTCAACCCTTTCCTTAGGCTTTCCTAAGGCAGGAACCCCCCCTTGGGAGATCCCTGTGGAGCGCAGTGGGAGGAAGGGGCTGGTTTGGTGCTGGGATGCTAACGGGAGCCGCTTCCCCCGCAGTTGATTGGCTGCATCATCGGGCGCCAGGGCGCCAAGATCAACGAGATCCGTCAGATGTCGGGGGCTCAGATCAAGATTGCCAACCCCGTGGAGGGCTCCACCGACCGGCAGGTCACCATCACCGGCTCTGCCGCCAGCATCAGCTTGGCCCAGTATCTAATCAATGTCAGGTGAGCGCCAGCGCCGTGCCCAGGGGCCTGGGGAGGGCTTGGCACCACTGGGGGGGGGGGATGCGGCGGTTCCGAGCCCCTGCTTCTCCTGCTTTTGGTCCCTTTCCCCCCCCACATCCCCCTTTCCCTTTTGTGCTGTCCCGGTTTTCCTCGTGCTGTCGCTTCCCAGCTTGTGGGAAGCTGGAAGGGCCTGGACCTGCTTGGAACAGGCTCCATAAAGGTGCTTTAGGGCTGCGCCGCTTCCATCCGGCGCGTGCGTGGTGAGGGCTGATCTTTGGTGGGTGATAGAGGAAGGGACCCCCCCTCCCTTCCCCCTCCCCTTGAGCCAGCTCCTGGGCAATCCCAAGCCTCCCAGAGCGGGATGCCAGGATCCCAGGGTGCTCCCCGCCATGCAGAGGCCCCGTCCTCCCCAATTCCCAGCCCCCGGAGCTGCGGATGGAGGCGAAGGGCCCACGCGGGGCCGTGCCCCCGCTCCGCGCCGCCGCCTCCGGCTGCTCCATCCCAGGAGCCGCCCCATCCCAGGAGCCGCCCCATCCCAGGAGCCGCCCCATCCCAGGAGCCGCCCCATCCCAGGAGCCGCCCCATCCCAGGAGCCGCCCCATCCCAGGAGCCGCCCCATCCCAGGAGCCGCCCCATCCCAGGAGCCGCCCCATCCCAGGAGCCGCCCCATCCCAGGAGCCGCCCCATCCCAGGAGCCGCTCCATCCCAGGAGCCGCTCCATCCCAGGAGCCGCTGGCCTTTTCCTCTCCAGCTTTCCTTTTTTGCCTGGCGTCGATGCCCCCAGCACAATGGGGTGCGCGCGGGGGGGGTCCCGAAGGCCAGGCCAGCCCAGCGGGGTCACCCTCAGCCCCTTCCCCGCGCCTGTGCCCTGTGTGTGCTGTGCTGCTCCCTCCCTGGTGTTGCCCTTCCACCCACCCGTCGATTTTGGGGTTTTTTTGTCTTTTTTTGTTCCTTTTCTCCTCTGTTACAGTTTAGAAAGCGCTAAACCCTCCTCCCAGGCAGCCTCCGCCACGGCCCCTGACCACCTCAGCATCAACCTCTCTCAACCCTCCACCCCTTCTTCTTCTTCTTCTTCTTCCTCCTCCTCCACCACCACCACCACCCCCTCGCTCGCCGCAGCGGCGGCCTCCGAAGCACCCGTCAGCCTCCCCAACCCTCTTCCGAGTGCCCCCTGTGTCTCCAGTCTGCTTGGCATGAAACCCGTCCCTCTCCTGGCTCTCAATGTTGTCTCTGCTGCTAAAGGCGCCTCCGCTCCGGCCGTGCCGGGCGCCGCTAACAAACTGAAGGCGGACAAACAGAGGTTTGCTCCGTACTGAGCCTGCCGGAGCCTTGAGAGCCCCGGCAGCTGGAGAGCCCCGAGGGGAGGCCGCTTCCCGGCCGCCTTTCCCAGCGCTTGGGGTCCTTTTTGGCTTCTCCTCTTTGCCGTGCTCATCCCTGCGGGGGCTTTTGGCGGCTGAGCGATGATTTCCCCTCCTAGCGAGCCATTCACTCCTCCCGGTCCTGCTGGCTTGTAGCTTTTCCTTCCGATCTCCTCTCCATTTTTCCCTGGTTTTAGTTGCAATCGTGCTTTGGGGGGGGGGGCGGCGGGAGGGGGTCGTTGTGGAAGAAACGACTTGGGGCGGGATTTAACCCTCTTGGAATGTCTGTACCCTGTAATAAAGTTGCCACGGTGAGAATCTGCTCTGCTAGATCTGTGCTATGGGGGGGGGGTGGGAGCCCGGGGGGGGGCCCCCATCTCACCCATAGTGGGGTGCTTTCACCCGTAATGCGGTGCCCCCCCTTTAAATAGCAGGGAGGTGGCTGCTTGGTGCAGGTTTGGGGGTGCTGGTGCTGGCCCTGCTTGCTGAGGGGGGGATCCCCCCATTGCATCGTGTGTGCCCCCCCCTTAACCCTCTCCATGCGCTCCCCACTGGGGGGTTCCGACCCTTTCCCTCCTTCCCCTTGTGCTGCTGCACCCCAGGGTGCTTTGGGTGCCCTCATCCCAACACCTTCCCTCTGGATCCAGCCACTCAGAGCCCCCCCCTTGTTCCGCTGCCCTCCCTTCGCTGCTTCTGCCTTGTGCCCCCCCCCAAAACCCTCCCCCCCCCCCGCAGGGCACCTCCCTCTGGGGCTCCTCCTTCCCTTTCCCCCCCGGCCCCCCCTCTGACGCCCTTTTCTTCGTTGCAGGCTCTCCTCGGAGACCGGGGGCATGGGAAGCAGCTAGGGCCCGCCGCGGAGCCCGGCCTCGCACCATCCATCTGTAGCCCCTTTAGAGCCAGCCCCAGGTTAACAGAACCTTAGTTTGGACATTTTTGGGTTTCCGGTTCTCCACCACTCACCAGGTTGAGTTGTTTGGGATTTCTCTTGGTTTCTTGATGAGTTTTTTCTCTTCCTTTCCCCCCCCCCACCTTCCCCCCCCCCAAAACCCCTCCCCCCCCCCAAGCATCAGCGTTTTAACTCCTCCGGTCACCCGCTGAGCCCAGATCTTAGTTTTATAAAGCTTCTCTCTCCTCCCAGTGCTCCTCTCTTTGGTTTTCCTCCTTTTACCACCCCACACCCCCCCCCATGTGCCCCGGCGCTGGGGGGGGGCGGGGGGGGGCACGGGAGCCCTCGCTCCATGGAACGGCAGGAGACTTTTTCAGGAAAAGCAGTTAATAAAAAGATGGACGGGACCTTTGTCCGTGTGCCCCCCCCATAGCACCCCCCGAACCCCCCCTGTGTGCTCATAGCACCCTCTGTGTGCTCGGAGTCCCCCCTGGGCCCTGCAGCCCCCCCATGCCCTGGGGCTCACTCTGCCCCGGATCCCCATTGGGTTTGGGGGTTCCACTGCTCTTGAATGGGAAGCAGCGCCCCCAGATCCTTTAGGCTGCCTTTGGGGGGGGGGACGACTTTGCTTCCCCCCCACCCTGGGGTCCGGCGGTCCCAGTCCCACCGGTAAAGGAGAATGGGACTGGGGAGGGCTCAGCCCCTTTTATGTTGTGGCCCCCCCCAGATTATCTCCGGCAGGGGGGGGGGACCTTCCTTTGCACCCCCTTCCCCAACAGCTCCCTCCCAGTGCTCCCATTCCCAACCAGTAAAGGAGTGGGGTTGGAGGGGGGGGGGGTCATCCCATTCTATGCTTTGTTGTGTCCCCCCCAGAACTTAACCCTTGGGGGGGGACGACCCATCCTTTGCTTCCCCCACCCAGGTCCAGTGCTCCCAGTCCCACCAGTAAAGAAGGGATGGGACTGGAGATGGGGCTCAGCCCTTTCTATGCCCGCCCCCCCCCCCCCAAAGTCATCCCCGGGGGGGGGAAAAATCCTCTCCCCCCCTCTGAAGGGGGGGAAGGGGGGGAGGAATTACAGTAGGTCCTACATAACTCAAGGGGGGGGTGGGCAATATTGATCCTTGGTCTTGTTCCCCCCCCACCCAGGTGCTGCCCCCCCCCCCACGCACAGACACAGAGCTTCCCATAGAGATCCATAGATATTTATATAAATATATGGGGCTGTACAAGTGGGGGGTGCGGGGGGGGCACACAGGTCACAGGCCAGGGGGGGCCGTGGGCCGGGGGGGGCCCTCGCCGCTGCCTGAGTGATCCAGCTCTGCGCTGTCGCAGTCCGAGTCCTCGGAGACCTGGGGGGGACGGGACACAAAAGGGGGGGTTCAGCATCCTCAGACCCCCCCCCCCAGGGCTCCCCCTTGTTGTGCCTGGTGCTGGTGGGGGGCCTGGGGGATCCCCCCCTCCATGACTTTGGGGACCCCAAAGCTCTTCCCTATGGGATGCGGCCTTGGAGGCCCCCACAGTCCCAGCGCTGGGGGTCCCGAAGCCCCCCCTTCAGTCCATAGTGTGAAGCTCTGGGGGACCTTAAGCCCCCACCCAACAGCACCATCCTGGGGGTCCCCTTTGCATTGCCAATCCCTTCCTGGGGGGCCCTAAGGTGCCCCCCCCCCACCCCATAGCACCCATCCCTGAGTGGCCCCCACCCAACAGCACCCATCTCTGGGGAACCCCCTGCCCTTTGCTAACCCCAATGGGGGGGCTCAGGGCATCGCCACCCCACAGCACCCATCCTTTGGGGACCCCAAGGACCCCGCACCCCATAGCAGCAGCGTTGGGGTACCCCAAGGGCCCCGCACCCCATCGCACCCATCCCTTGGGGTGTCCTAATGAGCCCCCACCCCATAGCAGCAGCGTTGGGGTACCCCAAGGACCCCGCACCCCATAGCAGCAGCGTTGGGGTACCCCAAGGACCCCGCACCCCATAGCACCCATCCCTTGGGGTACCCCAAGGGCCCCGCACCCCATAGCAGCAGCGTTGGGGTACCCCAAGGACCCCGCGCCCCATCGCACCCATCCTGGGGGGGGGGGTTCCGACCTTGGGGCGCGCGGGGCCGTCGGGGGGCGCCGCGTCCATGGGGATCTCGGAGCCCTGCGAGAGGAGATCCTCGGAGCGCTCGTCCGGGCGCTCGTCCGTGTTGGTGCTGCCCACGTCGGGGGTGGCGCTGGGCGAGGCCTCGCTCGTCAGCCCCTCCCCGTCCCCGTCCCCGTCCGAGAAGTTCTCGGAGCTGAACGTGGAGAGCGACGGCCGCTGGCTCATGGCGGGGGGCCACCTGCGGCGGGCACGGGGGCGCCCGTGGGCACCCATAGGTAACCGTGGGCACCCATAGGCACCCATAGGTAACCGTGGGCACCCATAGGTAACCATAGATAACCGTGGGCACCCATAGGTACCCATAGGTACACATAGATAACCATGGGCACCCATAGGTAACCGTGGGTACCCATAGGTACCCATAGATAACCGTGGGCACCCATAGGTACCCATAGGTACACATAGATAACCATGGGCACCCATAGGTACACATAGATAACCATGGGCACCCATAGGTAACCGTGGGTACCCATAGGTACCCATAGATAACCGTGGGCACCCATAGGTACCCATAGGTACACATAGATAACCGTGGGCACCCATAGGCACCCATAGGTAACCATGGGCACCCATAGGTAACCGTGGGCACCCATAGGTAACCGTGGGCACCCATAGGCACCCATAGGCACCCATAGGTAACCGTGGGCACCCATAGGTAACCATAGATAACCGTGGGCACCCATAGGTAACCGTGGGCACCCATAGGTACCCATAGATAACCATGGGTACCCATAGGTACACATAGATAACCGTGGGCACCCATAGGTAACCATAGATAACCGTGGGCACCCATAGGTACCCATAGATAACCATGGGCACCCATAGGTACACATAGATAACCATGGGCACCCATAGGTAACCGTGGGCACCCATAGGCACCCATAGGCACCCATAGGTAACCGTGGGCACCCATAGGCACCCATGGGTACACAGAGATAACCGTGGGCACCCATAGGCACCCATAGGCACCCATAGGTAACCATAGATAACCGTGGGCACCCATAGGCACCCACGGGTAACTGTGGGCACCCAGAGGTAACTATGGGCACCCATAGGTACACAGAGATAACTGTGGGCGCCCATAGCACACACAACATGTGGGCACCCGTGGCACCCAGGGAGACCCATGGACACCCATAAGTACACATAGATAACCATGGGCACCCATAGGTACACATAGATACCCATAGCACACACAGCACACGGGCACCGCATGGGTACCCAGAGACATCCATGGGCACCCATAGGTACCCATAGATAACCGTGGGCACCCATAGGTAATTGTGGGCACCCATAGGTACACAGAGATAACCATGGGCACCCATAGGTACACAGAGATAACCGTGGGCACCCATAGGTAACCGTGGGCACCCATAGGTACCCATAGATAACCGTGGGCACCCATAGGTAACCGTGGGCACCCATAGGTACACATAGATAACCATGGGTACCCATAGGTACACATAGATACCCATAGCACACACAGCACACGGGCACTGCATGGGTACCCAGAGACATCCATGGGCACCCATAGGTACACATAGATAACCATGGGCACCCATAGGTACCCATAGATAACTGTGGGCACCCATAGGTAATTGTGGGCACCCATAGGTACACAGAGATAACCGTGGGCACCCATCGGTAACCATGGATACCCATAGATAGCTATAGCACACACAGCGCTTGGGCACCCCATGGGCACCCACAGATACCCATGGACACCCATAGCACACACAGCACATGTGGGCATCCCATGGACACCAAAGGACACCAATAGATACCCCATAGATACCCATAGACGCCCCATAGATAACCCATAGACACCCCATAGATAACCCATAGCACACCCAGCACCCATAAGACACCCACAGCACACCCAGCACCCCACAGGTAACCCACAGCAGCCACAGACACCCCATAGCACCCACAGACACCACACAGCACCCATAGCACCCTATAGCACCCACAGACACCCCTTAGGCACCCACGGGGGGCCCAGCACCCACCTCTGCCGCAGCGGCAGCTCCACCTCGCTGTCCACTTCACCCTCCTCTTCCTCCGAGGACACCCCCCGCTTCTGGGGGCACAGGAGGGGGGTTGGGGTCCTGCCCCCCCCAGCAGGGACCCAGGGGCCCTGACACCCCCCTCCCATCACCAGGAGGGACCCCCAAACCCCCCTCAGGTTCCCCCTCCCACACCCCCATAGGATGCACCCATAGGGTCCTGACACCCCCAAACCCCCCCAGGGTTCCCCCTCCCCCCCCATTATAGGATGCACCCATAGTATCCTGACACCCCCAAACTCCCCCTCCCCGCAGTGGTCCACATCCCACCCCCATAGGATGCACCCATAGGGTCCTGGATCCCCCCATCACCAGGAGGGACCCCCAAACCCCCGCAGGGTTCCCCCTCCCACCCTCCCCATAGGATGCACCCATAGGGTCCTGACCCCCCCCCATCCCCCCCCCATCGCCCCCCTCTCCGGGGGGGCTCTCACCTGCGCGCGGGTCACGGCCGCTCGGTAGAGCAGCGCCGCGGGGGTCAGGTGCTGCGCGGGCCCCCCCCGCCCCCCCCGCGCGGCCGCGCTCTCCCGCTCGGGCTCCCCGGGGGGGGGCGCCTGCGGGGGGGGGGTCCCGGGGGGCGCCGCCGCCGCCCCCCCCCCGGACCCCATCTCGGGGCCCCCATCCGGAGGCGCCGCCTCCAGGGTCCCCCCGAGGAGGTCGGGGCCGGGGGATGCCGGGGGGGGGGGCGCCCCGCGGGGGGGGGTTTGGGGCTCCCCGCAGCCCCCCCGCGGCCCCGCTTTGCGGTGCCGGCCCTTGGCGCGGCGGCTGCGGGGCGAGGGGGGGCCCCGCGGGCACGAGGGCAGCGCCACCTGAGCCATGGCCGCATCCAACTTCGGCAGCAGCAGCTCCGGCTTCAGGAGGTCGGGGCTGGGGGGGGGGCACGGGATGGGGGGAGCCGCGGGGGGGGGCGGCCCCATAGGGACCCCCGCAAGGGAGCGGCTGTGCCCCCGGGGGCCCCCCCCGGCACACAGCCGCTGTCCCAGAGCATCCCCATAGACCCCATCCTCCAACGGGCACCGGTGTCGGCACTCAGACCCCCCCCCGCCAAAGGACCACGGAGCCCCCGGGCACCCCCCCCGCTCCCAGCCCCACATCCCCCTGTCCCAGACCCCCAATAGACCCCATCCTCCAAGGGAGCATCTGCACCCCCAATGCACCCCAAGGTATCTGCACCCCCAGCCCCCCCCATGGGACCACGAGCACCCGAGCCCCCAGACACCCCCCCATCACGGGGCACCCAGCACCACATCCCCCGTCCCGGAGCCCCACAGGGACCCACATCCCCCGTCCCGGAGCCCCACAGGGACCCACATCCCCCGTCCCGGAGCCCCACAAGGACCCACATCCCCCGTCCCGGAGCATCGCAATAGACCCCATATCTCCGATAGGCATCAACATCTTCACCCCCAGACCCCCCCCCAAAGGACCGCAAGCCCCCAGACACCCCCCCCATCACGGGGCATTCAGCCCCACAGGGACCCACATCCCCCCGTCCCGGAGCCCCACAGGGACCCACATCCCCCGTCCCGGAGCCCCACAGGGACCCACATCCCCCATCCCGGAGCATCCCAACACATCCCCATCCTCCCATGGACGCCCGCGCCCGCACCCAGAGGTACCCGGGACCGCAGCCCCGCATCTCCGTGCCCCCCCCCATCCCCGCATGACCCCCACGTCGATGCCCCCCCCCCGCTCACCGCTTCCCGTGGGGGGAGAGCTTCTGGGGGACGTTCCGCTTCTTGATGAGGGTCTCGACCGCGTTCCCGTGCAGGAGCCCCCGCGGCGCCCGCGGCTTAAACAGCCCCGGGTAGCGCTTCTCGAGCGCCTGCTCCCGCCTGGGGGGCACCGCCACGGTGGGCGCCGGCACCGAAAGCCGTGGGGCTGCGGCTTGGGGGGGGGCAATGGTGGGGGGGGGCAATGGTGGGGGGGGGCAATGGTGGGGGGGGCAATGGTGGGGGGGGGCAATGGTGGGGGGGGGCAATGGCGGGGGGGGGCAATGGCGGGGGGGGGCAATGGTGGGGGGGGGCAATGGCTGTGGGGGGTGACAATGGCCATGGGGGGGTGACAATGGCCATGGGGGGGGGACAATGGCTGTGGGGGGGTGACAATGGCCATGGAGGGGGCAATGGCCATGGGGGGGGGGCAATGGCTGTGGGGGGGTGACAATGGCCATAGGGGAGCAATGGCCACGGGTGGGGGGCAATGGCCATGGGTGGAGGGCAATGGCCATGGGGGTTGACAATGGCCACAGGGGAGCAATGGCCACGGGAGGGGATGTGGGGTGAGGGCGCGCCATTGGCTCAGGGTGGCCGTGGGGTGGGTACAGGGTTGGTTCTGGCCATGGGGTACATGCAGGGGTGGCCATGGCCATGAAGTGGGTGTAGGACTGTCCTCAGCAATGGGGTGCCCATGGGATGGGTCTAGGGGTGCTGTTGGGTGCTCGGGGGTGCTGTGGGTACCATTGGGTGCCACTGGGTACCATTGGGTGTCATTGGGAGCCATTGGGTACCATTGGGTACCATTGGGTACCGTTGGGTACCATCGGGTGCCATTGGGTGCCGTTTGGTGCCATTGGGAGCCACTGGGTACCATTGGGTGCCATTGGGTACCATTGGGTGCCATTTGGTACCATTGGGAGCCATTGGGTACCATTGGGTGCCGTTAGGTACTATTGGATGCCTTTAGGTAACATTGGGTACCACTGGGTACCACTGGGTGCCGTTAGGTACCATTGGGTGCCATTGGGTGCCATTGGGTGCCTTTAGGTACCATTGGGTACCACTGGGTACCACTGGGTGCCGTTAGGTACCATTGGGTGCCATTGGGTGCCATTGGGTGCCATTGGGTGCCTTTAGGTACCATTGCCGCTGGGTGCGCACTGACCTGAGCAGCTCCTTCTCCTTGAGCTCGAGCTGCAGCATGAGCGCGCTGAGCTCCATGTAGAGGTTGTTGGCGCGCTCCAGTTTGCGCTCGTAGTGCTCCCGGATGTCCAGCGCGTGCCTGCGCACCCACACGCTGCAGCAGCGCCCCCAGCGCCCCACGGACCCCATAGCGCCCCCAGTGCCCCACGGACCCCATAGCGCCCCATGGACCCCATAGCACCCCCAGTGCCCCACGGACCCCATAGCGCCCCACGGACCCCATAGCGCCCCCAGTGCCCCATGGACACCATAGCGCCCATAGTGCACCATGGACCCCATAGCACCCCCAGTGCCCCACGGACCCCATAGCGCCCCATGGACCCCATAGCACCCCCAGTGCCCCACGGACCCCATAGCGCCCCATGGACCCCATAGCACCCCCAGTGCCCCATGGACCCCATAGCGCCCCCAGTGCCCCATGGACCCCATAGCTCCCCCAGTGCCACACGGACCCCATAGCGCCCATAGCGCCCCATGGACCCCATAGCACCCCCAGTGCCCCATGGACCCCATAGCGCCCCCAGTGCCCCACGGACCCCATAGCGCCCCATGGACCCCATAGCGCCCCCAGTGCCCCACGGACCCCATAGCGCCCCACGGACCCCATAGCGCCCCCAGTGCCCCACGGACCCCATAGCGCCCCATGGACCCCATAGCACCCCCAGTGCCCCATGGACCCCATAGCGCCCCCAGTGCCCCACGGACCCCATAGCGCCCCATGGACCCCATAGCACCCCCAGTGCCCCATGGACCCCATAGCGCCCCCAGTGCCCCACGGACCCCATAGCGCCCCACGGACCCCATAGCACCCCCAGTGCCCCATGGACCCCATAGCTCCCCCAGTGCCACACGGACCCCATAGTGCCCATAGCACCCCATGGACCCCATAGCGCCCCCAGTGCCCCACGGACCCCATAGCGCCCCATGGACCCCATAGCGCCCCCAGTGCCCCACAGACCCCATAGCGCCCCATGGACCCCATAGCACCCCCAGTGCCCCATGGACCCCATAGCGCTCCCAGTGCCCCACGGACCCCATAGCACCCCAGGGACCCCATAGCGCCCCCAGTGCCCCACGGACCCCATAGCACCCCCAGTACCCCATGGACACCATAGCGCCCATAGTGCCCCACAGCACCCCATAGACCCCATAGCACCCCACAGCACCCCATGGCACCTCATAGACCCCATAGCACCCATAGTGCCCCATAGCACCACCCCATAGCAACCCATAGACCTCATAGTGCCCCATAGACCTCTTAGCGCCCCATAGCACCCACAGTACCAATAGCACCCAACGGCACCCACAACACCCCTTGGCACCCCATAGCATCTCACAGCATCTACAGCACCCACAGCATCCAACAGCACCCACAGTGCCCCATAGACCCCATAACACTCCACAGCACCCATCTCGCACAGATACAGCCACCCAACAGCCCTCCCTGTGCCCCAGAACCTCTGTGTCCCCCTGTCCCCAGTACCCCATCCATCTGCCCATGCCCCATGTCCCCATGTCCCCACGTCCCATGTCCCGTCAGCTGTCCCCATCTCCCCATGTCTCATGTTCCCATGTCCTCATGTCCCATGTCCCCATACCCCATGTTCCCATGTCCCCACGTCCCCACATCCCATGTCCCCATCTCCCCATGTCCCCATCTCCCCATGTCCCCATCTCCCCATACCCCATGTTCCCATGTCCCCATCTCCCCATACCCCATGTCCCCATGTCCCCATCTCCCCATACCCCATGTTCCTATGCCCCCACGTCCCCACATCCCATGTCCCCATGTCCCCATCTCCCCATACCCCATGTTCCCATGTCCCCATGTCCCCATCTCCCCATACCCCATGTTCCTATGCCCCCATGTCCCCACATCCCATGTCCCCATGTCCCCATCTCCCCATACCCCATGTCCCCATGTCCCCATCTCCCCATGTTCCCATGTCCCCATGTCCCCATCTCCCCATACCCCATGTCCCCATGTCCCCACGTCCCCACATCCCATGTCCCCATGTCCCCATCTCCCCATACCCCATGTCCCCATGTCCCCATCTCCCCATACCCCATGTCCCCATGTCCCCATGTCCCCATCTCCCCATACCCCATGTCCCCATCTCCCCATACCCCATGTTCCCATGTCCCCATCTCCCCATACCCCATGTTCCCATCTCCCCATGTCCCCATCTCCCCATGTCCCCATCTCCCCATACCCCATGTTCCCATCTCCCCATGTCCCCATCTCCCCATACCCCATGTTCCCATACCCCATGTTCCTATGCCCCCACGTCCCCACATCCCATGTCCCCATGTCCCCATCTCCCCATACCCCATGTTCCCATCTCCCCATGTCCCCATCTCCCCATACCCCATGTCCCCATGTCCCCATGTCCCCACATCCCATGTCCCCATGTCCCCATCTCCCCATACCCCATGTTCCCATGTCCCCATGTCCCCATCTCCCCATACCCCATGTCCCCATGTCCCCATGCCCCCATCTCCCCATACCCCATGTCCCCATGTCCCCATCTCCCCATACCCCATGTTCCCATGTCCCCATCTCCCCATACCCCATGTTCCTATGCCCCCATGTCCCCACATCCCATGTCCCCATGTCCCCATCTCCCCATACCCCATGTTCCCATCTCCCCATGTCCCCATCTCCCCATACCCCATGTTCCCATGTCCCCATCTCCCCATCTCCCCATACCCCATGTTCCCATGTCCCCATCTCCCCATCTCCCCATACCCCATGTTCCCATCTCCCCATGTCCCCATCTCCCCATGTCCCCATCTCCCCATGTCCCCATCTCCCCATACCCCATGTTCCCATCTCCCCATCTCCCCATCTCCCCATACCCCATGTTCCCATGTCCCCATGTCCCCATCTCCCCATACCCCATGTTCCCATGCCCCCATCTCCCCATACCCCATGTCCCCATGTCCCCATCTCCCCATACCCCATGTTCCTATGCCCCCACGTCCCCACATCCCATGTCCCCATGTCCCCATCTCCCCATACCCCATGTTCCCATGTCCCCATCTCCCCATACCCCATGTTCCCATGTCCCCACGTCCCCACATCCCATGTCCCCATGTCCCCATGTCCCCATCTCCCCATACCCCATGTTCCCATGTCCCCACGTCCCCACATCCCATGTCCCCATGTCCCCATCTCCCCATACCCCATGTTCCCATGTCCCCATGTCCCCATCTCCCCATACCCCATGTTCCTATGCCCCCACGTCCCCACATCCCATGTCCCCGGCCCCGTGCCCCGTGCCCACCGGAGCTCCTCGCGCCGGCGGTTGATGAGCTCCTCCTCCAGCCGGTGCAGACACGTCCCCTCGGACTTGATCTTCTCGAAGTGCAGCTTCACCTCCTCGCGCCACTCGGCCTGAGGCAAACAGGAACCGGATGCATCCGGCACCGGGTACCACGGGCAGCGGGTACCATGGGCACTGCACACTGGGTACCATTGGCATCAGGTACCACAGGCACTGCACACTGGGTACCATGGGCACTGCATACTGGGTACCATGGGCATTGGGTACCATGGGCACTGCACACTGGGTACCATGGGCACTGCATACTGGGCACCATGGGCACTGGGTACCATGGGCACTGCATACTGGGTACCATGGGCATTGGGTACCATGGGCACTGCACATCGGGTACCATGGGCACTGGGTACCATGGGCACTGCATACTGGGTACCATGGGCACTGGGTACCATGGGCACTGCATACTGGTACCATGGGCATTGGGTACCATGGGCACTGCACATCGGGTACCATGGGCACTGGGTACCATGGGCACTGCACATCGGGCACCATGGGCACTGGGTACCATGGGCTCTGCATACTGGTACCATGGGCACCAGGCAACCAGGCACCATGTACGGTGGGTACCAGCTACACCAGGTACTGAGCACCAGTTACCACGGGCGCCAGGACCCCTGGCACTGGGTACTGTGGGCACTGGGCACCAGGTACCGCAGGCACTGGGCACCCCTGGCACTGGGTGCTACTGGGCACAGCTGCCGTGAGCACTGGGCTATACTGGGCCTGGGTCCCCTGGGCCCCAGTGGCTCCGGGCACCACTGCCCAGCACCAGCGCTCTCAGGCACCGGCATCTGCAGAAGGTGTCCTGGGGAGTTTGGGGGTGCTGGGGTCCTGGATGCTTTGGGGTCCTGGATGCTTTGGGGTCCTGGATGCTTTGGGGTCCTGGATGCTTTGGGGTGTGGGGTGCTTTGGGTGCTGGGTGCTTTGAGGTGCTGGGTGCTGGGTGCTTTGAGGCGCTGGTGCTTTGGGTGCTGGGTGCTTTGGGTGCTGGGTGCTGAGTGCTTTGAGGCGCTGGTGCTTTGGGTGCTGGGTGCTTTGAGGTGCTGGGTGCTTTGGGTGCTGGGTGCTTTGAGGCGCTGGTGCTTTGGGTGCTGGGTGCTTTGAGGCGCTGGTGCTTTGGGTGCTGGGTGCTTTGGGTGCTGGGTGCTTTGGGTGCTGGGTGCTGGGTGCTTTGAGGCGCTGGTGATTTGGGTGCTGGGTGCTTTGGGTGCTGGGTGCTTTGGGGTGCTGGGTGCTTTGGGTGCTGGGTGCTGGGTGCTTTGAGGCGCTGGTGCTTTGGGTGCTGGGTGCTTTGGGTGCTGGGTGCTGGGTGCTTTGGGGTCCTGGGTGCTTTGGGGTCCTGGATGCTTTGGGGTGCTGGGTGCTTTGGGTGCTGGGTGCTTTGGGGTGCTGGGTGCTTTGGGTGCTGGGTGCTGGGTGCTTTGGGGTGCTGGGTGATTTGGGTGCTGGGTGCTTTGGGGTGCTGGGTGTTTTGGGGTGCTGGGTGCTTTGGGTGCTTTGGGGTGCTGGTGTTTTGGGGTGCTGGGTGCTTTGGGTGCTTTGGGTGTTTTGGGGTGCTGGGTGTTTTGGGGTGCTGGGTGCTTTGGGTGCTTTGGGGTGCTGGTGTTTTGGGGTGCTGGGTGCTTTGGGTGCTGGGTGCTTTGGGTGCTTTGGGTGCTGGGTGCTTTGGGTGCTTTGGGTGCTTTGGGTGTTTTGGGGTGCTGGGTGCTTTGGGTGTTTTGGGGTGCTGGGTGCTTTGGGGTGCTGGGTGCTTTGGGTGCTGGGTGCTTTGGGGTGCTGGGTGCTTTGGGTGCTTTGGGTGCTTTGGGTGTTTTGGGGTGCTGGGTGCTTTGGGGTGCTGGGTGCTTTGGGTGCTTTGGGTGTTTTGGGGTGCTGGGTGTTTTGGGGTGCTGGGTGCTTTGGGTGCTTTGGGGTGCTGGTGTTTTGGGGTGCTGGGTGCTTTGGGTGCTGGGTGCTTTGGGTGCTTTGGGGTGCTGGGTGTTTTGGGGTGCTTTGGGTGCTTTGGGTGCTTTGGGTGCTTTGGGTGTTTTGGGGTGCTGGGTGCTTTGGGTGCTTTGGGGTGCTGGTGTTTTGGGGTGCTGGGTGTTTTGGGGTGCTGGGTGCTTTGGGTGCTTTGGGGTGCTGGTGTTTTGGGGTGCTGGGTGCTTTGGGGTGCTGGGTGCTTTGGGTGCTGGGTGCTTTGGGGTGCTGGGTGCTTTGGGTGCTTTGGGTGCTTTGGGTGTTTTGGGGTGCTGGGTGCTTTGGGGTGCTGGGTGCTTTGGGTGCTGGGTGCTTTGGGGTGCTGGGTGCTTTGGGTGCTTTGGGTGCTTTGGGTGCTTTGGGTGTTTTGGGGTGCTGGGTGTTTTGGGGTGCTGGGTGCTTTGGGTGCTTTGGGTGCTTTGGGTGTTTTGGGGTGCTTTGGGTGCTTTGGGTGCTTTGGGTGCTTTGGGTGTTTTGGGTGTTTTGGGTGCTTTGGGTGTTTTGGGTGCTTTGGGTGCTTTGGGTGCTTTGGGTGCTTTGGGGTGCTGGGCCCTGGGTGTTTTGGGTGCTTTGGGTGTTTTGGGCCCTGGGTGCTTTGGGTGCTTTGGGTGTTTTGGGGTGCTGGGCCCTGGGTGCTTTGGGTGCTTTGGGTGCTTTGGGGTGCTGGGTGCTTTGGGTGCTTTGGGGTGCTGGGTGCTTTGGGTGCTTTGGGTGCTTTGGGTGCTTTGGGTGTTTTGGGTGCTTTGGGTGCTTTGGGTGTTTTGGGGTGCTGGGTGCTTTGGGTGCTTTGGGGTGCTGGGTGCTTTGGGTGCTTTGGGTGCTTTGGGTGCTTTGGGTGCTTTGGGTGCTTTGGGTGTTTTGGGGTGCTGGGCCCTGGGTGCTTTGGGTGCTTTGGGTGCTTTGGGTGCTTTGGGTGCCCGGGCGCGGGTACCTGGGATTTGAAGTACGTCTCCTGCGGGGTGGAGAGGACGTCGGCGGAGGCGATGTCGAGGTGCAGGAGGATCTGCCGGAACGAGGGCCGGTTCCGGGGCTTGCTGTTCCTGCGGGAGCCGCACGAGGGCGCTGCGGGCGCTGGGCCACGGGCACCCTGCGGGGGGCACCGCTGACCGAGATCCCCCCCGCCCCTGCCCACGGTGGGTGCCAAGGGCAGGACCTTCATGGGGTGCCCGTGGGTGCGACCCATCCATGGCGTGGGGCTCCCATGGCTGTGCCCCCATGGGTGTCTCCATGTCGGGGTGTCCCCATGCTGTGGGAGTTCCCATGGGGTGTCCCCGTGGTGGGGTGTCCCCATGGCTGCCCCCATGCAGTGTCCCCATGGCTGTTCCCATGGCTCTCCCCATGGCTCTCCCCACGCAGTGTCCCCATGGCTGTCCCCAGGCAGTGTCCTCATGCAGTGTCCCCATGGCTGTTCCCATGGCTCTCCCCAAGCAGTGTCCTCATGCAGTGTCCCCATTGCTGTCCCCATGGCTCTCCCCACGCAGTGTCCCCACGCAGTGTCCCCATGCAGTGTCCCCATGGCTCTCCCCATGCAGTGTCCCCATGGCTGTCCCCACGCAGTGTCCCCATTGCTGTCCCCATGGCTCTCCCCATGCAGTGTCCCCATGCAGTGTCCCCATGGCTCTCCCCACGCAGTGTCCCCATGGCTGTCCCCATGCAGCGCCCCCATTGCAGTCCTCACCAGCACTGGCGCAGCAGCACCTTGAAGCCGTCGGGGCAGCCGCTGGGCACGGGCAGGTGGAGGCTGTTGCTCCCCACGCCCCAGATGATGGCCGAGGAGTCCACGTCCTTGTAGGGGATCTCCCCCGTCAGCAGCTCCCACAGCACCACCCCGAAGGACCTGGGGCAGCGCCGGCGCCGTCAGCCCCCGCGGGCACCCCCGGCCCCATCGTCCCCCCCCCCCCGGGCCCGCTCTGGGGTCCCCGCACCCCCAGGGCCTCACCAGATGTCGACCTTCTCGGACACGGGCTCGTTGCGGATGACCTCCGGCGCCATCCAGGCCACGGTGCCGGCGAAGGACATTTTGGTGCTTTTGTCAATGAGCTCCTTGGAGGTGCCGAAGTCCGAGATCTTCACCACATCGTCGTAGGTGATGAGCATGCTGCGGGGCACGCGCTCAGCGCCACGCCAGCGACATGCCAATGACGTGCCAATGACACGCCAATGACACGCCAGCGACGTGCCAATGACACACCAACGACATGCCAATGACACGCCAGCGACATGCCAATGACGTGCCAATGACACGCCAGCAACATGCCAATGACACACCAACGACATGCCAATGACACGCCAGCAACATGCCAATGACACACCAACGACATGCCAATGACACGCCAATGACACGCCAGCGACATGCCAATGACACACCAACGACATGCCAATGACACGCCAGCGACATGCCAATGACGTGCCAATGACACGCCAGCAACATGCCAATGACACAGCAACAATATGCCAATGACACGCCAATGACACACCAGCGACATGCCAATGACACACCAGCGACATGCCAATGACACACCAACGACATGCCAATGACACGCCAGCAACATGCCAATGACACAGCAACAATATGCCAATGACACGCCAATGACACACCAGCAACACGCCAACAACATGCCAACGACACACCAACGACACGCCAATGACATGCCAATGACATGCCAATGACACATCAATGACATGTCAATGACACCCCAATGACAGTCCAACAACATGTCAATGACACCCCAATGACATGTCAATGACATGCCAACAACACACCAATGACATGCCAACATACCAAGGACATGTCACACCAATGACAGTCCAACAACATGCCAATGACACATCAATGTCATGCCAATGACACACCAATGACATGTCAGTGACATGGGCACAGCACCACCATGGGCATGCAACTGCTACAAACATCATTAGGTCATGGGCATGCCACCACCATGGGCACAACCCCGTTATCAACATGCCACCACCATGGGGATGACACTGTCATCGACACAGAGCCACCGCGGACATGGAACAGTCATAGGAATGCAACTGCCATGAGCATAGTCCTGCTGTGGACACACCACCACCATGGACACAGCACCATCAGCACCATGAGTAGGGCATCACCAGGGACTCACCATGGGTATGGTGCTGCCATGGACCCATCATGGGTGTGGCACGGCCATGGGCCCACCATGGGTATGGTTCTGCCATGGACCCATCATGGGTATGGCACGGCCATGGGCCCACCATGGGTATGGTGCTGCCATGGACCCATCATGGGTATGGCACCACCATGGGCCCACCATGGAGGTGCCATACCCATCCAACTGCCACGGCCATTCAACTGTCATGGACATGCAACCACCAAGGTCATTGCACTGCTAAAGGCACAGCACTGTCATGGACGTGTCACCACCAAGGACACGGCACCACCATGGACACGGCATGGCCATGACCAGCGTCATGGACCCCACCATGGGTATGGCACCACCACGGTCACGGCACCACCAAGCACATGCAACTGCCACCATCGCGCAACCACCAAGGCCAAGGCACCGCCAGGACCATGCACCCACCTCATGCACGTCCCCACCGCGGCCACGCCATCACCGGGGCACCCCCAGCACCCATGGGTGCTCCCCGGGCCCAGCCCCTCTCACTTGGGCGACTTGAGGTCGCGGTGGATGATCTTGTGCAGGTGCAGGTAGTTCATGCCGCCGGCGATGCCCATGGACCAGTCGACCAGCAGGGACGGGGTGACCTTGCGCCCGGCGCGCAGCACCTCGTAGAGCTGCCCCTGGGCGCAGAACTCCATGATGATGCAGTAGCAGGGTGCCTGGGTGCACACCCCCCTGCGGGCACACGGCACCCTCAGCACCCGCAGCGCCAGCGCCACCGTGGCACCCAGTGCCACCAGGGCACCCAATGTCAGTGGGGCACCCAGTGCCACCAGGGCACCCAATGTCAGTGGGACACCCAGTGCCACCAAGGCACCAGTGTCATCAGGGCACCCAGTGCCACCAAGGCACCCAATGTCACCTGGACACACAGTGCCACCAGGGCACCCAATGTCAGTGGGACACCCAGTGCCACCAAGGCACCAGTGTCATCAGGGCACCCAGTGCCACCAAGGCACCCAATGTCACCTGGACACCCAGTGCCACCAAGGCACCAGTGTCACCGGGGCACCCAGTGCCACCAAGGCACCCAATGTCACCTGGACACCCAGTGCCACCAAGGCACCCAATGTCATCAGGTCACCCAATGTCAGTGGGACACCCAGTGCCACCAAGGCACCAGTGTCACCAGGGCACCAGTGCCACAAAGGCATCAGTGTCACCAGGGCACCCAGAGAAATCAGGACAAGCAATGCCATCAAGGCACTCAATGCCACCAGGACATCCAATGTCACCAGAGCACCCAGTGCCATCAGGACACCCAACCTGGCCAGGAGCCCAACTTCACCAGGGCACCCATCAGTATCCAAGTACCTGGCAGCACCCATCAGTGTTGGGGCACCCAAAGCCCCCCATTAGCATTAGGAGAACCCATCTGCCCCATAGACACCCCTCTGCCCCATAGACACCCCTCTGCACACACATCACCCTGTGCCAGCCGTGACGGACCTGTCCCATGTGTGGTGGTCCCTGTGCCACATGTGGGATGTGCCAGCGTGCCCCATGCCCATGCATGTCTGCACCGTGTCCATGAGTATCTGCACCCCCTGTCCATGTGTGTCTGCATCGTGTCCATGTGTGTCTGCACCGTGTCCATGTGTGTCTGCACCCCCTGTCCATGTGTGTCTGCACCGTGTCCATATGTGTCTGCACCGTGTCCATGTGTGTCTGCACCGTGTCCATGAGTATCTGCACCCCCTGTCCATGTGTGTCTGCATCGTGTCCATGTGTGTCTGCACCGTGTCCATGTGTGTCTGCACCCCCTGTCCATGTGTGTCTGCATCGTGTCCATGTGTGTCTGCACCGTGTCCATGTGTGTCTCCACCGTGTCCATGTGTGTCTGCACCGTGTCCATGTGTGTCTGCACCGTGTCCATGTGTGTCTGCACCGCGTGTCCATGAGTGTCTGCACCCCATGTCCATGTGTGTCTGCACCGTGTCCATATGTGTCTGCACCGTGTCCATGCGTGTCTGCACCGTGTCCATGCGTGTCTGCACCGTGTCCATGCGTGTCTGTACCGTGTCCATGAGTGCCTGCACAGTGTCCATGTGTGTCTGCACCGTGTCCATGAGTGTCTGCACAGTGTCCATGTGTGTCTGCACCGTGTCCATATGTGTCTGCACCCCGTGTCCATGCGTGTCTGCACCGTGTCCATGAGTGCCTGCACAGTGTCCATATGTGTCTGCACCGTGTCCATGCGTGTCTGCACCGTGTCCATGAGTGCCTGCACAGTGTCCATGTGTGTCTGCACAGTGTCCATATGTGTCTGCACCCAGTGTCCATGCGTGTCTGCACCGTGTCCATGCGTGTGCTGCCCACCCAGCTCCATGCCACACTGGGCTTCCCCATGCCTGTGCCATGCTGGTGCCCCACGCCCATGGTGTTTCCATGGCCCCTCTGCTGTGACCGTGGCATGTCCTTGCCATGTACCTGCCCTGTCCCATGTCCATGTGCATGCTGTGTCCATGTGCATGCCATGTCCATGCCCTCTGCACACGGTGCCCCTCATGGCATGTGTATGGCCTGTGCTGTGCTCATGCCATGTCCATGCCTCCATCACTCATGCCCATAGTGCCCCCCATGGCATGTCTATGGCCTGTGCTGTGTTCATGCCACATCCACACCTCCATCCCTCATGCCCATGGCATATCTGTGGCCATGCCCATGCCATGTCCATGCCTTGTGCCCATGATGTTCTCCATTCCCTATGCCCATGCCTTACCCATGCCATGTCCATGTTCCATGCCCTCAGCATGTCCCTGCCCCATGCTATGTCCATACCCCATGCCATGTCCATGATGTCCCTATGCCCATCACACATCCATGCCCCGTGCCATGTCCATGGTGTCCCTATGCCCATCACATGTCCATGCCCCATCCATGGTGTCCCCATGCCCATCACACGTCCATGCCCCATGCCATGTCCATGGTGTCCCAATGCCCATCACATGTCCATGCCCTATGCCATGTCCATGATGTCCCCATGCTCATCACATGTCCATGCCCCATGCCATGCCCATGGTGGCCCCATGCCATGCCTATGGTGTCCCCATACCCATCACACGTCCATGCCCTATGCCATGTCCATGGTGTCCCCATGGTGTCCCCATGCCCATCACACGTCCATGCCCCGTGCCATGTCCATGGTGTCCCCATGCCCATCACACGTCCATGCCCCGTGCCATGCCCATGGTGTCCCCATGGTGTCCCCATGCCCATCACACGTCCATGCCCCATGCCATGTCCATGGTGTCCCCATGGTGTCCCCATGCCCATCACACCCCCATGCCCCACACCCTGCCCACGGTGCCCCCGTGGTGCCCCGTGCCCGCACGGTGCCCCCGCTCACTTGAAGGTGATGATGTTGGGGTGCTTCAGCTTGCGCAGGTGCTTGATGTCGGTCTCCTTCAGGTCCCGAACCTTCTTCACCGCCACCTCCTCGCCATGGAAGCGGCCCAGGAACACTGCGCCCTGCGCCCCACTGCCCACCCACTGCAGGTCCAGGATCTCCTCGAATGGCACCTCCCAGGGGTCTGTGGGCACAGCACCCACGGCACCCATGGCACCAGCAGCCATGGCACCCATGACACCCATGGCACCCATGGCACCAGCACCCATGGCACACACGGCACCCACGGCACCCACGGCACCAGCACCCATGACACCCACGGCACCCACGGCACCAGCAGCCATGGCACCCATGACACCCACAGCACCCACGGCACCAGCACCCATGGCACCCATGACACCCACGGCACCCACGGCACCAGCACCCATGGCACCCATGACACCCACGGCACCCACGGCACCAGCACCCACGGCACGCATGGCACCAGCACCCACGGCACCCATGGCAGCTGCACCCACGGCACCCACGGCACCCACGGCAGCTGCACCCACGGCACCCATGGCACCAGCACCCATGGCACCCACGGCACCCATGGCAGCTGCACCCACGGCACCCACGGCACGCATGGCACCAGCACCCACGGCACCCATGGCAGCTGCACCCACGGCACCCACGGCACGCATGGCACCAGCGCCCATGGCACTCACACCCCTGGTGCATCTGCACCCATGGGACCCCCCCAGTTGGAACCTGCACCCACGGAACCCGCACCATGGGACCCCCATTCATGACCCCAGAACCCATGGGACCCCCACCCGCGGCACAGCACCCACTGCACCCGCACCCCCCCCATCCCTGCCCCCCCGCGCTGCCCGCGCTGACCCTCCTGCGGGTGCTTGTGCTCGGCGCCGTACGCCTTCCCGATCATGCTCCACACGGGCTTCAGGCACCCGAAGAGCCCCTCCAGGAGCCCCCCCCCGCCTCCCGCCTGGCACCGCAGATGCGCGGCCGCCGCCGGCAGCGGCCGTGCGGGCTCCGGGGCTGCGGCGGGGCCCGGCGGGGGCGCGGGGGCTGCGGCGGGGCCGGCGGCGGGCGCGGGGGGGAGCACGTCCCGGAGCACGCACTGCGTCGGGGTCAGCTCCTGCTCGGGGGTCCCGTCCGACCCCAGCGCCAGCGACGGCGACGGCGTCCGCGTCTCGTGCAGGCAGGCCATGGCGGGGGGGCCCCCCCAGCGCCTGCGGGACAGCGGCACAGCTGCGGACCCATGGCACCCCCCCAGTGCACCCATGGGACCCCCCAGTGCACCCATGGGGATCCCCCAGTGCACCCATGGGACACCCCGAGTGCACCCATGGGACCCCTGCAGTGCACCCATGGGGATCCCCCATGGCACCCATGGGACACCCCGAGTGCACCCATGGGACCCCCCCAGTGCACCCATGGCACCCCCCCAGTGCACCCATGGGACCCCCCAGTGCACCCATGGGACACCCCGAGTGCACCCATGGGACCCCTGCAGTGCACCCATGGGACACCCCGAGTGCACCCATGGCACCCCCCCAGTGCACCCATGGGACACCCCCAGTGCACCCATGGGACACCCCGAGTGCACCCATGGGACCCTGCAGTGCACCCATGGGACACCCCGAGTGCACCCATGGGACCCCCCCAGTGCACCCATGGCACCCCCCCAGTGCACCCATGGGACCCCCCAGTGCACCCATGGCACCCCCCAGTGCACCCATGGGACCCCTGCAGTGCACCCATGGAACCCCTGCAGTGCACCCATGGGACCCCTGCACTGCACCCATGGCACCCCCCCAGTGCACCCATGGGACCCCTGCAGTGCACCCATGGAACCCCTGCACTGCACCCATGGGACCCCTGCACTGCACCCATGGGACCCCCCAGAGCACCCATGGGACCCCCCCAGTGCACCCATGGGACCCTCCAGTGCACCCATGGGACACCCCGAGTGCACCCATGGGACCCCCCAGTGCACCCATGGGACCCCCCCAGTGCACCCATGGGACCCTCCAGTGCACCCATGGGACACCCCCAGTGCACCCATGGCACCCCCCAGTGCACCCATGGGACACCCCGAGTGCACCCATGGGACACCCCGAGTGCACCCATGGGACCCCTGCAGTGCACCCATGGGACACCCCGAGTGCACCCATGGGACCCCTGCAGTGCACCCATGGGACACCCCGAGTGCACCCATGGGACCCCCCAGTGCACCCATGGGACACCCCCAGTGCACCCATGGGACACCCCGAGTGCACCCATGGGACCCCCCAGTGCACCCATGGGACCCCTGCAGTGCACCCATGGGACCCCCCAGAGCACCCATGGGACACCCCCATGGCACCCATGGGACCCCTGCAGTGCACCCATGGGACACCCCACATGGCACACATAGAGATCCCCCATGGCACCCATGGGACCCCCATGGCACCCATGGAACACCCCAGTGCACCCATGGAACACTCCCTTGGCACCCATGGAACACCCCCTTGGCACCCATGGGGACCCCACATGGCACCCATGAGACACCCCCAATGCACCCATGGGGATCCCCCATGGCACCCATGGGACACCCCCAGTGCATCCATAGGGACCCCACATGGCACCCATGGGACACCCCCATGGCACCCATGGGACACTCCATGGCACCCATGGAACACCCCCATGGCACCCATAGAGATCCCCCATGGCACCCATGGAACACCCCCATGGCACCCATGGGACCCCCCAGCGCACCCATGGGACCCCCCAGAGCACCCATGGGGATCCCCCATGGCACCCATGGGGACCCCACATGGCACCCATAGAGATCCCCCATAGCACCCATGGGACACCCCCAGTGCACCCATAGGGATCCCCCATGGCACCCATGAGACACCCCCATGGCACCCATGGGACACCCCCAGTGCACCCATGGAACAACCCCAGTGCACCCATGGGGACCCCCCATAGCACCCATGGGACACCCCCAGTGCACCCATAGGGATCCCCCATGGCACCCATGGGACACCCCATGGCACCCATGGGACACCCCCATGGCACCCATGAGACACCCCCATGGCACCCATGGGACACCCCCAGTGCACCCATGGGGATCCCCCATGGCACCCATGGGGACCCCACATGGCACCCATGAGACACCGCCATGGCACCCATGGGACACCCCCAGTGCACCCATGGGGATCCCCCATGGCACCCATGGGGACCCCACATGGCACCCATGGGACACCCCCATGGCACCCATGGGGATCCCCCATGGCACCCATGGGGACCCCACATGGCACCCATGGGACACCCCAGTACATCCATGGGACACCTCCACTGCACACATGGGACACCCCCAGTGCGCACATGGGAACCCCCCATTGTACACTTGGGACCCCCCATTGTGCCCATGGGAACACCTCCCTTGTGCACACCTGGGAACACTCTATTACACCCATGGGACCCCCCTGTACCCATGAGAACCCTTTCTGCACCCATAGGACCCCCCTGTGCACACATGGACTATGAGACCCTCCCCACATCGCACCCATGGGTCCCCTCTTTGCACACATGGGACCCCCCATTGCATCCATTGGATCCCGTTGTGCACACACGGGAGCACTCTATTGCACCCATGGGAGCCCCCATTTCACCCATGGGACCCCCCCTCTGCACACATGGGAGCACTCTATTGCACCCATGGGAGCCCCCATTTCACCCATGGGACCCCCCCTCTGCACACATGGGAGCACTCTATTGCACCCACGGGACCCCCGGTGCTTCCAGGGGACCCCCCGCCATTGCACCCATAGGACACCCCCCTGTGTACGTATGAGACCCCCCTCTTTACACACATGCAGCCCCACAGCTTGTGCACCCGACACGTGTGTGCACCCCATTGCGTCCATGAACATCCCTTTACACACGTGTGTGCGCACCCCCTTCCATGCCTGTGCACCCCCTTCCATGTGTGTGCATCCCTTCCATATGTGTGCATCCCCTTACATGTGTGTGCATCCCCTTCCATGCCTGTGCACCCCCTTCCATGTGTGTGCACCCCTTTACATGTGTGTGCACCCCTTCCATATGTGTGTGCACCCCTTCCATATGTGTGCATCCCCTTACATGCCTGTGCACCCCTTTACATGTGTGTGCACCCCCTTCCATGTGTGTGCACCCCTTTACATGCCTGTGCACCCCCTTCCATGCATATGCACCCCTTTACATGTGTGTGCACCCCCTTCCATGTGTGTGCACCCCTTACATGCCTGTGCACCCCTTACATGCCTGTGCACCCCTTTAACATGCCTGTGCACCCCCTTCCATGTGTGTGCACCCCTTTACATGCCTGTGCACCCCTTTACATGTGTGCGCACCCCCTTCCATGCGTGTGCCCCCCCTTGCACGCATGAGCAGCCCCCCCTACACGTGTGTGCAAAGGGGAAACTGAGGCAGGGCTGGGAGGGGGGATCCCGGGGGGGGTCCGGGGAGGGGGCAGTTGCCATGGCAACAACTGAGCCGGCGGATGACGTCATCACGAAGATTGGGGGGGGCGGGGCTTAACGTCACCCCGAGGGACCCCGGCGGTATCGTGTCCCCCCCCCCCCGTGGTGACATCACGTCACGCGGTGACGTCATCCCGGTAAGGGATGGAGCCCCCCCCCCCCCCCCTTCCTCCCCCGCGGGGAAACTGAGGCAGGAGCGGGGGGAACCCCGGCGGGGGGGGCGGAGGGAGGGCGCCCCCCACCGGCGCGGATGTCGCGACATGGGGAGGGGCCGCGGGGGGCACGGGCCCGTGCAAAGGGGTGCGGGCCCATGGGGGGGGGGGCACAGGTCCATGGGGGGGGGCACACGCGTGTGCAAGGGCTGCACATCGCGCCAGGCCTGCGCATACACGTGGGGGGGGGGGTGGTCACGCACCTGCGGGCGCTGCACACGCGTGTGCAAGGGAGGGGGGGGGCCCTGCGCGTGTGCAAGAGCGGCTCAGCCATGGGGGGGGCACACGCGCGTGCAAGAGGCCGCCCGTGTCCCATCCCCCCCCCCCAGTAGCATCCTTCCTCCTACCCCCTCCCCCCGAGCATCCCTGGTCCTACCCCCCCCGCCGGTGCCGGTGCCGGTACCTGGGGGGTGCGGGCCCCGCGGTGCCGGTGGGGCCGGTGCCGGAGCCGCCGCTGGAGCCGGGCTTTGATGCCGGTGACGCCGGGGGGAGGGACCGGGGCCGGTACCGGGGGGCCGGGGGCCGCGATCGGGGCGAACGGTGAAGAACGGCCCCGCCCGGCGTTTGACGCGGCCCCGCCCCGGCACGGAACGGAACGGAACGGAACGGAACGCAGCGGAACGGACGGGACGGAACGGCACCGAACGGGAACCCGCCGGTAGCGGCACCGGCACTGGAAACGCACCGGCACCGAGACCCCCGTACCGGCACCGGCACCGGGACTCCCCCATTGGCACCAACAGCCCTATACTGGCACCGGGACCCCTATGCCGCCATGGGGACCCCTCCAGCAGAACCGGTACCGGCACCCCTATATGAGCACCACGACTGGGACCCTCGTACCAGGACCACTATACCGGCACCGGCACCCTTATAGAAGGACCCCTATACGGGCACCGGGAGCTCTATAGTGGCACCGGCACAAGCACCCCGAAGAGCACCGTGACCCCTATAATAGAACTGGCACCAGCACCCCTGTGCCAGCACCAGGACTGGGAACCCACTGGCACAGGGACCCTTCTGATGGAACTGGGACCCCTATACTGGGACCAGGACCCCTATAATGGCACCAGCGTCAGCACCAGGGACCCCAAAGAGCACCAGGACACCCCTATAATGGCACCAGCGTCAGCACCAGGGACCCCAAAGAGCACCAGGACCCCTATAATGGCACCAGCATCAGCACCAGGGACCCCAAAGAGCACCAGGACCCCTATAATGGCACCAGCATCAGCACCAGGGACCCCAAAGAGCACCAGGACACCCCTATTGGCACCAGCATCAGCACCAGGGACCCCAAAGAGCACCAGGACACCCCTATAATGGCACCAGCATCAGCACCAGGGACCCCAAAGAGCACCAGGACACCCCTATAATGGCACCCGCACCTCTCCACTGGAACCAGCATCCCTATACTGGCACTGGCACTGGGATCCCACTGGCACAGGGACCCTTGTAATGGAACTGGGACCCCTATACTGGGACCAGGACCCCTATAATGGCACCAGCGTCAGCACCAGGGACCCCAAAGAGCACCAGGACACCCCTATAATGGCACCAGCGTCAGCACCAGGGACCCCAAAGAGCACCAGGACACCCCTATAATGGCACCCGCACCTCTCTACTGGAACCAGCACCCCTGTACTGGCACTGGGAACCCAGTGGCACCAGGACCACTGTAATGGAACTGGGACCCCTATACAGGCACCAGGACCCCTATAATGGCACAGGGACCTCTATAATGGACCAGGCACCAGCACCTCTATACCGGAACCAGCACCCCTATAGTGGCACTGGCACTGGGACCCCACCTGCACTGGGACCTCTATAGGGGCACCAGCACCCCTGTACCAGCACCAGGACCCTTATACTGGCACTGGAACTGGGGACCTGCCAGGACCAGGATCCCTATACTGGCACCAGGACCCCCATAACGGAACTGGCACCAGCACCAGGACCCCTATATAAGCACCAGCAGCCCTATACAGGCACTGGGAACACAGCAGCACCGGGACCCCTATAACAGCATGGGAACCCCGATAATTGAATCAGCACCAGCACTGGCAAGCCAAAGAGCACCAGGACGCCTATACTGGCACCAGGACCCCTATAATGGAACTGGGACCAGCACCAGGACCCCTATACAAGCACCAGCAGCCCTATGCAGGCACTGGGAACACAGCAGCACCGGGACCCCTATAACAGCATAGGAACCCCGATAATGGAATCAGCACCAGCACTGGCAAGCCAAAGAGCACCAGGACCCCTATACTGGGACCCCGAACCGGATCAGGACTCCCCTATAGGTCTGCCCCTTCCAGACCGGGCCCACCCGCCCGGACACTGGGACCAGCATCCAGATCCAGCCAACGGCCCCCACTGGCCCAACATGAGGGCGCCAGTGAGATCCCAGTGCTCCCAGTATGGATGTCCCTTTGACCCCGCTGCGCCCAGTCCATTCCTAGCACTTCCAGTATGGGTGCTCCTCTGTCCCCACAGCTCCCAATCTATTTCCAGTGCTCCCACTGTAGGAGTGCCTCTGTCCCCATTGTTCCCAGTCTGACCCCACTGTTCTGTGCATGGGAGCGACTCTACTTCCAGTGCTCCCAGTTTGCTCCCAGCGCTCTCAGTCCACACATCCCTGGTCCAGAGCTCCCAGGCTCCATGTCCCTGGCCCAGTCCTCCCAGTCTGGCCCCACTGATCCATCCGTCTTGGGCCCGGTCCATCCCAGGCCCACCCTGTCCGTCTGTCCCCATCCCACCCTGCTATCCCCATCCACTGACCGCTGTCCATCCGCGTCCCATCCCATCCACCTGCCTGTCCCATCTCTATCCCTATGCCACCCCACATCTCCATCACTGTCTATCCCTATCCCAACCCCACGTGTCCTTCCCCGTCCATCCCTATCCCACCCCATGTGTCCATCCCTGACCACCCCCATCCCCCCACGTGTCCACCCCATCTCCCCCCACGTGTCCATCCTCATCCCCCCCACGTGTCCACCCCCATCCCCCCACGTGTCCACCCCATCTCCCCCCACGTGTCCATCCTCATCCCCCCACGTGTCCACCCCCATCCCCCCACGTGTCCACCCCCTTCCCCCCCACGTGTCCACCCCCTTCCCCCCCACGTGTCCACCCCCATCCCCCCACGTGTCCACCCCATCCCCCCCCGTGTCCACCCCCATCCCCCCACGTGTCCATCCCCATCCCCCCACGTGTCCACCCCCATCCCCCCACGTGTCCATCCCCATCCCCCCGTGTCCACCCCATCCCCCCCCGTGTCCACCCCCATCCCCCCCCCCGTGTCCACCCCCATCCCCCCACGTGTCCCACCCCATCCCCCCACGTGTCCACCCCTTCCCCCCCACGTGTCCACCCCCATCCCCCCCCCGTGTCCATCCCCATCCCCCCCACGTGTCCACCCCATCCCCCCACGTGTCCACCCCCATCCCCGCACGTGTCCACCCCCATCCCCCCCACGTGTCCACCCCATCCCCCCACGTGTCCATCCCCATCCCCCCCACGTGTCCACCCCCATCCCCCCCACGTGTCCATCCCCATCCCCCCACGTGTCCATCCCCATCCCCCCCACGTGTCCATCCCCATCCCCCCACGTGTCCACCCCCATCCCCCCACGTGTCCACCCCCATCTCCCCCACGTGTCCCTCCCCATCCCCCCACGTGTCCATCCCCCCCACCCCCCAGCACGTGGCCCCCCTCCCCCCACGTCCCCGCTTTCCCCGCGCAGTGCATTATGGGCAGCGGAGTCCCCGCGCCGCCGCCGCTCCGCCCCCTGGCGGCGGGGAGGACTTCACTTCCCAGAAGCCCCCGCGGCGCGGCGCCGTTTACCCGCGGTGCTCCGCGGGCGGGGCGGGGCGCGGCGGGGGCGCCCCCTGGCGGCGCGGGCGGTGTCACGGAGCGCCGCGGGGATGAGCGAGGAGGGGGCGGGCGGCGGGGCCTGGAGGAGCGGCGGCGGCCCCAGGTACGGGCACCGCGGCCGGGAGCGGCGGGATGCATAGGGATGCATAGGGATGCATAGGGATACACCGGGAGACACAGGGAGACATAGGGAGACATAGGGAGACACAGGGACACGGCCCCCCCCCGCACCGGGATACACAGGGATGCACCGGGATACAGAGGGATACACCGGGAGACACAGGGAGGCACAGGGAGGCACAGGGACCCAGCCCCCCCCTCCTCCCGCACCGAGATACACCGGGATACACAGGGATGCACCGGGATACAGAGGGATACACAGGGATGCACAGGGAGACACAGGGACACATCCCCCCCCCCCCCCACCGGGCTACACAGGGATACAGCTCCCCCCCCCGCCCCGGGATACACAGGGATACAGCCCCCCCCTCACCGGGCTACACAGAGAGACAGCCCCCCCCCCCCCCCCCCCCCCCCCCGCACCGGGATACACAGGGATGCACCCGGATACACAGGGATACAACCCCCTCTCACCGGGATACAGCGGGATACAGTCGTCCCCCCCAGAACACTCCCCCCCCCCCCGGACCGGGATGGAGCCCCGGGATACCCCCCCCGACACCGGGACACGCCCCCCATATCGGGATAGAGCCTCGACGCTGGGAGCCAGCGCCGGGATACACCCCGCGCACCGGGACACGACTCCGATACCGGGATACAGCCCCCGGAACCCCCTCCCCGACACCGGGTGCCCCCCCCCCCCTCACCGGGGTGCATTGGGATACAGCGAGGCGCAGCGCCGAGGTCGGGATACACCCCTGGGACACCCACCCCGACACCGGGATAACCCCCCGGGATGCCCCTGAGCGGCCGAACACCCCCCTGCGTATCCCCGGGATACACCCCCGGCACAGGGACACACCCGGGACCCCCCCGCCGAGACCGGGATCCCCCCCCGGGGTACCGCTTCCACCGCGATGCACACACACAGCAGCGTTCATCCCATGGCCCTGCGCTGCATGGCACTGCGCCCTATCCCATGGCCCATGCCCCATGCTGTTGGTGATGCCCCCATGCTGTTGGTGATGTCCCCATGCTGTTGGTGATGCCCTAATGTCGTTGGTGATGCCTTCATGTCCCCATGCTGTTGGTGGTGTCCCCATGCTGTTGGTGATGTCCCGATGTCCCCATGCTGTTGGTGATGTTCCCATGTCTCCATGCTGTTGGTGATGCCCCATGTCCCCATGCTGTTGGTGATGCCCCCATGCTGTTGGTGATGCCCCCATGCTGTTGGTGATGTCCCCATGCTGTTGGTGATGCCCTAATGTCGTTGGTGATGCCTTCATGTCCCCATGCTGTTGGTGGTGTCCCCATGCTGTTGGTGATGCCCCATGTCCCCATGCTGTTGGTGATGTCCCCATGCTGTTGGTGATGCCCTAATGTCGTTGGTGATGCCTTCATGTCCCCATGCTGTTGGTGGTGTCCCCATGCTGTTGGTGGCATCCCCATGCTGTTGGTGATGCCCCCATGTCCCCATGCTGTTGGTGGTGTCCCCATGCTGTTGGTGATGTCCCGATGTCCCCATGCTGTTGGTGATGTTCCCATGTCTCCATGCTGTTGGTGATGCCCCATGTCCCCATGCTGTTGGTGATGCCCCCATGCTGTTGGTGATGCCCCCATGCTGTTGGTGATGTCCCCATGCTGTTGGTGATGCCCTAATGTCGTTGGTGATGCCTTCATGTCCCCATGCTGTTGGTGGTGTCCCCATGCTGTTGGTGATGCCCCATGTCCCCATGCTGTTGGTGATGTCCCCATGCTGTTGGTGATGCCCTAATGTCGTTGGTGATGCCTTCATGTCCCCATGCTGTTGGTGGTGTCCCCATGCTGTTGGTGATGCCCCATGTCCCCATGCTGTTGGTGATGCCCTAATGTCGTTGGTGATGCCTTCATGTCCCCATGCTGTTGGTGGTGTCCCCATGCTGTTGGTGATGTCCCCATGTCCCCATGCTGTTGGTGATGTCTCCATGTCCTCATACTGTTGGTGATGTCCCCATGCTGTTGGTGATTCCCCCATGGCCCCATGCTGTTGGTGATGCCCCCATGTCCCCATGTTGTTGATGATGTCCCCATGCTGTTGGTGATGCCCCCATGTCCCCATGCTGTTGGTGATGTCCCCATGCTGTTGGTGATGTCCCCATGCTGTTGGTGGTGCCCCCATGTCCCCATGCTGTTGGTGATGCCCCCATGCTGTTGGTGATGTCCCCATGCTGTTGGTGATGCCCCATGTCCCCATGCTGTTGGTGATGCCCCCATGCTGTTGGTGATGTCCCCATGGTGTTGGTGGTGCCCCCATGTCCCCATGCTGTTGGTGATGCCCCCATGCTGTTGGTGATGCCCCATGTCCCCATGCTGTTGGTGATGCCCCCATGCTGTTGATGATGCCCCCATGCGTTGGTGATGCCCCCATGTCCCCATGCTGTTGGTGATGCCCCCATGTCCCCATGCTGTTGGTGATGTCCCCATGCTGTTGGTCATGTCCCCATGCTGTTGGTGATGCCCCATGTCCCCATGCTGTTGGTGATGTCCCCATGCTGTTGGTGATGTCCCCATGCTGTTGGTGATGCCCCATGTCCCCATGCTGTTGGTGATGCCCCCATGTCCCCATGCTGTTGGTGATGTCCCCATGCTGTTGGTGATGCCCCATGTCCCCATGCTGTTGGTGATGCCCCCATGTCCCCATGCTGTTGGTGATGTCCCCATGCTGTTGGTGATGCCCCCATGTCCCCATGCTGTTGGTGATGTCCCCATGCTGTTGGTGATGCCCCATGTCCCCATGCTGTTGGTGATGTCCCCATGCTGTTGGTGATGCCCCATGTCCCCATGCTGTTGGTGATGTCCCCATGCTGTTGGTCATGTCCCCATGCTGTTGGTGATGTCCCCATGCTGTTGGTCATGTCCCCATGCTGTTGGTGATGTCCCCATGCTGTTGGTGATGCCCCATGTCCCCATGCTGTTGGTCATGTCCCCATGCTGTTGGTCATGTCCCCATGCTGTTGGTGATGCTGGGCTGGTCCAGCCCTGTCCCCAGCCTGGAGCAGATGCTGGCCGCCAATCCCGGGAAGACGCCCATCAGCCTCCTGCAGGAATATGGCACTCGCATAGGGAAGACCCCGGGCTACGACCTGCTGAAGGCCGAGGGCCAGGCCCACCAGCCCAACTTCACCTTCCGTGTCACCGTTGGGGACATCAGCTGCACCGGTGGGTACCGCACGCCCTCCCCCCCCCTTCCATCCCATGTCCATCCCGATCCCAACGGCAGTGGGGGGAAACCCGGAGAGGGTGACCCGGGGGGGTCCCACTTGGTTGGGATGCAGGGAGAGGGCATAGGGGACACGGTGGGGATGTGCTGGGGGGGTCCTGGTGGGAGATATCCCATTGGCAGCCCTGAGGGATGGGCTGGGATCCTGGTGCTTGGAATGCTCAGGGATCCATTGGGACCCCCAGAAGTGGGTTGGGGGAGGGGGATCCCCAAGGATCCTCGTGCTTGGAATGCTCAGGGATCCATTGGGACCCCCAGAAGTGGGTTGGGGGAGGGGGATCCCCAAGGATCCTGGTGCTTGGGGTGCTCAGGGATCCATTGGGACCCCCAGAAGTGGGTTGGGGGAGGGGGATCCCCAAGGATCCTGATGCTTGGGATGCTCAGGGATCCATTGGGACCCCCAGAAGTGGGTTGAGGGGGGGGGATGGATTGGTTGAGGTGTCCCAAGGGAATTGGGGGTCAATCAGGGGTCTGGAGGGGACCCTGGGTGTTGCCCCCCCCCCCCCCCAGCTCACCCAATGGGTGCCCCAGGGCAGGGACCCAGCAAGAAGGCAGCGAAGCACAAAGCAGCTGAGGTGGCCCTGAAGCTGCTCAAAGGGGGGGACATGCTGGAGGTCACCCCCCCCGAGGAGCCCAGGTAAAGGGGGGGGACCCCAGGGTGCTGGAGGGGTCATGGGGGGGGTCAGGGTGCAGCATGGGATGGGGCTGGAGGGAGCTGGGGGGGGATTTAGGGTCCTGGGGGGGTACCCAGGGTGATGTGGGATGCAGGGGATTGAGCATCCCAAGGGATCTGGGGGGGGCTTGGGGAGTTCAGTTGGATTTGGGGTGCCTGGGGGTTGCATTGAGGGTGTCCAGGAAGGTCTGGGGGTGCACGGTGGGGGGGCTGTTTTAGAGGAGCCAAGAGAATTAGGGGTGCCTGGTGGGGGTTGTGGGTATCCCATGGGAATTGGAGTGTGGGGGGGGATGTGGGTGTCCCATGGGAATTGGGGTGCTGGGGGCTTTGGGGGGTCAGTGTTAACCTCTCCCCTTCTCTCCCCAAGCTCTCCTTCCCCCCCAGAGCCCCCAGCTGAGGTGCCCCCCCCGGCCCCCACCGTGTCCCCCCCCTCCCCCAGGTAATGGGTGGGGGGCACCCAACGTGTGTGTCCCCACCCCCTGCCCCCCGATACCCCATTGGGGGGGTCCTGGTGTGCCCCGGGACCCCCCTCACTCTGTGCCCATCTCTCCCCCCCCACCCAGGGGCACCCCCTTGGACATGAAGAGCCCCGTGGCCCCCCCCCAGGCTGAGTGCAACCCCGTGGGGGCCCTGCAGGTGGGTGACACTGCGGGGGGGCGGGGGGGACATGGACACCCCTCCCGGGACCATTATCCCTGTCTGGGGATGGTTATCCCTGTTTGGGGGCAGTTATCCCTGTTTGGGGATGGTTATCCCTGTTTGGGGGCAGTTATCCCTGTTTGGGGATGGTTATCCCTGTTTGGAGGCAGTTATCCCTGTTTTGGGATGGTTATCCCTGTTTGGGGGCAGTTATCCCTGTTTTGGGATGGTTATCCCTGTTTGAGGGATGTTTATCCTTGTTTTGGAGCAGTTATCCTGTTTTGGGGGCAGTTTTCCCTGTTTGGGGATGCTTATCCCTGTTTGGAGGCAGTTATCCCTGTTTGGGGATGCTTATCCCTGTTTGGAGGCAGTTATCCCTGTTTGGGGATGCTTATCCCTGTTTTGGGGGCAGTTATCCTGGTTTGAGGGATGTTTATCCTTGTTTTGGGACAGTTATCCCTGTTTTGGGGGCAGTTTTCCCTGTTTGGGGATGCTTATCCCTGTTTGGGGGCAGTTTTCCCTGTTTGGGGATGGTTATCCCTGTCTGGGGGCAGTTATCCATGTTTGGGGATGCTTATCCCTGTTTTGGGGGCAGTTATCCCTGTTTGGGGGCAGTTATCCATGTTTGGGGATGGTTATCCCTGTTTGGAGGCAGTTATCCCTGTTTGGGGGCAGTTATCCCTATTTTGGGGGCAGTTATCCCTGTTTGGGGGCAGTTATCCCTGTTTGGGGATGGTTATCCCTGTTTGGGGGCAGTTATCCCTGTTTGGGGGCAGTTATCCCTGTTTGGAGGCAGTTATCCCTGTTTGGGGATGGTTATCCCTGTTTGGGGGCAGTTATCCCTGTTTGGGGGCAGTTATCCCTATTTTGGGGGCAGTTATCCCTGTTTGGGGGCAGTTATCCCTGTTTGGGGATGGTTATCCCTGTTTGGGGGCAGTTATCTCTATTTTGGGGATGTTCATCCCCGTTTTGTTGTTTCCCAATTTGGGGATGGTTATCTCTCTTTGGGATGCTCATCTCTCTTTGGGGAATGTTCTGTTTGGGGCACTGGGCCCGTTTTGAGTTCAGTGCTATTTTGGGGATGGTTATCCCTATTTTGGTGATGGGGGACCCATTTTGGTGTCAGTTATCCCCATTTTGGTGATGTTTATCTCCATTTGGGGCCATTTATCCCCATTTTGGTGTCAGTTCTCCCATTCTGGGGTCGTTTATCCCCATTTCGATGTCATTTATCCCCATTTTGATATCATGTATCCACATTTTGATGTCATGTATCCACATTTTGATGTCATTTATCCCCATTTTGGGGCAGTTTATCCGCATTATTGTATCATCCTCGTTTTGGTATCATTTATCCCCATTTTAGTGTCATTTATCCCAAAATTGGGGCTGTTTATCCCCATTTTGGTGTCATTTATCCTCATTTTGGCACTGTTTATGCCCATTTTGGTGTCATTTATCCCCATTTTGGTGTTATTTATCCCCATTTTGGGGCAGTTTATCCCCATTATTGTATCATCCTCATTTTGGTATCATTTATCACCATTTTGGTGTCATTTATTCTCATTTTGGGTCTGTTTATGCCCATTTTGGTGTCATTTACCCCCATTTTGGTGTTATGTATCCCTATTTTGGGGCTGTTTATCCCCATTTGGGTGCTGTTTATCCCCATTTTGGAGTCATTTATCCTCATTTGGGGGCTCTTTATCCCCATTTTTATAACATCCTCATTTTGGTGTCATTATCCCCATTTCAATGTCATTTATCTCCATTTTGGTGTCATTTATCTCCATTTTGGTATCATTTATCCTCATTCTGGGGCTGTTTATCCCCATTTTGGTATGATTTATCCCCATGTTGGTATGATTTATCCCCATGTTGATATCATTTATCCCCATTTTGATATCATTTATCCCCATTTTGGTGTCATTTATCCCCCTTTTGGTGTCATTTATCCCCCTTTTGGGGCCGTTTATCCACCTTTTGGTGTCATTTCTTCCCATTTTGGTGTCATTTCTTCCCATTTTGGTGTCATTTCTTCCCATTTTGGTATCATTTATCCCCATTTTGGTGTTATTTATCCCCATTTTTGGTGTTATTTATCCCCATTCTGGGGCTGTTTGTCCCCATTTTGGTGTCATTTATCCCCATTTTGATATCATCCCCATTTTTGGTGTCATTTGTCCCCATTCTGGGGCTGTTTATCCCCTTTTTGGTGTCGTTTGTCCCCATTTTGGTGTCATTTATCCCCATTTTGATATCATTCCCATTTTTTGTGTCATTTGTCCCCATTCTGGGGCTGTTTATCCCCTTTTCGGTGTCGTTTGTCCCCATTTTGGTGTCATTTATCCCCATTCTGGGGCCGTTTATCCCCATTTTGGTGTTGTTTGTCCCCATTCTGGGGCCGTTTATCCCCATTTTGGTGTCATTTATCCCCATTCTGGGGCCGTTTATCCCCATTTTGGTGTCGTTTATCCCCATTCTGGGGCCGTTTATCCCCATTTTAGTGTCATTTATCCCCATTCTGGGGCCGTTTCTCCCCATTCTGGGGCCGTTTATCCCCATTTTGGTGTTGTTTGTCCCCATTCTGGGGCCGTTTATCCCCATTTTGGTGTCATTTATCCCCATTCTGGGGCCATTCATCCCCATTTTGGTGTCATTTATCCCCATTTTGATATCATCCCCATTTTTGGTGTCATTTTTCCCCATTCTGGGGCCGTTTATCCCCATTTTGGTGTCATTTATCCCCATTCTGGGGCCGTTTATCCCCATTTTGGTGTTGTTTGTCCCCATTCTGGGGCCGTTTATCCCCATTTTGGTGTCATTTATCCCCATTCTGGGGCCATTCATCCCCATTTTGGTGTCATTTATCCCCATTTTGTTATCATCCCCATTTTTGGTGTCGTCTGTCCCCATTCTGGGGCCTTTATCCCCATCGTGGGGCCGTTGGTCCCCATGCGGGTGGCCCAGGAGCCCTCCGGCCCCGGCCCTGCCCACTGGGCTGCCGCCCGTCCCCGCAGGAGCTGGTGGTGCAGAAGGGCTGGCGCCTGCCCGAGTACACGGTGACGCAGGAGTCGGGGCCGGCGCATCGCAAGGAGTTCACCATGACCTGCCGCGTGGAGCGCTTCGTGGAGATCGGTGCGGCCCGGGGGGGGTTCCAGGGGGCTCCCCCCGTGGCCCCCGCGCTGCTGGGGGGGCGCAGGGCAGGCAACGGGCTCAGCTCCATCCCTGTCCCCCCCCCCCGCAGGCAGTGGTACCTCCAAGAAGCTGGCCAAGCGCAACGCGGCCGCCAAGATGCTGGTTCGGATCCACAACGTGCCCATGGAGCAGCGGGAGGGCAGCGAGGCCGAGGTGGAGGAGGATCAGTTCTCCATGGTAATGCCGGAGCGTCCCGAGGGATAATGGGGGATGCAGGCACCAAGAGCATCCTGAGGGATAAGGGGGGGATGCAGGCACCAAGAGCATCCTGAGGGATAACGGGGGATACAGGCACCCAGAGCATCCTGAGGGATAACGGGAGGATACAGGCACCCAGAGCATCCTGAGGGATAACGGGGGGATGCAGGCACCCAGAGCATCCTGAGGGATAACGGGAGGATACAGGCACCCAGAGCATCCTGAGGGATAACGGGGGGATGCAGGCACCAAGAGCATCCTGAGGGATAACGGGGGGATGCAGGCACCCAGAGCATCCTGAGGGATAACGGGGGATACAGGCACCCAGAGCATCCTGAGGGATAACGGGGGGATACAGGCACCCAGAGCATCCTGAGGGATAATGGGGGATGCAGGCACCCAGAGCATCCTGAGGGATAGCAGGGGGATACAGGCACCCAGAGCATCCTGAGGGATAACGGGGGATACAGGCACCCAGAGCATCCTGAGGGATAACGGGGGGATGCAGGCACCAAGAGCATCCTGAGGGATAACGGGGGGATGCAGGCACCAAGAGCATCCTGAGGGATAACGGGGGATACAGGCACCCAGAGCATCCTGAGGGATAACGGGGGATACAGGCACCCAGAGCATCCTGAGGGATAACGGGGGATACAGGCACCCAGAGCATCCTGAGGGATAATGGGGGGATGCAGGCACCCGGAGCATCCTGAGGGATAGCGGGGGGTGAAGGCACCCGGAGCATCCTGAGGAGTTAATGGGGACGTGGGCACCCCATAGGGGTGTGTGGAGGGTCCCTGAGTTCCCATCTCCCCATGGGGTGCTGGGGGGTCCCCATTCACCCCTTGCCCCCCCCAGGGGTGCCCCCGGCTGGAGGGGCTGCGGGGCCGGGCCCCCGGCTGCACGTGGGATTCGCTGCGCAACTCGGTGGGTGAGAAGATGCTTCAGCTGCGGAGCCACCCCCTGGCACCCATGGGTGCGGGCGCCTGCGCCCTGCTGCAGGAGCTCTCCGAGGAGCAGAGCTTCGCCATCAGCTACCTCGACATCGGTGAGCAGCGTGCGCCCTATGGGTGCCTCTGGGTGCGGGAGGGACCCATGGGACCTGTGGGCACCCATGGGCTCAGGGTTTGGGCACCCGTGGGTGCATGAGCCCCCCATGGACACCATGAGCTCAGGGTTTGGGTGCCCATGTGTGGGTGCTGTTGTCCATAGATGCCCGTGGACACCATGAGCTCAGGGTTTGGGCACCCATGAGTGCATGAGCCCCCCATGGGCATCCATGGACACCATGAGCTCAGGGTTTGGGTATCCCTTATGTGCTGTAGCCCATGGACACCATGAGCTCAGGGTTTGGGTATCCCTTATGTGCTGTAGCCCATGGACACCATGAGCTCAGGGTTTGGGTATCCCTTATGTGCTGTAGCCCATGGACACCATGAGCTCAGGGTTTGGGTATCCCTTATGTGCTGTAGCCCATGGACACCATGAGCTCAGGGTTTGGGTATCCCTTATGTGCTGTAGCCCATGGACACCATGAGCTCAGGGTTTGGGTGCCCATGTGTGGGTGCCGTAGTCCATAGATGCCCATGGACACCATAAGCTCAGGGTTTGGGCACCCATGGGTGCATGAGCCCCCCATGGACACCATGAGCTCACGGTTTGGGTATCCTTTAGGTGCCATAGCCCATGGACACCATGAGCTCAGGGTTTGGGTGCCCATGTGTGGGTACCATAGTCCATAGATGCCCATGGACACCATAAGCTCAGGGTTTGGGTGCCCATGTGTGGGTGCCGTAGTCCATAGATGCCTATGGACACCATGAGCTCAGGGTTTGGGCACCCATGGGTGCATGAGCCCCCCATGGGCATCCATGGACACCATGAGCTCAGGGTTTAGGCACCCATGGGTGCCATAACCCATGGACACCATGAGCACCCCCTGGGCTTAGGGTTTGGACACTTAAGAGTGCCACAGCCTATGGAAAGCCATGAGCCTTCCATGAGCACCCATGTACACCCATGAGCTCAGGGTTTGGGCACTCATGGGTACATGAGCCCCTCATGGACACCCATTGACACCCATGGCCTTAGGCTTTGGGCACCTATGGGTACCCCAGCCCATGGACACCCATGGGTGTCCGTGTGCTCAGCACTGGGGCAGCCATGGGTGGCACCTGGCCTTGGGCAGGGGTGCGTGGTGGTTGGGGGTCACTGACCTCTCCCTGTCCCCCCCAGACGCGCTGAGCCTCAGTGGCCTCCACCAGTGCCTGGTGGAGCTCTCGACCCAACCGGCCACCGTGTGCCATGGGGCAGCCCCGTCCCGCGCTGGCGCCCGCGCCCAGGCCGCCCGCAATGCGCTGCAATACCTGCGAGTCATGGCCGGGGGCAAGTGAGCCCATGGGCACCCCATGGATGGACCCACGGACACATGGATGCACCCATAGACTGCAGCACCTGCATGTCATGGCCGGGGGCAAGTGACCCCCATGGGCACCCCATGGATGGACGGACGGACACAGACACATGGACACACGAACCTATGGACAGACCCATGGACAGACTGATGGACAATGTGCTGCAGTAGCTGCATTTCATAGTGGGGGGCAGGTGACACCCCCAACCCTGACCTATGGATGGACACGGACAGACCCACGCATGGACACACAGACCCATGGACAGACCCCCAGACCCCAACTGGTGGACCCGACTTCACCCACGGGCACCCAGGCGGCCACCCAGCCCCATGGACAGACGCAGTGGTCCCCGGTGTGGGGACCTGGCCCTGCTGATGCTGCACATGGAGCCTGGACAGAGCTGGGGCTCTGGGAATAAAGCTGGGGGGGGGGGGGAACTCCTGGCTTGTGTCTTCCTGGGGGGGCATTGGGGGTGGTGGGGGCTGTGGTTGGGGCAGGTCCCTACCAGAGCCCAGGGATGGGGCAGCCACAGCTCCTCTGGGCACCCTGTGCCAGCGCCTCAGCACCCTCCCAGGGAAGAGCTTCTGCCCAAGAGCTCATCTCAGTCTCCCCTCTGGCAGTTAAAGCCATTCCCCTGTCCCGTCCCTCCATCCCTTGGCCAAAGCCCCTCTCCAGGTTCCCTGCAGCCCCTTCAGGCTCTGGAGCTGCTCTGGGGTCTCCCCTTAAGGAGCGTTCTCTTCTCCAGGCTGATAGGGGAGAAGTGGGGGGAGAGCCTGGACACGGAGCTCGCCTCAGGCACCGGTTACACCCATTGCGCTGTGCAGACGTTATCAGCCACAGCAAACACAGGGGTGTTGCTGCCGATACCATGGGGCAGGATCCTCCTGAGCCCTTGTGTGGGGCTGATAAAGCCCCCCCGGGGCTGTGCCAAGTGCTCACACAAGGGATGGGGCACAAGAGGGACAAGGAGCAGCCGGAGGATGCTCACGGATCCCAACTGTGGGGTTGTGCTGCTGAAGCGCATCCATCGTTGCCATAGCAACGGCCCCACATGTGCTCTATGGAGAGCAGGGCAGGGACCAGCTCCGGGGGTCTCCATCACAATCGGCCATCCCAGGATCCCTCAATGCTCCCCACAGAGATGGGCACCACAGCCCAGCGTGTCCCAGGGTCCCCAGGACATGGGGAGCCACTGAAATGTCCCCTGCAGGGTGGGGTGGCAGAGGGACCCCTTGGGTGAGCCCCAGAGCCCCCCATTGTGGGTCCCTACAGCCTCCGGTGAGTTCCTGGGGCTGGGGTTGCCCCATGGCTGCCCCAACCCCGTCAGCATCCCCAAGTGTCCCTGCCCCACAAGGGCTGGTGAGCCTCATGGATGGATCTGTACAGGGGATGCTGGGCCCTGGAGGAGCTCAGGATGTGCTCCGGGGGGAGCCTGGGATTGATTCGGATGCATTTAGGACTCGTGTTGTGGCTGTTTAACCCAGCAGGGTCTGGAGGCCAAACAAGTGATGGGGTTGAAACCAATTCAGGATTAAAGGATCCATGTTGGGGATGTGATTCCTGACATCTTTGGGAAGTATCAATGCTCCCATTGCTTTCCTTTGGGATCGGTGAGTGCCACTGCCGCCCTTAAGCTCCTCCTGCTGGGGCAATGGAAGCACCTATCTCCTGTGTCCCAGTGGAGAGCAGAAATGCCTCCAGATAAAGCCCGGCTGCTGCTGCGTGGCTACGACTGGGACTCATTGAATCATGGAATGGTTTGGGTTGGAAAGGACCTTAAAGCTCATTCAGCTCCAGCCCCTGCCAGGGAAGCACCAAAGGAGTCCATTTCAGCTCAGCAGCAGCAACGCAACCCAACCCCACCCAACCCCACCCAACCCAACTCAACCCCACCCAACCCAACTCAACCCAACCCAACCCAACTCAACCCAACCCAACTCAACCCAACCCAACCCAACTCAACCCAACCCAACACAACACAACTCAACCCAACACAACTCAACCCAACCCAACACAAACCAACCCAACACAACCCAACACAACACAACTCAACACAAACCAACCCAACTGAATCCAACACAAACCAACCCAACTCAATCCAACCCAAACCAACCCAACTCAACCCAACCCAAACCCCCTCAACCACCCCCCAGGAGCAGCACTGAGCAGTGCACAGGTTTTGGGTTCCTGGCACTTGCTTATAGGAGCTCTGGTGTCTTTGAACCAAACCATTAAGCAGCAGCATCCGAAGGTCGCCTTTGGATGTTGTATGAGAGCAGAAGCCTCCTGTGACACAGAGCAGGGCCTGGGGATGTGCAGCAGCACCAGAACTGATGCCTGTGCCACTGGAGGCCATGAGGAGCTTTGCTCTTCCAGAAACAAGAGGAGGATGCTCAGGGGCTGGAGCAGCTCCCATAGGAGCCGGGCTGGGAACATTGGGGCTGGAGCAGAGAAGCTGCATGGAGACCTCAGAGCAGCTTCCAGTGTCTGAAGGGGGCTACAGGGATGCTGCAGAGGGACTGCATCAGGGGCTGGAGCGATGGGACAAGGGGTGATGGGTTCAGACTGGAACAGACTCTGATGTCCATCTGCAGCATGGGGAGCAAAGTCTTTTCCTTGGCCTCAACCCAACTCCTTGGGTGCTCCCAATGGAGCTACAGCACGGACCCCAAACCGCAGCCGTGATGAAAACCAGCACAGAATGAGTCAAACAGAGCAGGAGATGGGGTTGTACATTCCGAGTTTAGATTTGGAAACCAAACATGGAGAGGAACGGAGGAATCCGTATAAAATAGAGAGGGGCAGCGGGGCCCCTCAGAACCGCAACACCACACGTGTACATGGGGGCCCCACAACACCCAGCTCCCATGGGCTCTGATGGGCTCCTCAGCCTGGTCAAGAGACACGGAATGCCTGGAGCTCGCCAAGGGTGACTCAAACCCATGCCCATGGCTTCAACGGGAACCCTCCAGTGAAAGAAGGGGCTTCTCCCCGTGTCGGTTGGCACATCCCTGAGCACGTCCTCCTCCCCTTCCAAATCCAGGCTCCTAAACAGGAAAACTGGGAGAGGGGAGAGGGAAGCAGGGAGAGCATCACCAGTGGGGACCCACCGCTTGTATGCCATGGGCATCGCTGCCTCTTCCCAAGCAGAGCATGGGGAAACAGCTGAGGAGCACGGCCACATCCGCACCGATCCTTTACCTGTTCCCAGCCCACGTTCAGAGCGTTTCTGTGTCCATGGTGAGAGCTTTCCACACGGCTGTCTTCGGCATCTCATCCGAGATGTTGATCTCAGAGGGATCAGCCCTGTAAGGGGTGTTTTAGGGATCAGCCCTATAGGAGGTGCTTTAGGGATCAGCCCTATAGGAGGTGTTTTAGGGATCGGCCCTATAGGAGGTGCTTTAGGGATCAGCCCTATAGGAGGTGTTTTAGGGATCGGCCCTATAGGAGGTGTTTTAGGGATCAGCCCTATAGGAGGTGTTTTAGGGATCAGCCCTATAGGAGGTGTTTTAGGGATCAGCCCTATAGGAGGTGCTTTAGGGATCAGCCCTATAGGAGATGTTTTAGGGATCAGCCCTATAGGAGGTGTTTTAGGGATCAGCCCTATAGGAGGTGTTTTCAGAGCAACCCATGCCTATAGGAGCTGATGGCTCTGATGCCTTCGCATCAGCCAGACGTGGCACCCAAGGGCAGCACAAGCACGGGAGGTCTGGCTGGGTTTGGGGCGGCAAAGACTCTCTCCTGAGCCTCTGCTGCTGCGGATCACGCCTGCAGCTCCTCAGGGTTAAGCACGAGCACCTCCAGGTACAATAAAGTCATTGATGATGGAAGGTTTGGGGTCAAACATGAGCCCTCCATCACCTCCTGCAGCACTGCCCATACCCATTCACCCATTCACCCACCCGGCCGGGTTCTAGGGGATGCTCAAGGAAGATGCAAGTGGAGAGAAGGGAACCAAACACCTTGCAGGTAGCGTTGCCAGGGGATCCTGGCACTTGGTGGGGCTTTACCTGTCACTGCTTGGCTTTGGGACATCCGATTTGCTGCTCTTGCCCAGCAGATGCAGCTGAACTGAATTCGCAGCAGCAGCTTCCATCATCTTGCGGGACTCCTGCAGTGAAAGGGGCAAATCCAGGTCTTGGTCCACCTGAACGCCCAGTAAACCCACTGTGGGCAGCAAGCGTTACCTCCTCTTCTTTGGCTTCATTTTTGGCATCGTCCAACCTCTTCTTCTTGCTCTCCGGCATGAGGTCATCCAGGAAGCTGAGCTCTCGCTTCGAGAAGCAGAAATCCATCACCTTCCGGACAAAGACGAGCGCCAAAACCTGCACGAGTGAAGGGGGAAGATGTGGCGAGGCCGGAGGCGACGCTGCACCGCGCTCCAAGCAGCCCCAGCTCTTACCATCATGGGGAAGATGATGGCAGCACGGGACGCCTTGATGGCCCAGAGCAGGACGAGGCAGATGAGCTGGATCAAGGTGAAGAAGTGCACCTTCCGCAAGGGGACGTGCCGCAGGTAGATGAAATCCGGCTGGTGCTTCGCCGGCATCCAGAACAGCTTCAGGCGGTCAAAGAACTGCAAGAGCCAAGGGAGAAGTCACCACCGCGGGGCTGCGGAGACGTGGAGGGAGCCTTCAGGATGCTGCCTGCAGGGAGAAGTCCTGCACCCCCCATGCTCCTCCAGGAGCAGCTCCCGTTTGCCCATGAGATGAATCCCCCAGCAAGGATTCCCATCGCTGGCAGGAATTGCAGTCCCTCTGCATTGACAATGGGCAGTGCCCATCACTGCAAGAGAGACATTGAGGTGATGGAGCAGGGCCAGAGAAGGGCAATGGAGCTGGAGCAGGGCCTGGAGCACAGTGTGATGGGAAAGGCTGAGGGACCTGGGGGGTTCTGGTGGGGAAGAGAAGGCTCAGGGGGGACCTCATTGCTCCCTACAGCTGCCTGAGAGGAGGATGGAGCCAGGAGGGGGCTGCGCTCTGCTTCCAAGGAACAGGGGATGGGCCAAGAGGAAACAGCCTCAGGCTGCACCAGGGCAGGGTGGGATGGAGCTGAGGAGCAATTCCTTCCCCAGTGGGTGCTCAGCATTGGAACTGCCCAGGGCAGTGCCGCAGTCACCATCCCTGCAAGTGCTCACACCCCATGCAGACGAGGCCTCAGTGCCATGGGTCAGTGGTGGCCATGGCAGTGCTGGGAACGGTTGGACTGGATGATCCTGAAGCTCTTTTCCTGGTTGATTCCATGATTCCATGAACCCCCCATTTCCACATCCCCAAAACACTGCCCTAAAGCATGGAGCAGAGCCCACCCTGCCTGCTCCTCCCAGCCCCATGGACCTCCTCCACTGCCACCAGCCCTTTCCCTGCACAGAACACCCTCATTTTCTGCCTGTCCACAGTTTTCCCTGTGCCACTTCCATGGAGCTGAGCTCCCGGGGGCAGATGTGCTGCAATTCCGTACCTGAATTCCTCTGAGCGATGACACCCCCATGTAGAGAAAGACACCGTAGAGCACAGGCATTGGGATGAACTGCAAAGGACAATGCAATGATGGACTGGGTTAAAGCACACGGTCAGGTCACTGTCCCATAGGCGCTGCCTAAAACCACCTCCAGCCTCCCAGTTTCCACTGGCTTCAAGAGGGGTTTTAACCAGCAGGGATTTGGAGCGTGCAAGGAGCTGATGCTCTGCTTTAGGGGTCAGGTTGCATCCGAATAATCCTGTGTTCCAGAAGGGTTGGAGGAGAATGAATGATTCCACCTATAGAGAAACATCTCCCTGTGCTCCTGTGGCAACATGCAGAAGTGAGGGGTCTCCTTTGAGCCTAAGATCTATATGGAACCGGAGATCTTAAGGTCCTTTCCCACCTGGACTCTTCTATGATTCCATGATGTTCAAGGAAGCCCATGGGGCTGATGTCAGCGTGTTCAGCTCCTGGGAATGGCTGTGCTGAGGCATTTGGGGAGCAAATTGCAGCCAGTCAAGTGCTGCCTGTTCTAAAAGGAGCAGATTCACTGCTCTGGATACCCCCATAAACATGGGTGAGCTTCCAGGCTCAAGCAGTGTCCTCCAGCATGACACAGTGGGGTCTGATGGTGCCCACCATGGGTCAAGCACCAAGGTTTGGGATCACAGCATCTTCCTCCCGCATCCCACACCTACTCCTAGGGGACTATGCTTGAATAACCCCCAAGAAGCCCATGGTCGTGGGGGGTTCTGCGTTGTCCTCTTACCTTCAAGGCAGACGTGAAGAAGACGGAGCAGCCCATGAGCACAAAGATCATCAAGCCCGTGACCCTCTGCTCTCGTATCCCCAGAAACTTGGGCTGCTCTCCTGGCGCGGAGCAGTCAGACTCCACCTTGAGGCTGTTCACGTGGGTGATGGAGAGGACGGTGGCAGCCACAAACCAGGGCAGCCCCATCACCGAGCACACCCCCAGCATCACGGCCACCATGAAAAGGTCCAAGTGGTACCCGCATCCTTTCTGCAGGGAGCAAAACAACACAGAGCATCCCAGAGCGCGTGAGCAAGGACACGTCCCGGGCTGGGCTCAAACTTGAGCTCAAGTCGACTTAACAATCTAACAGTAGAGGTGGCAACAAGGATGGCTCCAGCGTGCGCACGCATCAGGCAGGAGCTCAGAGTGGCTTTGGAGAGTTTGTGTGGTACCTACGTCCGAAAATACCCCCAAAATGGGCTCTTTTTCATCCCTGGGGAAATTCCCACCACTTGCAATGGCTCTGATCCTAAAGACCCCTCATCCTCCTGTGTCACCGTTAACGCAGGAGAGGCTCCTGCCCCACAGGCGGCCATTCCCCCAAGCAACACCTTCACAAAGCCCTTGGAGCAGGAGCTTCTGCAGAGGGTTGGGGACGGGGTCATCTCGTGCAGCCCCTGACCTTCAGCCTGTGCTCCTTCCTGTTCACGATAACGGCAGTGATCTGCTGGTCCATGAAGATCAGGATGGTGCAGAGCAGAGCTGGGATGAGCGCGGCCAACACCGTCCACCACGGGTTGGGTCCTATGGGGTTGATGAGCCACCCGCGGTCATCTCTGGTGGGCTGCAACAGAGCACACGCCTCAGCATCCTGACCCAGCCCAGCACCTTCGCTGGCTCTGCTGTTAACCTCCAGCCCATGCCAAAGCACTTCCTCCCCTGCCTTCGTGTCACCCCTCCACAGGGCTCAGCACAGCCACTGCCCGCACCCATAGACCCTCCTGTTGGAGGGATCTCGTTTAGGGGCTGTCGTCTTGTTTCCAGAAGGGAACAGCGCACTTGGAGCTGGAAAAGGAGCTGGTCACACACCAGCATCTCCTCCTGCCCCAACATCACCCTGTGGTGGCATCGCAGGGGCTGGAACCTGCTCAGACCCCTCCAGTACCTTGAACATATGGGGGACGTGGAGCTTCGGTGATGGGATCCCAACCATGAAGTCAATGAGCACCATGATGACGATGGCGAGGAAGACAGCAAAGTCACTTACTGTGGAGCGGACCTGGGGCAAGAAACCAGAGCTGAGGGGGGTCTGGCAACCAGGGCCATAGCAGGAGGTGGAAGGAATGGACCTGGGGGCATCATCACCTCTAAGCCTGGTTAACAAAGCCCCCCCACTCTGAGCCAGGCAGGCAAATCCCTTGGTTAGATTTGGTGCTGGGGTTGTCCCTTTGAGATCTGACGCCAGGCAACAGCAGAAGTTGAATGAGGTGGGAAAGGGCTGAGTCAATGCCTTAAAGTCAGTGCCTTAAAAGCACTATTACGAGCGAATGAGACTGATGTCTGCCCCTACGCCACGCTCACAGCTAATATGAGGGTGAGGCACTGAGGCATCGTTTGGACCTCAAAAGGAAGAATCTGTCTTTTCCTATGGCGGCTCCACACTGGAAGCAGCATCCGCCTTGAGCACAGAGGGTGGAAAACGGGGAAGACCTCATTTGCCGAGGGAAAAACGCAACCATCAGCACAGAGCCACAAAGAACGAGCTCAGGGCAGGTCACGAGGCAGGCGAGGAGGGGGGAAATGCTGCTCGTGGAGGTGAGTGAGGGGCATCCACACTGATGGAGACCTCGGTCAAGGGGACCAAGTGGGGGCAAAACGTGCTCCAGGGAAGCCACTGCGCCAAGTGGGGGCTGCTGCTGGTCCCCATCCTCCACCTACTCTGGTTGGGAAGTAACGGCTGGTTTTAAACTTCTTCAACAAGCTCGACAGGACAAAGGTGGAGAAGAAGAGGATGCAGCACCAGAAGAGGACGTTAGGAGCGTAGGGGCCGTTGCGTCCACATGCGGGCCCTCGAAACTCTCCGTGCGCATTGCGGCATTCCTGGGGAAAAAGAGCATCAGGACACAAAGGCAGGGCTCGTGCAGCAAGGAAAACGGGGCAGTTCTGAGGATCTTGGTCCAAGATCCATGACCGTGCGACTGCGCCTGCTGGAGGCTGAGATTTAAGGAGCAGCAGCAGCCAGGCAAGTGAGACAGTGAACAGAGGAGAGCAGAGGTGGGCTCTGATGGGACCCCATAACGCAAGACCCATGGCACATCCTCTGTGTGAATGGCAGGTACCTGCGGCGGGGAGACAACAGAAGGGAAGGAAACCTGGGAACTCTTGGGGATAAAGAGGGAACAAGGCAGGCAGGCCAAAACAACCACGGCACCAGTGGAGAAGAGACAAACCATCCCTTCCCAATGCGGGCTGGCCACAGGGGGATGGAGATGACCATAAGAGCCTCCCTCCCTGTGCCTGGGCTCTGCTTTGGGCAGCAACAGCCTAAGAGGTGGCTCAGACACTCCAGGTTCTGCATGCGCCTGCAGGGGATGGGAAAGCAATGTCCGAACTTCCTAGGACCCAACTGAGGAAGCCAGTTACCACCTTCAAGCATGAAGCCCTCCGACCGCTGCTGCACTCAAACCAGCACCTACACCTTGCTCCTGGTCAGAGACATCATCCTGCAACCAGGCTGAGGAAGGCAGTTACTCCCCGTGGTGCTGGGCACAAGGTGGGCTGGACAAGGGGGACCCCCTTTCCCTGCACCAAGCAGGTTACATCCACACATCCCATTGAAGCAGAGCAGCGCCAGCACAGGCTGAAGCCCATCATCACCCGAAGGGCTCGGACTTGGGTACCACGAGGGTGCTCCTGGACCTCGTGGCTGCAGCACAGGGCACTTACAGTCACCGTGAGGTTCTCCCAAGCGATGCTGGACACGTTGATCCTGTTGGTGCTCCAGAAGACCTGGGTTTCATTGCTGGGATGGGTCGGGGCCTCACACTTACAGCTGGGGGGAGAGAATCCAACCCAAGGGTAAGGGAAAGGCGCTGGAGGCGCAGCCCTGAGCAGGAGGAAAGGAACCCACTAGTAGATGGTGAGGAGGTCGAGCTTGCTGTGCATGTGCACGGGGAAGGTCTCTCGCAGGTGACTCAGCTTCTCGAGCGCCTCGTAGATGAAGATGATGCAGATGAGGGAGGCGAAGGCCTCCTCGGTGAAGCGGGTGATGTAGCACACCAGGGAGCTGGCGTCGGTGGCCACCAGCACGACGCAGAAGAAGGCGGTCCACAGCCCGATGCAGGCCCGCAGGGACAGGTATGAGAGCGTGTGCTCCCTGGGGAACAAAGGAAAACCAGGGGTGGAAGGGCCAGAACCCAAGGAAAACCAAGGATGGAAAGGCCAGCACAAGGCTCTGAGCTGGGCCTTCCTTTGGGAAGAGTTGGGAGCACTTCAGGAGCACTTTGGCCAATTCTTTAACGGCCATTATTTAACAGTTCTCTTGTGTTAACACCTCGGAGGATAATGGGGTGTTCACACAACACCTTTCCCACATCACCCTGATGGTTTGGCACCAGTCACCTGCTGCCAGCAAGCTGGGGCTTAAGAAGGAAGTTGAATGGCAAGAAGGGTGGTTTATCCCCCGTCCATCATCGCAGCCAAAGCACTGGCACAGAAACCAGCCATTTCCCATGAAAGGCTCCTGCTTTTTCATCAGAAGCATCCAAACTCAGCATATCCCAGCACCTTGGGCATCCACATCCGTGGGGTTTCTCCTTCTGCTTCACTTCAACTCTAAAAACCCCAAACGGCCCCATCCATCCTTCATGGACTGAGGGCTCCTGCACTACCATGTACTAGAGCAGCAGTGGGCAATGCCCGTGTCACGGAAGACAACCCAAACCTAACAGCTATTACTAACCCCTTTCCCCATCACTGCCACCCTCTGCAGCTCTCACAGCGCCCAGCACCAGCCCCAGCACCTTCTCACCTGCAGAACTTGTAGAGGATCTTCTCAAACACAAGGACGGGTCCGGTGCTGCCGAGGATGGTGAGAGGTTGGCCAGCAAAGAGGGAATACACCACGCCAGTCATGGATGCGCCCAGCAGCGACTCCATGGCGCTCTGTGCAGGGAGATAGGCAGCAAGGAGTCAGTGCATCAGGCACGGGCAGGAAAACCCCAAACAAAGCCCACCACGAAGCAAATTCACTGCAGCAAGGACTTGTCCTTGGGTGCTGTCCTCCCCAGGGCCACCAAAGAGAGGGGTGCTCACTATGTGGCCTTTGGTCGCTTCCCCCAGCAGTCCCCCGAAGGTGATGACGGGGGACATGCAGGCACAGTAGAGGAAGAGGAAGGATGCCAGGCACTGCAGGCTCACACCGTCCCGAAAGTCGCTCCAGAACCACGGGGCTTTCCGCTTCACATCCAGGATCAAGCCTCCGAAGAGCCTGGACCAAGGGAGAAGAAGGGACTGTGCTTTGGAAGAACACACGGAGTTTCCTTGGCTGCAGAAGGGCAACCACAGGCCCAGAGTCAGTTCCCTTGCTGAAAGGAAGCATCCCCCTTCATCCCTTTCTATACCAACAGAAACGGAGGCACACGGAAGCACCCCCAGCAGCAAGAGAAGGACCATCCCCTCCTATGGCAACAGTCCCTTGCTCTGAGAAGCAGCAGACCTTTACCTGCAGACACCGACACCTCTGCCTCCACGCCAGGAGCAGCTCTGGGCAGCGATGCTGTGGCTGCATCCACCGGCACAGATCTGCCCAGCCCAGGGCACCGAGCCCTGCACCAACCCCAAAGGGAGGATGCGCACTGCGAGAGGAAACAGCAAAACCACCCCGAGCTGCCCCAGCTCCCACCTTCCCGTGCGCTCCAGCTCGGGACCGCTGTGCTTCTCCGGCTTGCGGTGGGAAGTGCTGTCCTCAAGCGCTCCGGGCATCTTCCTCTTCTCCTGTGGAGTTGGATGGAGATGGGTACCTGCGAGGAGCTTGGTCTGCTCCTGGTCTGGGTTTGTGCCTGTGTAAAGTGGGTCCCTGCACCCCCTTTCCCTTCTGCAGCACCCACCTGTGAGGGGACGCTTTTGGGGGGCTCGATTCGGATCGATGGATCCCACTCTCCCGGCGGCAGCACCGTGACCTGGTCCAGGAACTCATCGATGCCGGCCACGAGGTCAGCGCGGTCCTTGGCTTTGTAGGCAACGTCATGGAAAACCTGGCCCCAGGAGACAACTGGTGAGAGGAAAACCCATCTCCTGCCCCAGCCAGTGCAGGGAGCCCTCCAGATACCCTGCTGGGAATGGCAGGAAACATTCCCCATTGGGAATAACCCGCCCATCTCTCACATTATCATCTCCTCCACAAGGCCCCGTCCCCCATAGCCTTTGGCTGCAAGAGGAGAAGTCAGCACTAGGGAGAGGGTGCTGGGAACCCTGGGATGAGGTGCAGGATGCTCCCCAGGCGGGATTTCCGCCTCCAGGATGAGGGATGATGTGAATCCATGTGTTTGCTTTGGGATGTGAGCAAAGGGTCGGCTCTTTGGATTGCTGACAGCAAATCCTCTTCCTCACTGATACAGGGACAGGGAGAGGAGAAGAAAGGACGCGGAGAGGTCTCTTATCGTGGCTCACCTCATCCGTCATGATAGTAGCCATGGACCTGCCGATCTCGTGGTACCGATGGGCTTTTCCTCCTGGTCCAAGCAAAACAAACAGGAACCTGGGCAGGGAAAACCAAGTGGGAGACCAGGAAGGGTCCTTGCTCCAGGAGTGCCCAAGGAAATCCCCAGGAGCTCCCAGTTTCCACAGGGGATGCATAGGCACGGACTCCGCAATGAGCTGGGAATTCATCAAACCCCGGCACAAAGGGAACTTTGGGGCCAACTTCCATTGGGAAATTGGGTTGAAAAGAGCAGGGAAGGGAGAAGCAAAGGTGAGGAGATGCGAGTGGGAGAAACGTGGCCTTCTTCCCTTGGGATGCCAAGGTGATGCATGCAATCCGATGGTGTTTATTGGGGGGGTTATCATAAACGCTTTGTGCTTCTCATTCCAACCTTGTTGGGATGGGAACTTCCGTCATGCCCGAGAGGAGGACAGCGGGGGTGAGGCGGACAAACGCCACGATGGGCTGGGGAAGGAAGTCCAACTCCCCCACCAGCACGTTGGATGCTTCAGCTCCAGTGGGAATCTTCTTCAGGAAGTGCAGCTCCGCCTGGGCATGACAAGTGCTTCACAGGCAACAGCCCAAGAGCCGAGCCCGTGCAGCGGAGCCTGAAGGAGCGAATCTGGCCCTAAAGGCACAGGAAGGCTCCGTGTGCCTCACCTTGCTTAAATCCATCGTGCTGGCCTCGGGGGTCACCCCGTTCTTAGCTTCTGCAGTGGTGGGAGAAGGATGAGGGCTGAGCGCTTGGGCTGTAGGAGGAAGAAGGACACAGGAAGATGGGCAAGGAGCAACGGGGGCACTGCTCCCTTGCCAGGATGAGCCTAACAGGACCCAAGCATGGCAGAAACCCTCTCCTGCAGGCAGAGCCCATGGGAAGCCCGACCTGGCTTCTCGAGGAGGTGCAGCTCCGACTGCTTCTTGCTGCCGTCGGCGAAGGAGCGGACGATGGGGAGGAGGTTGTTCCGCTTCCTCTCGTTCTGGTGGTGATGCTTCCTCAGCAGCACCTCCCGCACTCGCGCCCTCGTGCGCTCCTCCAGCTCCGAGCACTGCTCCTGCTGGCCCAGGAGCATGTCTGGGGTGGCAAAGGGAATGAAGGCCTCAGAGCAGGGATGGGTCTGACCCCGCACCCCCGGTACCTGAGCTCAGCCTTGCTTAGCAAGGAACTGCCATAGAGTTCAGCCTCTGCAGGGAAAGGGATCCCTTTGGCTGAGAACCATCCTCTGCCAGAGAAACTGATTGATAACTGATAACTGATGACTGATAACCAATAACTGATAACTGATAAAGTAACAAACTGATAATGGATAACTGATGACTGATAACCAATAACTGATAACTGATAAACTGATAACTGATAAAGTAACAAACTGATAATGGATAACTGATAACTGATGACTGATGACTGATAACCAATAACTGATAACTGATAAATTGATAACTGATAAAGTAACAAACTGATAATGGATAACTGATAACTGATGACTGATGACCGATAACCAATAACTGATAACTGATAAATTGATAACTGATAAAGTAACAAACTGATAATGGATACTGATAACTGATAACTAATGACTGATAACTGATAACTGATAAATGATAAAGTAACAAACTGATAATGGATAACTGATAACTGATAACTGATAACCAATAACTGATAACTGATAAAGTAACAAACTGATAATGGATAACTGATGACTGATAACTGATAACCAATAACTGATAACTGATAAACTGATAACTGATAAAGTAACAAACTGATAATGGATAACCGTTAACTGATGACTGATAACTGATAACCGTCCCTGCTCCTGGCAGGGGGGTTGGAACTAGGTTATCTTAAGGTCCTTTCCAACCCTAACTATTCTATGATTCTATGATTCTATGATAACTGATAACCGATAAACTGATAACTGATAAAGTAACAAACTGATAATGGATAACTGATAAATGATAAACTGATAATTGATAACTGATATCTGCTAAACTGCTAACTGATAAGTGATAAACTGATATCTGATAAACTGATAACCGATAAACTGGTAAATTGATAAAGTGATAAACTAATAAACTGATAAGTGATGAGCTCTGCCTTTCAAACTCCTCCATCCCAAAGTTAAGGCAAATGAAAAGGAAAAGAAATAACTTGGGGAAATGGCTTGTAATAAGCAGCTTCCTGAACGAGGTTCAGCTCTCACACAGACCCGTATTGCCAAGAGCTAAGCCCTTTCTGCCTGGGCTGGTGGCTCCTCTAACCGCACAGATTGCTTTCCAAAGGACCCCCTGTAGGAAGGAAAAGCCGTGGGACTGCTGCATGCCTGCACCCGAACCCCCTCACAGCCTGATGGACGTGCCCTTGGGCTGGATTCGGGAGCACAGGGCGGGATGCAGTACCTGCAATCTCTTCCATGCTGTTGGCACAGACGTCCAGCAGCACCATCCCGTTGATGAGGCAGCTCCTCAGCTCAAAGAGGCTGTGCAAGGACAGCGTGGCCACGTAGGGTTTGCTCCAGCGCTCGCCGCCGTCCTCCACATCCTCCTCGAACTTCAGCCACCTGCGGGCACTGGGCACCATCAGCCCCATGGCAGGAACCAGCCCCATTGATGGAGCTGTGGGTGCCAAGAGGAGAAGGCTCCGCACGCCCGCTCCTGCGGCTGAAAGAGCTTCGCATGCCGGAGAGCAGAGCGCACAGCCCGGCAGCGGGGATTTACCTCGCTGTCTCCTTCCACTCGGCATCTTTGCCCTCCTTGAGGCAGATCTCATCCAGCTCGGTGAACAAGTCATGGGGGACGTGCTGCTCATCCTCCTCGGTCCCGAGGATGAACTGCACCCGCTGGGACGGGGTGTCTGGGGGCAGAAGACAAAGCTCCATCCCGTTACTGTGCCTCAATCTGCTCCCGTGCAAAGGGGGCATTGGATCAGCCACAAATATTGGGCTGGTCCTTGGCTGTCCAGGCTTGCACAGAGCCACGGGGAAGGAAACGCGTTCACTCCAGCTTCCCACGGGATGGGCTGCTTTCCTTCCTCATATTTCCCCTTAGAGCCCGGATCCCACTCATGAAGCCAAGAGGGATCCGTCTGCAGAGGGATCTGGCCAGGCTGGGCCCAGGCCAATGGGATGAGGTTCACCAACTTGACTCTGCTTTTCACTGCCTTAAATAAACTGACAAAACAAGTGGGAAACGTCTGGGAAGAGGGGGTCTTTCCCTCCCCGCCTTCCCTTGGGATACCAGGGGGCCAGGCAGACTCCCTGCTTGCAGCAGCCCCAGCGCCCACCGCCGTGCAGGAGGACTCACAGTGGTCTCCCTGCTCCGTGGGGGCAGAATCCTTCTCCCGTTCCCGTTTCCGATCCTTGCGGCCGTGGGGCCGGTGGTGCCGGTGGCTCTGCCGCACCAGCGGCATCCGCACCCCCACGTACAGGGTCCGGTGGCCTGCGGGAAAGCAGCGTTGGCATCACTTGATGCTGTGGAGATGGTGCCATGGTCAACGCGGGCAAACACGGAGAAGCACGCACTCCCCTTCACTGTGTGCTCCATGCACCCCTGATGGGCACAGAGCTGTCCTTTTCCCAGGCCTATTTTACTCAACCTTTGCCACCACAGTGACAAATGATGGCTCTGGGTCATCCAAAAGCGCCCTGAAAGTACTGAGACCCTTCCCAAAGCCCAGCTGTGCTGAGCAGCAGCGCCTGCGACAGGAGGGACCGCGTTTAAAGGCTTTGAATGGCACGAGGCGACAAGAGATCAAATCAGTTCCATCCAACGCTTCCATCCAATGAGCCATGAGCAGCCTCTGCGGGGAAACAAGCCCTGAATTACCCAGCCCCATGGGCGCTTTTCCCCTCTCTTTATAAGCATGAACATCCCCAAATGCGGCGATAACTGAGGTGCTTCACTACGAAGTACAATGGGTTTTGCTGCACCAAGTGAAGGATGTGGCAGGGACTTTGTGCCCTGGGCTGGTGGTCCCCTACCAGCATCCCAGCGCACGCTCACCTTCCAGCTCCTCCTTCTCATAGTGGATGTTGACAACGTTGCTGGTTCTTCCCTGGTCAATCACTGCCTCCTCGTCATGTCTCTGTTCAGCAAGGAGGAGAAGGTACAAGTTGGGTTTGTAGAACCATGGAATGGTTTGGGTTGGAAGGGACCTTCGAAGCTCATTGAGTCCAACTCCCTGCAATGGGCAGGGATGACATCAACTAGAGCAGGTTCCCAGAGCCACATCCAGCCCGGCCTTGGGTGTGTCCAGGGATCCATTCGCCACCTCTCTGGGCAGCCTGTGCCAGGGTTTTACCACCCTCATTGCAAAGGGTTTCCTCCTCACATCCTGCCTGAATCTCCTCTTTTAGTTTAAAGCCATCACCCCCATCCCACCACAACAGGTCCTGCCGAAAAGTCTCTCTCCATCTTTCTTATAGGCCCCTTTTAAGCACCGAAAGCCCACAATAAGGTCTCCCCTTGAGGAGCCTTCTCTTCCCTCTTGGGAACAACCTCAGCTCTCGGCCTTTGCTCACAGCAGAGGTGCTCCATCCTGCAGAGCATTTTTGTGCTCTCCTTTGGCCCCTCTCCATCAGGTCCATGTCCTTCCTGTGCTGAGGACTCCAGAGCAGAGCAAAGGGGCAGAATCCAGGTGCTTGACATCTCTGGATGCAGCCCAGGATACGAGTGGCCTCTGTTCTGCAAGCACCCATTGCCCACTCATGTCCAATCTTTCACCCGCCAGTACCCCCAATTCCTTCTCCTCAGAGGTCCCCTCCATCTCTTCATCCCTCAGTCTGTGTTGATACCAGGGTTGCTCCAACCTATGTGCACGACCCTGCACTTGGCCCCACTGAACCTCAGGATATCTGGTATCTGTTGGAGGGATGGTACAGCCTGGCACAAGCAATCCAGGAGGTTCATTCTTTACAGCTTCCTTCTGCAAGTAACAGAGGAGCCGACAAGGAGAGGTGCCATGCTTGACCTCGTGCTCACCAACAGGGAAGGGCTGGTTGGAAATGTGATGCTCCAGGGCAGCCTTGGTTGCAGCGATCATGAGATGGTCCTCAGGACAGTGAGAAGAGCGTGCAGCAAGCTCACTGCCCTGGACTTCAAGAGAGCAGACTTCGGCCTCTTCAGGAACCTGCTCAGTAAGATTCCATGGGATATAGCCCTAGAGGGCAGGGGGGCCCAAGGCTGTTGGTTGATATTCAAGGATCCCCTGCTGCAAGCTCAGGAGTGTTGCATCTCAACTAGAAGAAAGTGCTGCAGGAGGGCCAGGAGACCTCCTTGGATGGATAAGGAGCTGCTGAGGAAACTTCGAAGGGAAAAAGAGGCTTATAAAATGTGGAAGCAAGGACAGGCGGCCTGGGAAGAACACAGGGATGTTGTCCAGGAAGCTAGGGACCAGGTTAGGAAAGCTAAGGCCCACTTAGAATTAAACTGGGATGGGGATGGGAAGGATAACAAGAAGGGATTCCGTAGGTATGCAGCAAATAAAAGGCAGACTAAGGACAACATGGGCCTCCCTGAAGCTATCGGGAGAACTGGCTGCCCTGGATTTGGAGAAGGCTGAGGGTCTTAATGACTTCTTTGCCTCGGTCTTCACTGGCAAATGCTCTGACCACACCGCCCAAGGCTTGGAAGGCAGACGCAGGGACAGTGAGAATGAAGACCCTGGGCCCACTGCAGGAGAGGATCTGGTTCGAGACCGTCTTAGGAACCTGAAGGTACACAAGTCCATGGGACCTGATGAAATCCATGGTGGGTCCTGAAGGAGCTGGCGAATGAAGTTGCTAAGCCACTGTCCATCATATTGGAAAAGCCATGGCAGTCGGGTGGAGTTCCCGACGGCTGGAAAAACGGAACTGTTCCTGTCTGAAGCCATCACCCCTCGTCCTATCTCTCCAGTCCCTGATGCAGGTCCCTCTCCAGCATCCTTAGGCTCTACAGAATTCCATGTAGACAAACCTTCCTTTGCCCACTGATGGAGCTGCACCACCATAGAAGACCTCTAGGTTGGTCAGGCAGGACTTGCCCTTGGCTGGCTTCAGTCACCTCCATGTCCTCCATGCGCAGAGCTCCCTTACCTCTCTCCAGCCATCATCCACCCCTGCGTCCGTGCAAGTCCATGAGCACCACACCTCTGCGTGCCTCCTATAACACGGCCTTTCTTGTCTGCAACGTGTCCCTGGAGGCATTTAGTGCAGGGGGAGAGGGCTGAGTGCTTCGGACACCCCCGGAGCCCCCTCCCGCCTCCCCCTTTGTCTTTGCATTCCCTTCTAAAGAGACAAAGAGGGATTTCTGAAAGGGGGGACCCCCCAAAGCCCCAAACCTGTCCGTTTGGGGCGGCAGCTTTCACCTCCACAGTGATACCTGCACATCGCACTAGATGGCCCCTGGGCACAGGGCATGGCCACCAACAGCACCCAAAGGCCCTCAGGAACCTGCAAGGGTGAAGCTTCATCTGCTTGGACCACGGCGAGCATCATTTTCGGCCTCGCAAAAGCCAAGGGCTGGGAGCTGGTGCTGTAGGAAGAGCGTTCGGGCCTCAACAGCCAAAGGAGAACCCGAAGAGCAACCAGAAAGGAGCTGTTCTGCTTCTCTTTCCCGCTGCCACCACGGCTGGGAAGGGGATTACCAGGATTAGTGCCTTCAAAGCCAATCACATCTCACACCGGAGCGCAGCTGCAGCTTTGAAAGGGCCTCCTGGAAACACTTGGTGTCTCTGTTCTCCTCCTCAGGCTGCGCTTCCAATGGCCATGGATGTCCTCAGTACTAAGGACAACACGCTCCTGCCACGGGGCCTCTCCCCCCGCGCCTGCCTGGACAGAAACTCCCCCGAGAAAGCCAAATTCTGTTCAGCCATGCAAAGAAAACCTCTGCAAGGCCCAAACCCCCTCTGGTTTCCATCAGTTTCCAAATCGCTCCTCTAATGAAGGCACAAAGGGGAAGCTTTGGGTCTGATAACGACGCATGAACCACGGAGAGCTCTTGAAAACCAGAGCAGAAGCAACCCGCAGTGATTTCAGCTGCACACGTTGACATGAAATCCGCTTCCCATGGCCCGAATCAGTGCGCGGAGCGAGGAGCAGCATCACCGCCTCCTGGATGTGCCGAGCAAGAGGAGCGGATGATGCTGCTGGTCCCCGGGGACTCATTGCAGACACTCATTGATGCCACCTCCTGGGACTCGTGGGACCGCATTATGCGGTGCCTCCGGGGTTCCCGTCCTTTTCCCAGCGACCCCACTGCCGGTGGCTATTTGGTCTGTTTGGATCTTAGTAAAGCGGTTGTCACTGTCTCCAACAGTGTTCTCCTGGAGAAACTGCTGCTCGTGGCCTGGATGGATGGATCCATCGCTGGGCTGGAAACTGCCTGGATGGCAGAGCCCAGAGGGTGGTGGTGAACGGTGTCACATCCAGTTGGTCACCAGTGGTGTCCCTCAGGGCTCAGTGTCAGAGACGGTGTTGCTCAGTATCTTCATTGATGATCTGGATGAGGGGATGGAGGGTCCCCTCAGTGAATCCGCAGATGACACCCGGTTGGGTGGGCGCATTGATGTGCTGGAGCGTAGGAAGCTCTGCAGAGGGATCTGGACAGGTTGGATCTATGGTTGTGCCAATGGGGTGAGGTTCAAGAAGGCAAAGAGCTGAGTCCTGCATTTGGGCCATAACACCCCCCTGCAACACTCTCGGCTTGGGGAAGAGCGGCTGAAAGCTGCTCCTGGGAAAGGAGCTGGGGGTGCTGATTGATGGAGCTGAGCATGAGCAGCTGTGCCCAGGCAGCCGGGAAGCCCCCAGCACCCTGGCCTGGCTCAGCACCAGTGCGGCAGCAGGGTCGGGGCAGGGATTGTGCCCTTGCACTGGGCACTGGTGAGGCTGCACCTGGAATGCTGTGTTCAGCTCTGGGCCCCTCACTGCAAGAGAGACATTGAGGTGCTGGAGTGGGGCCAGAGAAGGGCAATGGAGCTGCTGCAGGGCCTGGAGCACAGTGTGATGGGGAAGGGCTGAGGGACCTGGGGGGTTCAGATGGAGAAGAGAAGGCTCAGGGGGGACCTCATTGCTCTCTACAACTGCCTGAGAGGAGGATGGAGCCAGGAGGGGGCTGCGCTCTGCTCTCTGCTCCCAAGGAACAAGGGATGGGCCAAGAGGAACCGGCCTCAGGCTGCACCAGGGCAGGGTGGGATGGAGCTGAGGAGCAGTTCCTTCCCCAGCGGGTGCTCAGCGTTGGAAGAGGCTGCCCAGGGCAGGGCTGCAGTCACCATCCCTGCAAGTGCTCACAGACCATAGAGATGAGGCTTCAGTGCCATGGGTCAGGGGTGGCCGTGGCAGTGCTGGGAAGGGTGGGACTGGATGATCCTGAAGCTCTTTTCCACCCTGGTTGATTCCATGACTGTGATTGTAACTCCTCCGGAACCATCACTGTACAAGCCCGGTTCAGGTTCAGCACTGAGAGCATCACGAGCAGGGGCACACGGAGTGACCATTACAGAGTCACGGCCTCCGTTCCTTCGATGCTGCAATAAACCCCCATCAGGCAGAGCCAGGCCTTGCATGGCACGGAAAGGCCCAGGGAAGAGGCTTTTCCAGCCCTCCATTTTCCCAGCTGAGCTAATCCGCTATTCCCATCCTAACAGCTCCTTTGCTCCAATGAACGTCCTCAGCACAAAGGGTCCCTGTGAAAGGGGACCCAGGGTGTTACATTGCACAGGGAAGGAAGGCGACACCGAGGTCTCATCCACTCAAATCCCACCCTAATCCAGGCTCTGCTTCTCTATTATTAACATTAAAGCTTCAGGAGCAAACATAGGAGGAAACAGAGCAAGGGGCATCTGCGGGGATCCCATCGCCCTTCCCAGAACCACCCCGAGCCCGGCAGGGAGATGCAACCAAAGGAAATGTCCCCATTCCACACTCGCTCGGTCCCTGTGAGGCCGCTCAAATGGGCTCAGAGGGGTTAATTCCCTGAGGAAGTTGCTGGAGGATTGAAGGGTTTCACAGAGCATGGAGCGGGAAGGAGGGATGGCTCCAGGACGTTATCCCATGCCAGGACGGGTACCAGCACTTGCAGGTGCCTTCCCTCTCCATCCTGCTGCCAGGTGCCTTCATCCCCCAGCTCAGTGCCACTCCTCTTGCCCTGGGGAAGCTCTGGTGGAAGTGGGGACAAAGCAGAGGGGTTCAGGTTGGGCTTCGGGTGCTCCTGGTGCTGGGGAAGCCAAAAGCATCTTATGACCATGCAAACCTTGGGTCCAGCCCCCTTGTCCCATCACACGTGAGCAGAACTGGCCACTGGCAGTGGGAGGGAGGGTCAATGTCATCAACTGACCAGAAACGGGGCTGGTAACACTGGTCCTGGTGGAGTTACGGGATGAGGGTGGCAAGAGCCAAACTGGGGGCTGCTGTGGAGGTGGAGCAGGAGACCCCCTCCCGCCCCTCTCCATCTCCATCCTGAATGGACAAAGCCACATCCTCGTGGCTCCATCCTTCACTGGGCCCCCTCCAGGTCCTGGACCAGGCTTTAAGCTGTGGTGGGACTGGAGCCGGGCGCTTGGAATGAGAGGGGACAGGGCCCCAGAGTGGAGCTGTGAGGGGAAGGATGCAGGTCCCAGCCGGGCATCATCGGGACGTGTCAGCGCTTGCAGGGGGAGGTGTGAATTCCTCTCACTCCTTCCCATGAGCTCTCATTCCGGATGAATCAATTCCCACCTCATTCGCCACCAAGAGCAGCTCCGCCAACCAAATCCCATGGGGTCAGACAAGGAGATGCTGAAGGGGGGAGGGGGCAGCTGCACCCCAGCACCGGGCACAAAGCGCCCGGTGGGCACAAAAACATCCCCCCCCCCCCCCCCCCGTGACTGGTGTGGTGGGGCTCCGTGGGGGGCAGTGGCTTTGTTCCCTCTCCAAAGGACCCACAGCATCACCACATGTGGATGCAGAGGACAAGGGGGGCCCAGCGGGGAGCCCCCCAACAGGCACCGCGCTGGTGCCTTCCTCCCCTCCTCACATCCCTCCTGCACTCCTCGCCCCCCACCTCCGCCATGCAGATGCCTCGCACCCCCCACACCCCCGGCCCCCCCCATCTTACAGCCACCTCCCAAGCACCTCATCCCCCCCCCCACGTGCACCCATCCCCCTTTGCAGACGCATCCCCCCCCCCCCCCCGCCGTCGGAAATGCCGCAGTGAGCAGCCACGGAGCATCCTCCCGCCGCCCGGGGGTACCGGCGCCCCCCCCCGGCCGCTGCCCCCCCACCTGGTAGCTGAGGATGCCGTCGGGCTCGTTGCTGCCTGCGGGCATGGCGGGGCCCGCACCCCCCCGCGGCTGGGGGCCAGGGGGGGCCGCTGCCGGCTGCAGCCCCGGCGCCGCTCACATCGGCTCCGCCATCGCCCGGAGCCGGGGACAAACCCCGCCCAGGGCCGGGGGGGGGGGGGCGGCGGCGGGCGGAGGGAGGAGGCAGGGCCAGGGGGGTCGGGGAGCAGCGACCGGGGAGGGGTCTGCGGGGGCCCTCTTCTGCAGCGACCCCCCCCGGGGCATCGTCAGCATCTCAGTGACCGCCCCCCCTCCAGCATCACCCCCGGCATCACCCCGAGCCCCTTCAGTTCCACTCTGAGCCCCTTCTGTACCTTTGTGATCCCCCCCCCCCCCGTCTCCAGCATCACCACCCCAGCATCACCATGAGTCCCCCCCAGGCATCACCCTCATCCCCTTTAGTATCATAGCGACCCCCACTCCAGCATCACAGAATCATAGAATCACAGAACAGTCAGGGTTGGAAACGACCTTAAGCTCATCCAGCTCCAACCCCTGCCATGGGCAGGGACACCTCCCACTAAACCATGGCACCCAAGGCTCTGTCCAACCCGGCCTTGAACACTGCCAGCGATGGAGCATTCACAGCTTCCCTGGGCAGCCCATTCCAGTGCCTCAGCACCCTCACAGGAAGGAACTTCTTCCTCATATCCAATCTCAACTTCCCCTGTTCCAGTTTGAACCCGTTACCCCTTGTCCTGTCACTGCAGTCCCTCATGAAGAGTCTCTCCCCAGCATCCCTATAGCCCCCTTCAGATACTGGAAGCTGCTCTGAGGTCTCCACGCAGCCTTCTCTTCTCCAGGCTGAACAGCCCCAACTCTCTCATCCTATCTCCATACGGGAGGTGCTCCAGTCCCTGCTCATCCTCGTGGCCTCCTCTGCACTTGTTCCAACAGTTCCATGTCCTTTTGATGTTGAGGACCCCACAACTGCACCCAATGCTCCAAGTGAGGTCTCACAGAGCAGAGCAGAGGGGCAGCATCACCTCCCTTGACCTGCTGGTCACGCTCCTTTTGCTGCAGCCCGTCCTGAGCCCCCGCAGGCATCACCCTGATCCCCATGAGCACGTTAGTGACCCCCCCCATCTCCAGCATCACACCCCCAGCATCACCCTGAGCCCCTTCAGTATCTTGGTGACCCCCCCAGCATCACCCTGGTCCCCCCAGCACCCTCCCCAAGACCCCTCTTCACCTCCTCTGGCACCTTCTCCCCCCTGTCCCCAGCTGCAGCCAGCGCTGCCCCCCGCACCCCCAGCTCAGGGCAATCCCTGCTCTTTGCTCCTCCAGGGATGCCTCTGCCCCAGGAGGAAAGGGTCAGAATGGGGGGGGTTCCATAGAACCTGGGCTCAAACCCCCTTCACTCATTCCCGCCCTCTCCCCACTGCAGAGTCCCCCCTTGGCCCTTCCCCCGACCCCATTCCCTGGGTTTTCCCAGGAAAGGCCTTTGGCAAAGCCTGAAATGAAACCTCAGCTCCGTTCCTGACCCCCAGGTCCCGCTGCCGGCCAAAGCTCTGCCAAAAGCAGCGCTTGACAGTGATGGGGCGCTTGAAAAGGCTCATTCTTCCTTGAGCTCCTATCCAATTGCTCCCCCCTTAATGGCAGATGTAAACAGAGGGTCAGTTATTAACTAACAGCATTTCCCATCCCTGCTGCTGGCACAGATGGGCTCCTGCTGGGGGGGGGATATGATCCCCCTCTCCCTTATTTCCAATGACAATTCCAACAGCGATCAAGAGCCCGGGGACAACCGCAGAGGTCAGAGCTTTTCCTTTGAGCAATCCTGTTCTTGCTGCAGAACGATCCCATTTGACAGCACCTTCCCATCGGAAGGATGGAGTGTGCCCCTCCTGCCCCCGGGGACCCGTTTTCTTTTGGCTCCTCTGGAAACGTGGTCCCCAAGATGCCTGATACTGGGGCTTGGGGCACGGGGCCTGGGGCAGCCCCTTCTCCCTCACCATATCCCAGGCTCCGGAACTGGAAGACTCCCCAACTGAACATTTCCCCCCCGGATCTGTTGTTCAGTGGCATTTCACCGGGAGTGTCCGTGCCGGCTCCAGCCTTGGGCTGAAAACGGGAGCCGAGGGGGGATGCGCGCGTTCCTGTTTGCGGGAATTAAAGCAGGTTTAATCCGGTCTTGGCTTCCAGTTACGGGAACGTGCTCCTGAACAACAGCCACCGGGAGCCAAACCAATGCCGCCCACTCTCCGCAGTGAAGATCAGCACCCTGTATTTAAGGGTGCTCGGGAAGCAGAGGCACATCCATGCCAATGGAAAGTGCTGGATTAAAAACAGCAGCTCCTGTGCCCCCCTGGACTGTCTGGGAAGGGGGTGATAATTGCACCGTACATCCCTATATATAACAAAGCCACACTGGGACAGGCCAAGAGTGGAATGGAGTTTGTTGAAGCGCTCAACCCAGCACAAGGGATGCAGCATCAGGCCCCGAACACACCCGGTGTGGTTTCCCACGTCGTTTGGGTTAGTGGCCCCCCTCCAGCATCACCCATAGCATCACCCTGTTGGTGAGGAGCACAACCGTGGCTGCCCATGGCAACCAGCCCCGTGCCTTGGATGCTTTGGCTCCAGAGAAGAGGCAGCTGTGCTTTCCAAATCGGATTTCCCAGAGCCAGGCTGGTTTTCTTCCTCTTTCCATTTCGTACCACGTCAATGGATGGGGTTGCTCACTTCCCGATCCAGCGCTTCCAGGATCTCGGGCACTGGGAACGGGTGTTTTCTTCCATGCCCTATAGAGCAGCACAAAGCATCCCATGGAGTAGCACCAACCACTGAGAGGCTGCAGAAGGAAACCTGGAGCAGGGGATGCTCATGGGAAAGTTGCACCGTGACGTTCCCAAACCCCACTTTGACCTCCAGTGAACGGAAGGGCCTGATTCTGCCCTCATCTCCCATACCACGTGGATGGAGAAGCCAAGCTCAAAGCTCTGCAGAAGCTGTAGGATTTGTCTTGGGAAGCGGTTCCCAAACAGCTTCACCCCCTGCAGATCCTGGGCTAGGCAGGGACCGCAGGGATGTCACCAGTGCCCTGCCCTGTGTGTGCCCTGCCCGGAGGGATGAGGTCCCCGGGACACAGGGATGTTCATCACCATCAGTGCGGCTCCGTTTCTGGGGAGAGACCCAGCTCGTGACTGCGATCTGCGCTGCTGAGGATGGAGATCCCGGATCGTTGCTCATCCTGATCTCTGGGAGGAGAGGAGAATCCTTCTCTCGAGCCCCGTGCAAGCTGCCCCAAACAGAGGAAGCCAAAGCCATTTCAGGAGCAACCTGTAAAACGCAAAGGGGATTTGGAGCTACTCCGTGCTTTGTGCCTCAGTTTCCCTACCCCTACAGATGGATCTCTTTGCGCCGCCACTGATGAAGGGTTCTGCATAACACTGCTGTTGATGAATACGCTCTTCATTCTGGCCAATGGATGACACCCTCCCACACAATTACTCGCTCCTGTTATTCAGGACCTTGCTTGAGGGCAAACCACAGCCCAGCGAGGCTCAGCCACGCAAAGGACCAGAGGCTGCATCCTCTGCATCCCCCACTCATCCCCACCACCTCCTCCCAGAGCCTTTCATCCAATAGATGGTTTTCCCAAGGGACTAAATGGAAAGATGGAACAATGACACCACTGAGCCTTCTCCGCCGTCCCCAGTAGTTATGGAAAAGTCATTTCCAGTCAGTTAAAGGTGGAGTTTGAAGCAGTCCCGTTTCCTGCTGAGTCACAGCTCCCCTGCCCGGCCATCCACAGGGCAGAAGTGGCTCTGATATCCACAGGGAGCCAAACACACCCAGCCCCCTCAGCCAGCCCATGAGCAGGGAGCACTGTGGATAGCAGGGAACAGGAGCCCTGCGGACCTGGCCCCAGTCGAAGCCAGCAGCGGGGTCTTGTGAAGGTGCAGAGCCCGTCACATCGGTCAAGGTGCAAATCAGTGCCTTTCCCACCATTGTCTCACTTCATATGGGCTGAGATGAGTTTTACACCGTCCTCTTGGCCTCCTGCATCCGGTTGGAAGCCTCCTGGCCAATGTCCCAAGCCTGAGCCTCCTCAGAGGTGAGGATGGCGCCTGGTCCCAGAGCAGCATCCTCCAGCACCCAGCCCGGCGTCCAGGATGGCTGCAAGGAGTGAAAGGAGAAGCGGTCACTGGAGCACCAGAGGCTTCCCCAGCCCATGTCCAGCCCCGTCCTGGGCTCTGTCACACAGAAATGCAGCCTCAGAAGCCTACACCAGGGGTTGTGCCCATGGAAAGGGCTCCTCATTCCGCCTTCAACACCCACCGGAGGATCCTGTCTCCATGTGGCACCTGAGCATCCCCATCTCTTAGCAGCAGCTGCAATCACTGCCTGAGCCAGAACATGGAAAGAAGCGAACTGGGCTGCTACCATGTAAGTGCTGATCAGGTGCATGAGGGCTTTACCAGGCAGACACCGCTTCCACTCCTGGCTTGCTTCTCCTCCTTACAGAGCACCTACCTTCTGTGTACAGCCCAGGCTGAAACCAAGAGGTTTCCCCATAAACACATGGCCACAGCAGCCATGAAATAACTTTTCAGGGCCTCATCTGGGAGAAGGGATGAAAGGAGGCGGCTTTGGCATTGCAGGGACCCTCACCAGCAAGGCCGGGGTGGTGTCCCACCCGTAACGCTCACAGCAAAGGCTGAGCAGGACTGAGGGGCCGGGGGCTTTCGAAATCATCCTTTTGGGGGTGCATAAACCACGGAAAAGAAAGGAACATTTGAGGGCCCATTTCATTTTAAGGAAATGAGGAAGAGCTCATTTCAACCCCAAAGGGGTTGACGGAGACCGAATCAACTGCTTCAAGGGTTCCTTAATGCCTCAGGAAGGACTGAGTACAGGAGGGGCTGCCCACAGAGCGCATCAGGTGCTGCTTGGCAGTCACAGCCCAGGGGCTTTGATGTCCCTCATTCCCCTGGGAAGCAGAGAACTGGGTGCCTAAAGACTTGCTCAGGACTTCCCCTAAAGCTCCACTCTCCACAGCTTCCCATGTGTCGCAGCAGAGGGGATGGAGAGGATGCTGAAGATGCCATCGCATGCGAAAGTCCCAGCCAAAACCCCCTCAGCCTCTCAGTTCACCTTCCCGGGTCCTCGGACCTCCACCGGGACTTTGGCCTCAGCAAGTTGAGCACTTTCACTGGGAGCATCTTCCCTCTGGGAGCTGTGCGGTGGCCTTTCCCCTTCCTTCAGGACCATATCCTCTGTGCACTGGACTGGCGGCAGCACGGGGACATCTTGGAAAGAAAGCAAACCAGGGCGGTCATTCCTGAGACTTCAATGGCATTGGTTTTCCCTTCTTATTGCCTCTGTTTCCACTTGGGCTTGTGACGCAAGTGGGCACCGCATCCCTGCTGGCAAAGCTCGCCTGTCCCCATCGCTTGGTTCAATACAAGGCTGGGCCAGTGAAGGAAGAGGCACCCAGGGACAGTCAGAGAGGGCTGAGAGCCGGAGGACAATGAGCTGCCTTAGGAGAGGCTGAGGCATCACTGCCCCAAAGCCGGGCTGCTCCCAGAAACGGCTTTGGAAAGCGCATGGACCACAGCTGGGCACTGGGAGAGGGTCTTGGGCAGTGGGTGCCATCTGCTCCCCTGCTTCTCCCCCTTCTCCACAGGGGCAAGAGGTGTGAGGAAGCAGTTGCACGCCTACAGCACGGTTCTGCCTTCAACCCGCTCCACATTAGCCCTCCTTCTGCAGCAAACTCCTCTCCAGCACCAGGGCAGACTTCTCGCATCACCCTGGACCTGCAGTTTCAGTGCAGCCTCTCCAGCCCCTCTGCTCACCAAGGACAGGTCCCCTCGTGGTAGTCAGCTTCTGGAGGAGCTTGCCCTGCTTTGTGCACAGCTCCTGCAGCCTGGAGACCTCCTCGCGGAGCTGCAGGAATAGTTCTTCCATCTCCATCATGCCTGGTAAGGAGGGAAGCGGGAGGGAGTGACCCATGTGTGCTATCCAAGCTCAGCGAGGAGCCACCGAGGTTACCTGGAGCTGGTGGGATAGGATGGGGAGGACCAGGCTCGGTCCTGCTGCGGGATCCAGGAGATCCCGCGGGCTCCTGTGTGTGGGACTGCAAAGACAGAAGCACTCCCTCCCAGTGCCCTCACGGTTTACACAGCGAGAAACTGAAAAGGGAAGTGACTCTTTCTGAGCAAGGGGGTAACTGAAGAGCTGAGCTGGGCTTCTCCGCCTTCCCAGCCCACAGCTCAGCTCCAAACAGCCAGAAAGCCCCATTTATTGACAAATCTACCTGGAAAAAGCTGCATTTCACACGGAGCTGGCACCGAGGGGTCTCATCTTTGCGTAGCGGTATGCCAGGAGCATGACAAACCCATACAGGGAGCAGTGTCCAGCAGCGGGGGCACAGTTCCCCTTTCTTGAGATGCTCAGCCCTGAGCTGCCCCTTCTGCTCTCAACAGCTCCACTTGAATTCAACTCCAGCTCATGCCCGCATGGGATGCATGAACCCAACACAGTTACTCCAAAGGCAAACCCCTCTGCACGGTGGTCCACACATCTCTCCTTGCTTTAACAGCTGTATTGGGATTAGCCTTGCCGCTTTTACGGTACTGCATCCATTCCTGCCAGCCTGGAAGGTAACCAAGAAAGCCAGAGCTCGCCAAAGTCCCTCTGAATGCCAGACCCGCGCCACCTCCCTCGGCATAAGCACGCAAAGCGCTTCGCTTCCTGTCCGCCTGCCCAGGTTCGCTGCTCTCAGCGCTACAAATGGAAGCTCCAGCTCTGTAATTAGGGGCTTGACGGAGCCGCCTGTGACGCCTGGGGCCATGTGGATTCCCCAGCAGGAATCCCGACCGGCCCCAAGGAAGCGCACGGGAAACCGGGCGGAAGGGTACGGTTTGCCCCCAGCGCATTCCTGCTCTTCTCCCACCACAAACGAGCCGTGGGGATCCAACTGCATCGTACTTTTGGCTGTTTGGGTCTCAAACCCCAAGGCTAAACGTTTTGCACCCCCCAAAGCAGCTGACCCCAGAGCTAACACATCAGAGCCTGAGAGGATGGAGTTTGCCTGAGCGCTGTGACTATGCCAATGAATTACTGAGTGGGTGATGTGGGGCCGGCGCTCCTAAGCAAGCCTCTACTGATTTTGTACGATCCCTGCTGGGGGGGTGTCAGTCCTTAAGAGCTTCTTCATTGCCCCCGGGTTGCTTCTGGGAGACTTTAACCTCCTGCAACCCGGGAACATCGAAAGAGCGGGGAATCGGGTGCTTGGGGCTCAGCGGGACTCGGAGGGGCTTCAGCCACGTTCTCCCTTGCGGCCGGGGAACGGGGCTGCTTTAGTGCACAGAAACCCCCGTGTCGTGTCCCCCCCCCCCCCATCCCTCACCCCACTGCGGACCCCAGGAAGCAAAAACCGCTCCGTTCTCCTCAGAATCGCACTTACTGCGGTGGGGGCCCCTCCTTCCCCCGGCCGGGCGGCTGCGGCGCCACATCAGCCCCCGCGAGTCGCAGCTGCAAACGCCAAAGCTCAGCCCCAGCACCCTTCGGGGCAGGGAATTTCCCCTTCGGTTTCTACGCTGTGAGCGAAAGCCGTGCGCGGCCCCGCGGCAGGAAGCAAAGCGGCAGAGGTGGTTCCAGGCAGCTGCTGCGCAAACCCGGGCTTCAAACTTAGCTCTGAAAGGCACAGGAGATGACTTCAAGGCCAAGGGTGGCCTCATGGTGGGTGGCTGCTGGCTCCTCTCCCTGCTGGCTGGGTAAAGGTAGGTGCCTTTTCCGTGCCTCAGTTTCCCCCCACCTTTCCCTTTAACGGGGAGCCTGCTGGGTGTCCGTGTGTCCGCAGTGCCCCGGAGCCCTGCCTGACTTATCCGCTGTAAGACAGCTCATATCCAAGCTAATATCCCAATAATCCAAATTAATACTCACTCTGCCCCGGCTCAAATCTTCTAAATCCTCCATAGAGCGCAGCAGCCCGAGCAGAATCCTCAGCTGGGTGATGAAAAGCTGCCCAGCGCTCAGCCCTCCGGCACCCTGGGAAAGCCGCTGACGCTTTCCCCATCATCTTCCTGCTTCTCCACCCTCCTGTGTGCCTCAACCTCAGCCTCTCCTGGGGCGCACAGGAGGTTTGAGGGCTGCTCATGCCCTGACAATGGGCTCATTGTCACACTGTCCCTAAAGGGGCTTTGAGTGGCTCTTTCCCCCCGCCGAGCTCTCACCTGGCTTTCCTGAGAAGCCTTAGTGCAGCGTCTGATGCTCAGGCTGAAGCTCCATGAAGATACCACCATCCAGTGTTAACCATGGCATGTAAGGACGTGGGAAACGGGGTGCTCAGGGCTGCCACCCTGCTCCATGAAGGCTTCATCCCCAAGCACAGGCTTGGGGCAGCCGGGGAGAGCATCAGACTGATGCCATCAGCAGGGCAGAGCCAGGCTGAGAAGGGACCACGGAGGAATGGGAATGATTGGCAGCCCCCGTGTTAACGCTTCACTGATAGCCGCCGGCCTGCTCACGAAACACATTACCAGTGATTCTTGCATCCCAGTAAACCTGGCAGTAAGTAACCTCCAGCCGCAGGGACCCGCTGCCCCCACGCCGGGAAGCTCAGGGGGCTCCGCAGCACCCGTGGAATGCTTAATGAATAAAACTAAAACCAACAGCCCCAGCCCCGGGCGGCTCCTATGGCCTCCGCAGGCGCTAGGACCGCGCGCTGCTCCCCCGGCGGGCGGCGCTAGGACCGGGCGCGGTTCCCCCCGGCGGGCGGCGCTAGGACCGCGCAGCGCCGCCCCGTGCACCTGTACCCCGGGGCGGTGGCAGCGGCCCCGCCCCGCCGGGACCGCACCTGCGGCCGCGCGTGCCGAGAGCGGTGAGCTGGGGGGGGGGGGGGTCCCTCCGGTCCGGGTCCCGATCCCGATCCCGATCCCGATCCCGATCCCGATCCCTATCCCGATCCTGATCCTGATCCCGATCCTGATCCCGATCCCTATCCCGGTCCCGATCCCGGTCCCGATCCCGATCCTGATCCTGATCCCGATCCCGGTCCCGATCCGGACGCCCCGCACCAGGTGCGCCCAGGCGCGCAGCGGGAGGGGCCGGGACGGAGCCCCGGCTCGGGGGAACGGGATTCGGGTGGTCCCGGTGCGGAGCCCCCCCCGGGGAAAGGAAGAGAGGAGAGGGAAGGGGTAGGGGGGGTCCCTTTATGGAGCTGCACCCCGAGGGAACGGGTCCCTGCACGGGGTCCCCCCCCACGAGGCAAAGAGGGGCCGGAGGGGTCCGGTGCGGAGCGCCCCTCCCCCCCCGCTACACCGGGAGAAGGGTCTGGGGTGCGGGATGGACCCGCACAGGGAAGAGGGGCCCGGGGCTGTGCGGCTCGCGGTGGGCAGGATCCGACCCCCTTTCACGTCCCCCCCCCGCGGAGCAGAGCTGCACCCAACCCATAACCGGGGTCTCGGTGCCCCGAGGGCTCATCCCCACCAGGGTGAGGCCAGCGGCTGGACGGGGCCCCCCCCTCTCCCTCCCCATCCCCGGCTCCTGGCCGGCTCAAGCCGTTGCGGGACCGTGCCCCGCGTCCCGCTGTTGGCTTTTGGCCATCCCGGCCGCTGACGCCGTCGCCGCCGTGGTCAAAGGCTCCCGGCCACGTCCTCGGGGTTGGTTTGCGGTTATTTTCGTTATTCCTTCTTTTTCTCCTCCTCCGCCTTCGGGGCGCCCCTTCCTCCCCCCTCGCAGCACCGTTCCTCCCTCCCGTGCCGCGGAGATGCTCCGGCTGCCACCCAATCGCCACTGAACCCAATTCCCCTCTTCCGAGCCCAATTCCCCCTTCTCCCGATCCCGACGGGCTCCACCGGCAGTTTCGGCGTCGGTTTCCCTGAGTGCAGGAAGAGCCCCGTCCCAGCGTGGGATTTTCGGGATGGGACGGAGCGCTGCAGCCCCCGCGGTTCTGGCAGCAGAGTGCTCGCAGCTCTTTCTTACTGCACCTCCGCGCTACTTGGTGGGGAGCTCTGTGGGGGTTCTTTTGCGTTTTGGGGAGGGGGTTTGGGGTTGGAGCCCTCGAGCCGCTGTGCATTGACCCTCTCTCTGCCGCCCCGGCCTTTGTCAGCATGGCACGGCGAACTTTGTTAACGGGCTCCCAGCGATGTGGCAGGAAGGAGGTGCTGGAAACGGGGGGTTCCTCCCCAAAACGGGCTGCTCTTCGACTCGCACAGCGGTGGCCCTCCCTGTGCGATGAAAGCCTCGGGGCTCAGTGCGGTAGCTCTGAGGGAGCAGCTTTGCTCACGTATGGGTAGAAACGAGATGGATTTGGGGGGGGAGGTCCCCCCGTTCTGCACTTTCCCTCCCTTGCCCGTGGCGCTGGGGCAGCGCGGTCCCACCGCGGCTCGGGAACGGGCGCCCTTGGCAGTGAAGCGTGGTCCAGCCACCGGCTTTGATCGCCGCGGGGCTGAAAGCAGTGACCCCGAGGACCGCTTCGTCCCTCCTCCTTCCCAAGCCGAAGCTTCCTCACCCTTGAAGTTGCTGCAGGTGCCCTTCTCTGCTCCGGGGCCGCGCCATTGCCAAGGGGACACAAAGAAAAGGGGCACAAAAAGAGAAATAAAGGAGGAGGAAGGGGGGGGACACCGAGGAGGAGGAGGAGGAGATGCTGGTGAATGGCTCCCATGGAGCTTGTCCATGCTCTGGCGGCAGCGGCTCACAAAGAACAGCCGCGGGAGGTTTGCTGGCACTGGGAAAGCTCGGCCGGGTCCCGGTGGTGCTTTGTAGCCGGTGCTGAGCTCTCGGTGCGGGGTCTTGTGCATGTTTTTCCTTCCCAGCAAGGGGAAAACCATCGGGGGAAAGGCTTTTTCCAGCGGGGAAAAGGATTTCAGCTTATTTTGTGGCTTTATTTTAACGTTTGATAGAGGGGAGGATGCTGCAGCGGCTGCCTCGGTACCAGGAGAAGCTGCTGGGGATGTCCCATGCTTGTGGTGGCCGGATCCAGCTCATCTGGCAGCGTTGTTGAACATCGCTGTTTCCTGGTGGTGGATTTATGGGCTGGAAGAGCCACGGGGGTAGTGGGTTTTGGAGGTCTCCTTTGCCCCCTTTGCAAGGGATTGAACTTTGTATTAGTATCTAATTAATGATATACTGATATCAAGGGGGTGTCCCCAAAGTCAGGAGTTAATCCGCAGGTGTTTCTCCTTCTCTCCAGGACAGAGGACCAGAGCAGAGCATCATGAAGCACCCTGAGAGCCAACATCCCTGAGACACCCATCACCGCAGGGAGAACCCTCCGGAAACCACCGGGAAAAAGGGAAAATGAGGCTTTTCCGGAGACGCTACAGCCCCTTGAAGGTGGCTTTGGCAAGCGCCATCTTCGTCATCTTCCTCTTCATCCTGCAGAAGGACGTGGGGACCAAGGACCCGCGGGAGGAGCCTTGGTTGAAGAACATCGTCCAGGGGAAGGACCAGGTCCTTGACCTGATGCTGGGGGCGGTCAACAACATCCGGGACTCGATGCCGAAGCTGCAGATCAGGGCCCCGGTTCGGCAGGAGGAACCGGCCCCCAGTGCTCGCTCCTGCCTGCCCGGTGTCTACACAGCAGCCGAGCTTCGACCACTGATGGAGAGACCCCCCCAGGACCCCGCCAGCCCCGGAGCCGATGGCAAAGCCTTCAAGAAGGATCGATGGACACCGGAGGAGACGAAGGAGAAGGAGCGGGGCTACGAGAAGCATTGCTTCAACGCCTTCGCCAGCGACCGCATCTCCCTCCAGCGAGCGCTGGGACCCGACAGCCGCCCTCCCGAGTAAGAGCCTGGTGGGGCTGCAGGCTCCATCCATGGAGCAATGTAACGGGAAATGGAAGCAGATTAAGGACAGAGTGGCTCCAGGGGATCAGGCACAGGGAGAGCTGGAAAACCACCTCCATTTAAGAGTTTCCCCCCACTTTTGTCTCCCTGCCATTGGTTTTTAACAGCATCGGGCGGAAGCCAGGTGTGGCTCTTTGTGTCTCCACGGACCCGCTTGTGGCCGGCTGGCTCCAGCATCTTTCCCCCCCTCTTCCTCCCTTCCTTTTTATTTCAGCCGGCTCCAGTAATCGGACTTTTTCTTTTCTTATCCGAGTGGAACAGCCCCGACCCCCCCCGGGGCGCAGGGGGCAAAGGAAGCAGCACAAACCCGAGGGATTTCCTCGCCTGCCCTCCAGCCATGGGCTGCCAGATTAAAGCCTCCCCCAGGCCTTGTCTGCTCAAGGGGGGTGGGCTGGGGAAGGCAGGGGGTGGATGAAAAGGCTTGAATAGGAGCTAGAAACCCAGCCCTGGTGTGAAGCTGGTGCCCCCTGCGCTGGCAGGCGATTATCCGTGCTTAGCAGGTGTAGCAGCCACAATGGGGGGACACCGGGGCCAGGAATGTCATTCACTCAACCGCCAGCGAGCGGAGAGGCGGAAATCAATGGAAATCAAAGCAGCGATGAGCCGGGAGCCGCCGGGGCCGGGGTCTGGGGGGCACAGGGGGTGTTCCGGCTCCGTGATGCTGCCCCAGTGGTGTTTAGGCTGCTGCTCTCTGTATCCAAGGTGCATCGACCAGAAGTTCAAGCGGTGCCCGCCCCTGCCCACCACCAGCGTGGTCATCGTCTTCCATAACGAAGCCTGGTCAACGCTGCTGCGGACGGTGTACAGCGTCCTGCACACGTCCCCTGCCCTCCTGCTCAAGGAGATCATCCTGGTGGACGATGCCAGCACAGACGGTGGGTGGGAGCTGTGGAGGGATGCAGGGGCTGGAGGGATGCAGGGGGATGCTGAGCATCTTCCCTGGGAGCAGCGGTCCTGAGCCACGCGGAGGAGAAGCTGCGGATGCATCCAGCAGTTCTTCTGCATTGCTTTGTATCCGCCCAGGAGCACCCTTGGGGATTTTCCCTTCTCCGGCGCTGCTGTTAACCCAGCCCTGGAGAAAACCTTCTGCACCCATCACATCCCCATCACCCAGCGTGCCCGTGGGCTGCACCCATCCTGAGCTACACCCACAGCAGATTAATCTGTGGCTCAGCGTCAGGGCGCTGGGAGGAGCGGACTTTGCTCCCTCTCCCAACGTTCCCTTTCCGCCTGCACGGGCTCCCAAGGAGCAGAGCCCTCGGGGCGCTGTGGTGGGGATCCATCCTGCGGCGGTGGGGATGGGGGTCGGACTCGGGGTCCCCTCCCAGGATGTGTCTCTGGACATCCGGGCTCTCACTTGGCACTTCCCTGCTTTTGGCTTGGCTGCATCTGCCAAAGGAGAGAATCATGGAATCCCAGACTGGTTTGGGTTGGAAGGGACCCTAAAGCTCCTCCAGCTCCAACCCCTGCCACGGGCAGGGACCCCTTCCACTGGAGCAGCTTGCTCCAAGCCCCTGTGTCCAACCTGGCCTTGAGCACTGCCAGAGAAATCCCGGTTTCCTTGAGTAACACTTCAGTGCTGAGCAGGAGACCTCCTCACCCCATTGTTCCCCTAATCCCTCTCTAATGGGGGATTAGCAGTGGCTCCTTTGTGAAGCTCACTTTCTTTACCCAAACCCACTCCTGGATGCGGGGGAAAGGAGGCTCCGAGTGTCCGGGATCTGAGCCCGTGGGCAGGGATGGGGTGGAGGCAGCAGGGTGCAGGGACTGCCGTCTCCCCCTTCAGAGTACCTGAAGGACGAGCTGGATCGCTACGTGGAGCAGCTCCAGATCGTGCGGGTCGTGCGGCAGCGGCAGCGCAAGGGGCTGATCACGGCGCGGCTGCTGGGGGCCAGCGTGGCCAGCGGCGAGGTCCTCACCTTCCTGGATGCCCACTGTGAGTACCCGCCACAGGAAGCAACGGGAGGGTGAAGTGATGACCTCGCCATGGCCAACCCTTCCCTGTGTCCCCCCAGGCGAGTGTTTCCATGGCTGGCTCGAGCCCCTCTTATCCCGCATTGCCCAAGAGCCGACGGCCGTTGTGAGCCCCGACATCGCAACCATCGACCTCAACACCTTCGAGTTCTCCAAGCCTGTCCAGAACGGAAAGCAGCACAGCAGGGGCAACTTCGACTGGAGCCTGACGTTTGGCTGGGAGGTCATCCCACCCCGGGAGAGGCAGCGGAGGAAGGATGAGACCTTCCCCATCAAGTAAGGATGGGGAAGGGGGGATTGATCCACTTGGATGCTCACGAAAGTTGATGAGCGCTGGGAATGCCGCGTCCAGACCCAATCATCTGAGCACGCGTGGCTGCTGCAGGGTGCTTAAGGAGGGGCAGCCAGGGGGGGCAAAGCTGAGGGCCCTGTGCCAGGGAACTGCCCCTTCCCCCTGTTAGCTCTTGCCCCTTTTCCTAACAAATCAATGTTTTCCCTGTTGTCTTCAATGCCTCCGGGCGGGTGACGCTGCCCCTTCCCAGTGCAGCTTCCACTGTGGGATGCTCGGCTTGAGGGATCCCAGGTGGTTTGTGCCTGCGAGAGGATGCTCAGGCACGGTCAGAGCTGTGGGGCTGGCACAGGAGATGCCTCTCCTGGGGTTCAGTGGGTATGGAGCCATAAAGGCCCTTTGCAAACCCCCCTTTGAGTTGCCTCCAGCCACCCCTGCTAAGTCCCTCGTTACGGGTTTAATCGCTGCCTTCTCTCCTCTTGCTCCTGGGTACCAGCTCCGCGCGCACCTGCGCTGGCCCAGCAGCAGGAATGTGCCTCCTGCAGATCCCATTGCAGGGCTCCCATTTTCATCCCCTTAGTTTGCACGTAGAGAAACCGAGCGTTGTTCTTCCCACTGCACCCCCCCGCTGGTGCCCCGCTCCATCGGATGCTGCCATGGATGCTGCCTGGCCCCCTCCATGCCCCGTCCCCTGGCTGGCAGCAGGGCTGGCTTTGTGCAGAGGGCACCTGGGAGGCGTTCCCATCCCAATAAAGGTCCCTTGTGCCAGGAGGCGGAGGTTTGGCTCCCGGCGGTGCCTCATCTCCGCTCGGCAGCAGCGCGGCAGCGCAGCGGATCCCGGTTTATTCTTCTCTTCCCGAATCAAAGCGAGTTCCTGTTCCAGCCTCCCCTAAGGATCAGATGGAAAAGATTAGAGCAGCAGCAGAGCAGGCGGGCGCAGGCTCCCAGCTCCCCCCTTCTGCCCTTCAATAGGCTCTGGGTAACAATATCCCCATTGCCTGGAGTCCAAGCTGGCAGCGGGCCCCCCCATGGGATGCTGCCACTTTCCTGCGAGCTGGGTCCAGCCCCACTGCCAAAGCCAGTGCATGTGGGGCAGGGAGATGGGGGGACACTGCTCATGAGGGCCATGGGGTCCCCAGAACTCGGGCTTCTGCTCCTCTGTCTTTATTCTACCCCTATTCTGCTGCTCTTTCTCCCTTCCCCATAGGTCCCCGACCTTTGCTGGTGGCCTCTTTGCCATCTCCAGGTCCTACTTTGAGTACATCGGCTCCTATGATGATCAGATGGAGATCTGGGGGGGCGAGAACGTGGAAATGTCCTTCAGGGTAAGGAGGGATTGGTGCCATCTCCAAAGGGCATCTTCAGGGATGCTCCTTGTTGGGAGCTATGGGGACTCCCCCAGTCTCAGGCCGCGCTTCCCCATAGGTCTGGCAGTGCGGGGGTCAGATTGAGATCATCCCTTGCTCCGTCGTGGGTCACGTCTTCCGCTCCAAGAGCCCCCACACCTTCCCCAAGGGCACCCAGGTCATCTCCAGGAACCAGGTCCGCCTGGCTGAGGTCTGGATGGACGACTACAAGGAGATCTTCTACAGGAGGAACCAGCAAGCCGCGAAGATGGCCAGAGAGGTAGCGGGCACCCCAGCGGGCTTTCAGGCGGGGGTTGATCCTGCCGGGAGCTCAGGCCTGAGCAGGGGGAGGGGGTGGGCTCAGCCAAACCCCTGTTTTTGGAGGTGTTCTATTCGACCGTCGTGTTTTCCAGTAGAAAACAGGGGTTTGAGTTCTTAATGTGCCCTTTGCAGCACCGAACCTCGTGCTGTGATGCCAAAACTTCCCCGACCTGGAGCCGGAGGGCGCCTGCCCTGCGCTGGCCACCAGTGTCAGTCGCCCCGTGACAATGGCAGGGCTCCGGGCATGGCAGGGGGGGGCTTTGCTGCTTCCTTGCTGGCTTTGGAGGTTGGTTTAATTCTTTCACGTGGCTTTGTCGATAGAAGACGTATGGTGACATTACAGACCGGCGCCGGCTGAGGGAGCGGCTCCACTGCCGGAACTTCACCTGGTACCTCCAGACCATCTACCCCGAGATGTTTGTCCCTGACCTGACCCCCACCTTCTATGGAGCGGTAGGTGCCGGATGCCCGGAGCATCGCACTGCGCTCAGTCCTTGGCTAGAAACAGCATCGGCACTGATGTCCCCCAGAGGTTGGGAGTGGGGGGGGGTTGCATTTAAAGCAGCACTCTGGGAGGTTTTGGTGCAGCCGTGTCTGTCACCGTGTCCATCCCCGGCTGGTGGGGCCGGTTTGGGCTCTGGCTGACAAGGAAAGAGCTGGAATCCGGCAGAGCTGGTTTGGGGCGAGTTCCGGGGTGGGGGATCCGTGGGGACGTGGCGCTGGGTTTAAACATTGGGTTAAATCAGGCGAAAGAGCTGAAAGCTTCCCCAGCACTGCGCTGGCGCTGACATGGGCAGGGGGGACCTGAGGAGCAGAGCTGGGGCAGGGCAAAGCGGAGCCCCGGCCCCATCCCTGAGGACAGAGCTGCCAAAGCCCGGCCCTTGGCTCCAAGCTGGGTGTTGGGCTCTGGGTCCTGCCCCTCTCCATGATGCGAGTGAAGCCGCTGGATGTGGCATGCGCCGGGCGCTGGCTCCTCATTCACCTTTGTTTCCTGGAACCTCATCCCGGGCAGTCTCCCCTTTGGCTTGGCGGGGCAGAGGCGTTGGCGCGGGTGTTCCTCACGTCCTGGCAAGGACCTGGGACCCGGACGCAGCACCTAATACCGGGATTGTGTTTGTACAGCGATAAGTGCCCTGCAAAGCCCAAAGCCGAGGTGGGGCCCTACCCTGGGACCTTGCAGCACCGTCTCACCCCTTTGCCCCTCTGTTTGCGCCCCTGCAGATCAAAAACGAGGGCACCAAGAGCTGCCTGGATGTCGGTGAGAACAACCACGGTGGGAAACCACTCATCATGTACCCCTGCCATGGGCTGGGGGGCAACCAGGTGGGCTCCCATCAGCCCCAGCCTTTCCCTCTGCTCCCAGCACCCCCGTTGGCCCCATGGGGGTCACTCTGACGCCCGTCTCCGGTGCTGTCCCCCCAGTACTTTGAGTACACGAGCCAGCGGGAGCTGCGGCACAACATCGGGAAGGAGCTCTGCCTCCGGGCGGGAGCGGGCTCTGCCGAGCTGCGGGAATGCCAGTACAGAGGGAAACCAGGGCGGGTGTCAGCCAGCGAGGAGTGGGACCTGGCGCAGGTGAGGAGATGCATCTCCATCCTAGGGACCACGCAGGGGGCTGGCGCCATCATCCCTTTGTGATGGTGCTGAGGGTGCATCCGTTCCTCATCCCCCCGGCATCGCTGAGCTCTGTTTTCCATCAGGACCGGCTGATAAAGAACCTGGCCTCTGGGATGTGCCTGACAGCGCGAGGGAAGCACCCAGGGATGGTTCCCTGCAACCTGGCAGACCCCCACCAGCTCTGGTCCTTCACTTAGAGCAGCCCAAGCCCCCCGAGCTGCCCCCAGCCACGCTCAGGAAAGCAGAACCCAAACCAAACTTCCTCCTTTTTAATTTAAGAAGCAGAAGCCTTAAATATGCTGCATTTCATGGTTGCCTCGAGCTCAGTCCTGTGCCTTTGGAGCGGGGGAGCCTGGTGAGCCAAGCCCGGCCGGCCCTACCCCACAGAGCCTGAACCGCAGCCCAAGGATGCTCTTGGGTACGTGCTGCTCATCCTCCCCCTCCCTGGCTCCAGCCAGAGACTCTGGAATTCACATCAGGCATTCAAACCCCCCCCCCCCCCACCTGAAACTCCTGCCAGTGAGGAGGAGGATGGCGATGAGCCGGGCAGCCCAGGCTGTGGGAAGCTGGATCATGGGTGCCCCATGTGGACAAGGGAATTCCGCCCTCCGGGATCCAGCCCTGGCTGCCGTGCTGCTGCCAGGATGCTGGAATTGGGCCCAAGGGACCAGCCTTGCTGCGGAGGGGGAATGAGAGTCCTTTTATTCCTCTTTTTCTTCCGATGGTGACCCCCGGGTGCGATTCAGCTCCAATGCACCGCGGCATCCTCCTGGGGAGGTCTCGCCAGTGCCCGGCACAGCATCGCTCCCTCCCTTGGTCCTCCTCAAGCCCAACTATTGTATCTGCCGTCTCCTTGCCATTTAGGGTGGGGGGAAAAGCCCCTCCTGGAAGTGGCGTGGGGATGGAAGAACCATCTGTGGATATAAGACATCGAATAAAGAGATGATTTATTTTATGGACATCCCGTCTCTGGCTTCCTCTGAGCTCCTCTCAGTCGGTTTCCCTCCCTCTTCTTACCCTGGAAACTCCCTTTTACAGCCCAAAAATGGGTTTAAAGCTATTTCTGCAATGATCTGTCCCATTTGGAGTGGTCCCAAGCTGGGTTGGGGCGTCCTTCAGCCGGGGCAGAGGCTTTGCTGCTGTCCCTCCCTGCAGTCCCTTCTGCGCCCATAAACCAAATAATGATTATTTGGAGAACTTTTTCCACATGGAATCTCGTGTTTTCCTTGCAGATAAGAGCGGAACTGCAGCAGGTGTTTTCCTTTGGCTCCTTTTTATCTTCTTTATCTGGGTGACCCCATCACCACCCTTATCACAAACACCGTGTTCCAGCGATTGCTCCATCAGTGGAGCAAACCCCTCGATGCTGTGGGTTCAGCCCCCAGGACTGCCTCAATCTCTTTCTGAAGGGCGAAAGCTCAAACTGTTCTTGCCAGAAACCACGTCATTGTTGCAAACCGTGTTGGTGTTTCATTCAACCCCAGAATAACACGCCATGGAGGTTGTGTCAGGTCCCTGCTCCGGTGCTCGTTGTCCCTGGTAGGGTTTTTGGAGGATGTGAAGTTCTTGCCCTGTGTTTGCCTTGATTTCCCTGTCCTGCAATGATGCAGGCACCCTTCATGCGTTGGATAAACCTCTCGGAGGCATCCCACAATGCAGCCAGGGCTTAAGACTGGAAGAATTCACAGCACCGTTGCCTGAGATGTGCAGAAGAGGAAGATGCAAGAGGGGGCATCGTCCCCCCGGGGGCTGGGGCAGCCTGTCCAAGGCTGATGGAATCTCAGGTGGTTTTCGCACTGACCTTTGGGGCCATGTGTGTTTTGGAGCAGGGACTAAGGCTGCTCGATAGGGCTGTGGCACCTGGTTTTCTTCCCATCCCTCCTTCCCCGTCCCTTTTTAAAGCCGCTGCAGCGCAGCCCCGGCCACCAAAGCGCCACCGTGGTCCAGGATGATGCTGCAGCTCCTGCTCCTCGCTGCCCTCGCCCTCTGTGGTACGTGCCCCGCGGGAAGCCACCTGCCTGCAGTGACACTGCTCTGGCTGCAGGTCCCCTCTCCCCATCCCCACCGCCTCCTGTCCCGCAGGGCGCTGCTCCGAGCCGGCTCTCAATGGGATGCAACGGGTGGTCGGAGGCACCGAGGCGCGCTCGCACTCCTGGCCCTCCCAGGTGGGTCCTTCCCGAGAAATCCCATAGGGATCCATCCCAACTGGGACCATGCGGTGAGACCCCCTCATGTCTCGCATTCCCCCTGTCCAGATCTCCCTCCAGTATTACACCAACGGTGGCTGGCATCACACCTGCGGAGGGTCCCTCATCCATAGACAATGGGTGGTGACGGCGGCCCACTGCGTGGATAGGTGAGCAGGCCCATGGAAAAGCCATTTCCCACCAAAAACTTTTCCAAGGGGAAGTTTTGGCTGTTGCAACCCAGAGAGCAATGGTCCTTTAAGGTCTGTGATGGTTCTCCATGGAGGGGTTACATGGAGCATCTCTGGAAGCATCTTCCTGCACTGAATCTTTATCAACCCACTCTTGAGATAACCATAATGCAGGGCTTGATCCTGTGTTTTTCCACCTTCCCGGCAGTGACCTGACCCTGCGCGTGGTGGCCGGCGCTCACAACCTCAACGTGGATGATGGCAACGAGCAGATCTTCAGCGTGAGCGAGATCGTCATCCATCCCTCCTGGAACGGCGACGCTGCCCGGGGGTAACACCCTGGGAAAGGGGCTTGGGGGGAACATTGCTGGGAATGGGAACGGTCCTTGCAACGTTGTCCCCCTCCTCTCGCCAGCTACGACATCGCCCTGATCCGCCTGTCCAGCTCTGCCCACCTGAATGACTACGTGCAGCTGGCGGTGCTGCCCGAGGCGGGCTCTGTCCTGGCCAACAACTACCCCTGCTACATCACGGGCTGGGGGCTCACCCGCAGTGAGTGCCCATGGGTCACCCTGGCCCTCAATCACCCCCAAAACATGGGAAACATGGGAAGCTGAAGGATGCTTTTAAGCCTTTGGAGGCCCGGGAGGCCATCGCACAGGGCTTTGGTCGGATGTGGAGCTGCCCGGTGTTGGTTGGGGTCATGCCAAGGTTTGGGGGTATTTTATGGTGGGGAAGGGTCTCAGTGGTGGCTGTGGGCTCTGCTTCGGCAAAGGGGGGGTTGCTGCGTCTACCAGCTCGGCGTTGATCGGTGCTTGGTTGTGTGCAGCCAACGGGCAGCTCTCCAGCGTCCTGCTGCAGGCGTACCTGCCCGTGGTGAGCTACCAGGTCTGCTCCAGCTTGTTCTACTGGGGCTCCACTGTCAAGACCACCATGGTGTGCGCCGGCGGTGACGGCGTGCGCTCCGGCTGCCAGGTACCCCCCAGGGCCTCATTTCCCCCCTGGCATCCCCTCGGCTCCCCCATTCCTCCCGTTCCACACTGTTCCTCGCCCGCAGGGTGATTCCGGAGGTCCCCTCCACTGCGCGGTGAATGGGCAGTACGAGGTCCATGGTGTCACCAGCTTCGTCTCCATCCTGGGCTGCAACGTCCAGCGCAAACCCACTGTGTTCACCCGCATCTCTGCCTACATCTCCTGGATCTCCAGTGTAAGGCGGCTGCTTGGGCACTGAGACCTGGCGCTGTCATTGCTCCATCCCTGCTTGGCTCAGTCGCTGCCTTTCTCCCTCTTGCAGGTGACCGGCCAGAACTGAACGGTGGCAGAAGAGCCCCGTTCCACCCCGGGGATGGGCATCTTCTTCCCACATGTGCTCATTGGAAGGGTTTGATCACGTTGTCTGCTGTCAATAAAATCTGTTCCTCTCTCTGGTGAATGCTTTGTCCCACCGCAGGCAAGCCTTTCTCTTCCAACCCTTAGCAATCTTCCAGAGCATCCCTTGGGCTGCATCCCTCCTCTTCCTCACACCTTTGGGAAGAGCTGCTTGGAAAAGCACCAGGGCCTGGGCTCTCAGAGCTGTCAGACAGTTCTTGGGATAATGGAAAAGGGGAAAACGCTGCAAATCCCCTTCACAGGCAGCAACGGGATACAGAAGAATATGGAGGATCAGTTGGGATGTTTCCCTGCCATCAGCTCCATTTCATTTCCAACCCTACCTCCCTTGCAGCCAGAGATGTGGGATTCAACGCTTGTGCCCACCTTGCCCTGTGGCTGCACCCTGGAGGGCCATGACCCCGCCTGGCACAGGGACAGCCCCAAAACTGCCCCAGAACCCAAAGTCACCCCGAAGCAGGCAGGGGTGGAGGCGCCGCGGGGCGGGCGCCGGTTCCCCATCACCCCTATGGGTGCAGCGCAGCCTTTCCGGGGGGGGACGCCGCGGGTGCCGGGGTGTTCGGCGGATGCTTCGCCTCCAACTTCCTCCACCCAAGGCATCGAACTGCAGCGGGCGGGCGCGAGCAGGAGCCGAGCTGCAGCCATGGCAGAGGGCAGGGGCAGCGGCGCCGGGCTCTTCGCAAGGCAGGTGCAGAAGCGCTTCAGCCGGGCGCAGGAGAAGGTGGGTGTGATGCTCGTGATGCTCCCCCAGTGCCCAGCCCCAAGGCCCCTTCTTTGCTTTATCCCTTCATTTCTAATTGGCACGGAGGGGGTGGCGCAATGGGCACCGCTCAGCACCCATGGGTGCTCGTAGGGTGTTAGTTTGGGTGTTCCTGGGTCAATGGCATCAATGCTCCAAGGCTTTTGGCTTGATGGCATCTCCCCAAAGTCCCCCCAGGCTGCTTTGGCAGCCCTTGGCTTCTCTAAAAGTAGGGGGGTTCCACCCAAAACGCCTTCCGGGGGCTATGGGGGGCTGTGTGCTGCAGGCAGGGGGTCCCTGGGGCTGCTCAGAGGGGACGGTCCCCATCAGGATGCAGGGTAGCGATGGTCCTGGGAATGCCGGCAGAGCCCGTGCCTGCTGTGCAGGAAGCGAGGGGGAAGGGCTCCGGAAGCGGGCAGAAATGGGGCGACTCTCGGCTGTTTTGGGGCTGTTGAGGGCAGCTCTTTCCCGTTCGCTCCCAAAGGCAGCAGCTCCTGCGCTGGGGGCAGAGAGGCCCCAGCCCCACCGAACCCACAGGCTCCCGGGTTTCCTGCCTGAGCCTCGGGGCTAAATTCAGCTTCCCCACGGCTGTATCAGCCTGGGCCAGGCTCTGGCTGCTTCCCGGGACATCAACATCTTCCTGAACACCCCAGGAAGCAGCCTTCAGCCACAGACCGTGTTCATCCTCAGCACAGAGAGGCAGCACCCCGGCCTTTGCCTGCACCATGGTCACATCCGTGGATGTTCTGGGGTACATAGGGCTGCAGCTATGGGGTTTATAGGGTAGGGTGATGGGTGAGCACCCCAAAGTCACCATTTTCCTCCAAAAAGTGAGAGCACTGAGGGATGTGCCAAAACTCTGCATCCCCCCCCCAAATCCCAGCTCAGCATCGGCTCTGCCACATCCTCAGCAGCCCCTGAGAGGGGCTGAGCCTGGTTCCTACAGGACCTGGATCCTGGTGGGCAGTGCTGGGCTCGGGGTTGCTGCCTCTTCATAGGATCATGAAACCAGGGAATGGTTTGGGATGAAGGGACCTTAAAGCTCATCCATCCCCAAGGACCCGTTCCACTGGAGCAGGGGGCTCCAGGTCCTGTGTCCAACCCGGCCTTGAGCACTGCCAGGGATGGGGCAGCCACAGCTCCTCTGGGCACCGTGTGCCAGCGCCTCAGCACCCTCCCAGGGAACAGCTTCTGCCTAAGGGCTCCCCTCAGCCTCCCCTGTTCCAGTTTGGAAGTCCGACGTTTTCCCACGCTCCCTCTTTCTCCATCCCAGGTTTTGCAAAAATTGGGCAAAACGGTGGAAACCAAAGACGAGCAATTCGAGCAAAGCGCCTACAACTTCCAGCTGCAGCAGGTCCCAGCGGGGAACAGGGGACGGGGGGACGGGGACACCCCAACGTCACCCCATGGCCCTGCTGCCCCCCTCGGGGTCACCCATCCCTGACCCAGGCCCTGCTGCGTTGCTTTGCAGAATGAAGGCAATAAACTCTACAAGGACCTCAAGGCTTTCCTTGGTGCTGTGAAGGGTAAGGGGCTTTGCTGCCAGAAATGCGCCCCATGGGCAGCACGGAGGGGGTTGAGCATCGGCTGCGTGTTCTTACCCAGGATAACAAATAAAAGCCAATAAAGACTCCACTGAGTCACTTTAACGCTGTCCCATCCCTGCCCCGCTGCAGTGATGCACGAGAGCTCCCGGCGAGTGGCTGACACACTGCAGGAGATCTACAGCTCCGACTGGGACGGCCACGAGGAGCTGAAAGCCATCGCAGATGTGAGCCCCTTGCAGTGCCCCCGAGGTCCCCTTCAAGCATGGGGGGGGGTCGGGAGCTGAGCCAGGGGGGTCCCTGGGGATGCAGCCCAGCACGTACGGCCCGGGGGAGGCTGTGGGGGGGTCCGGGTGCTGTAGCCCTGTTCCCTCTCTGTCCACAGAGCAACAACCTCCTGTGGGATGACTACGAGGCGAAGCTGGCGGACCAAGCCCTGCGCTTGATGGAGAACTACCTGGCTCAGTTCGGGGACTTTAAGGTACCCGCAGGCCGTGGTGCTGGGGGTCCCGGGGCCGGGGGCCCGATCCTGGCTCAGCTTTGCCCCCTGCCCAGGAGCGCATCGCCAAGCGGGGCCGGAAGCTGGTGGATTACGACAGCGCCCGGCACCACCTGGAAGCTCTGCAGAGCGCCAAGAAAAAGGACGAGGCGAAAATCGCCAAGGTCCTGCCTCCCCCGGGACCCCCCCCCCCCGGCACAGCACCCCCTGTCCCTGCTGTCCCTGCACGGCCACAGCCCCCCCCCTCCATCCCTCCCCACAGGCTGAGGAAGAGTTTAATAAAGCCCAGGCTGTGTTTGAGGACCTCAATAGGGACCTTCGGGAGGAGCTGCCGGTTCTCTATGGCAGGTACCAGAGGGGTCGCAGGGGCATGGTGCGGCTGCGGGCACGGGAGGACCCCAGGGGATGATCCTGCCCAGAAGCCGATGGCATCCACAGCTCCCTGTGTGCAAAGAGGGAGGCAAAGGCAGCGCCCCCCCCAACCCCGTGGGTCCTCTCGAAAAGCATCATCTGAGCACGATGCCCTCAGAAGCGGTCACTGAGCCCCAGGACACGGGCGGGGGGAGCTTGGGGGGGGGCATCACTTGCCCCCTCTGGAGGGATAGAGGGGGGGTTTGTCCCCAAAGGGACGGGCAGCGGCAGCAGAGGGTCCTGTGACAGCCGGGAGGTGGCAGCACCACTGATGCAGAGGCCCCCCCGGGGGCAGGAGGATGGGGGCTCCCCGCTGCGAGCTCAGCATCCCCGAGCCCCCATCTCCCGCCCTGTTTCCCCCCGCAGCCGCATCGCCTGTTACGTGACCATCTTCCAGAACATCTCCAACCTCCGCGATGTCTTCTACAAGGAGATGAGCAAGGTGGGGGGCAAGGCCCCTTCACCCCCCCCCAGCAGTCTCACAGCCACCCCTTGGTGCTCCGGCTGCACCTCAAGTCCTCATTGCTCTTCACTTAACTCAGTAACTTAATGCAGCTCGAGGATGTTGGTGCTGCTGGGGATGGGTGGCACCGGGGGGGCCCTCTGATGAGTTTCTTTCCCCCCCTCTCAGCTCAACCGCGACCTCTACGAGGTGATGAGCAAACTGGACAAGCAGCACTCCAGCAAAGTCTTCATCATCAAAGGCGTCCCCAGGTAAATGTGCTTCAAGAGGGGGGGCTTCAAGTGGCCAAATCGCCCCCCCCAGAAAGCAGATGGGTGACGCAGCCCCCAGCTCTATAGCACTGGGGTGGGGTTGAGGCTGCTCTGGTGGTGCTGGGTTGGTTCATTTGAGCCATTCGCTGGTGGTGCCGAATGGGGCAGCATCGCCCATGGGGACCCCAAGGGTGATGCTTGTAGGTGGTGGTCAAGGTGCATTTAAGCCCTGTCCTCCCCCCCCAGCAGCAGCCGGCGCTCTCTGGTCATCTCGTCCCCGGTGAGCCCCCCGGCCATGTTCCCCTGCCCAGGGAAGGCACCGGACTGGGGGCCCACGGTGGAAGCGGAGGTGATGGCGACGTCCCCCAGCACAGGCAGCGGTGCCCCCGATGCCATCTCCAATGGGGAGCTGGGCACTGCTGTCCCCAGCCCACCCCCGGCATCACCCGCCAGCGGGGGGTCCCTCTCAGAGACAGCATCAACCTCCAGCGAGGAGACCCCGGAGCCTGGCCCCAGCCCGGAGGCTCCATCCCAAGAGCTGGGGACATCGGGGGCAGCCGTGGAGCCGGGCACCACCGAACACCAGGGCCCGGAGCCGCGGGGCACCGAGGGCATCGCCACCTCCCTGGCATCCCTGATCCTATCCGAGGCCATTGCCCAGGCTGCCGGCACCATGCCGCCAGAGCCGGGGCAAGGCACAAGCAAAGCCCACGCAGGGGACCCCCAAGGCACAGCCACCACGGTGCAGGGTCGGGCTTGTCCCATGGAGCCGCAGTCCCCAGTGCATGTTCCCTGCCATGAGCCCTGTCCCATTGCGTGTCCATCACTGGGTGGTGAGCAGGAGCCGTGCCGGCTCGGCAGTGACTCTGAGGAGAGCGTGGAGGTGATGGACATCAAGCCGAAGGTGGCCAGGACTCAGGTGAGGGAGCTCCGGTGATGGGAGGGGAGATGCCGTGGTGGCAGCAGTGATGCTGGGGGGATCCCTGGCTTGTCCAGAGACCCAGACCCTGCTGGGGGGTGGCCGGTGGGGATCCATGGGGCAAATCCAGTGACCGTCCTCTGCTGGCAGATGGGGCTGGATCCGGCCCTCGACACGGCAGCGAGTGGCTGCATTGGGGACCCTGGCTCCTCCTCTGGCTCCACAACCGAGGTGGGTGCAGTGGCGCCGTGGGGGCAGATGCTGATCTGATCCCCCCCCATCTGGACTGGGTCCTTCTTGGATGCAGTTTAATCAAAGCACAGGGGCTCCGTCCCACCCAGCTCAGCATCACCTCTGTGTCCCTGCCAGGACCAAGGCTGTCCCGGGATGCCAGAGCAGGATGAGAGCCAGGACCCACCACCAGAAACAACCCCCCCCCAGGACCCCAGCGAGATCCTCACCTCCCTCTGAGCCCAGCACCGGTGCCACCAGTGGATAACGTTGTTCCACCATAACCGTGATGTGCTTCCACCCCCCATCCCGGCTGAAATAAAGGCAGAAAAGGCGGTGACAGGAGGTGGTCGATCTCCATCCTGCAATAGCCCTTCGCTGGCTGGGCTGGGGGCCATGGGAGTGCGGGGGGGTCCCCACCTGTGGGTTTATGGCGCCTGAAGCCGAGTGCAGGAGGGATTTGTCGCCGGGCTCCCATCACCAGGCGCCGCTGTGACTCAGGAAGGTGCGGAGCCGGTTCTGCTGGCTCCAGGGAATGTGCTGCCATGCACAAACCAGAGAGGGCCGCAATTTACCCCCCCTGACCCCCCCGCTGCAAATGTCCCACACATCGAAGCAAAACCCCACTGCCATTTGCTGCTCTGGGGCAAGAGCTTCATAGAACCATGGAATGGTTTGGGTTGAAGGGACCTTAAAGCTCCTCCAGCTCCAATCCAGCTCCAGGGACCCCTTCCACTGGAGCAGCTCCAAGCCCCTGTGTCCAACCCGGCCTTGAGCACTGCAGGGATGGGGCAGCCACAGCTCCTCTGGGCACCCTGTGCCAGCGCCTCAGCACCCTCCCAGGGAAGAGCTTCTGCCTCAGAGCTCATCTCAGTCTCCCCTCTGGCAGTTAAAGCCATTCCCTTGTCCCGTCCCTCCATCCCTTGGCCAAAGCCCCTCTCCAGGTTCCCTGCAGCCCCTTCAGGCTCTGGAGCTGCTCTCAGCTCTCCCCTTCCCGCAGCAGAGGTTCAGGATCCCCTCCCTGAGCTGCTGCTCACGCTCCGGGGGTGCAGCCCCGCACAGGGGGGGTTCTGAGCTCCAGCGCTCCCTGAACCCCGCTCATGGGGAGCTTCTCGCACCCAACACCCCACGTCCCCCTCCTCGGGCTGCTCCATGCGGTCCCCCCCATCCCCGCCCGGGCCGGGCCGGCTCCGCAGCGCGCAAGGGGTTAACGGGGGAGGTGTTCCCCGCGCTGCCGCCGCCGGACTGGAAAGGTGAGGCAGGAAAAGGGCAACGCCTCGGCGGGGACCGCGCTCGGAGCCGCACGTGGGGCCGGCGGGCGCGGACCCGGCTCGGCGGGCGCAGGTACGGGGGGGGGGGGAACCCCGACATGGAGCGGGGGGGTTCGCACGGGGAGGCCCCCGTCTGGATGCGGGTGGCACCGAGATGTCGGTGTGGGACGGCGCGAGGCAGAAACAGGGAATCCATTGGGAAAGCTGCGCGGGTGCAGGGGAGAGGGGAGCGCTGCTCCTGGGATACCCACCCCGGGGCGCGGAGGAGAGGTGGGGGTGAGCGGCGGGGATGTTCTGCGCATCCCGGCCTCCATTCACCGGGAATGGGAACGGGGGGCTGTGAGCGGAGCATCCCCCATGGAGTTTTTCGGGAGCAGAGCTACAGCTTTGCTGTGGGAACGGCTCTTGAGCAACTTGGCCTGAGAGCAAGAATGAGGAAGATTATGGGGTGGTTCTTATACAATCCCTGCGTGGCTTGAAAAACACATGGAGATCCATGGGGATCCGGTGCGCCGGGACATGAGTCACTGCTCCCTGTCAGGCCCCGGAGGCTCTGACCCGCGGCAGCTGGATCCCAGCTGGATCCTGCCCAGCGAGGTAACCCTGGCACAGCAGCACATCCCATGGTTTTCCATGCCATGGAGCATGGGGCTCCTTCCCGCCTGGTTTCAATCTCTGCTGGGTCCCAAGTCTCCATTTCCAGGTGCTGTGGGCATGGAACTGCTTTGTGCTTCCCACTGGCAATGCCAAACTCTTCCCAAGAAGCCCTGTCCCCACCTTGCATCAGCTCCTGCCCATCCAGCAGCGCCTTCTCCTCTTCTCCCTTCAATCCCAAGCTTCCATGTTAGGGGAATGTGACCCATGTCCTGCTCTGAAGCCGCTCGGGGGGAAGCTTGTGGTTGGCTTTGGAAAGTGCGTTCAAGCTCCCTGGCGCCCAGACGTCGTTACCGAAGGAGCCCAATGAGCTTTAAAGCAAAGCTGGGTTTAAAGCAAAGCTGGGATTAAAGCAAAGCTGGATTTAAAGTGAAGCTGGGTTTAAATTAAACTGGGTTTAAAATGAAGCTGGGTTTAAATTAAACCGGGTTTAAAGTGAAGCTGGTTTAAAGAGAAGCTGGGTTTAAAGCAAAGCTGGATCTAAAGAGAAGCTGGGTTTAAAGTGAAGCCAAATCTAAGGCAAAGCTGGGTTTAAAATGAAGCCGAATCTAAGGCAAAGCTGTGTGTAAAGAGAAGCTGGATTTATCAAGCTGGTGGCTTGCGCCAGCCTGGGCTTGAGCTTGGGGTGAAGATGCTGGGGAGCTGGCTGAGGCTTGGGTGCTGGTCCCTGCTAGCGGGAGATGGGTGCCCACAACTCTCCCAGTGCTTTTCCCAACTTCCTGTGGCAGCCCTCGAAAGCAAAACTGCTGCTGGGGGGGTGTTGTGCAACCCCCGAGTCACGAGGGCACCGGGGCACAACGGGGCAGGGCCGGAGCCGGGCCGTGAACCCCAGTGCGGCTGCGGGTTTAGCATCGTCCCAACCTGTGCACTGCATCCCGAGGGCTCGGCACCGCCGGGGTGAAGGTCATGGCTTAGCAGCTTCCTTTTCGCGGGCAGAACGTTCCCGCTGCAGCATCCCCGGGACGGCAACGGGAGGATCCGGGAGGAGTTTGGGGCGATTTGAAGCGCTCGGAGTTTGGGAGGGAATCGCAGTCAGTGCCTGGGGTTTTCCCGCATTCCCCAGCCCGCTCCTCACCTCCCCACCAAGCCCTTGGCTCCGGCTGGCGCTGCCCGGCCGTGCCCTGCACCGGCTGCTCTGTGAATTCATCACTTGTGTGCTGGGTTTTGGCAGCTCTGAAGGAGCCGAGGCCTTCCCCTGGGAGGAGCTGATGCCATGGAAGGGGATCAGCCCCCTCTGACTGCAGGTAAGTGCCCCAGGACAGCTCCGTTCGATGGAACCCCTGGTGAGCCCTTGCCCAGGGCCACTGCATGCCCCATCCAGCTAAGCCTGGCTCAGAGCTGGGTCAGGACCTGCCTTGTTCACCTTCCCCTCCCTCCTTCTCTCCTGGTTTGAGGAAGAAAGCGGGAGAGCAGTGTTCAAGGCCAGGTTGGACGGGGCTTGGAGCAGCCTGCTCTAGTGGGAGGAGGCAGGGGCTTGGAACTGAATGAGCTTTAAGCTGCTTTCTAACCCAAACCATTCCATGATCCTATGATCTAAGAAGAGCTGACAACCCCCTTCCTGAAGAAGGCTCACCCTCCACCTCTCCATGAGGATGCCAACACCGTGGTCATTGCAGGTAGGGGTTCTCCTTGCCACATCCACCCCGTTTACTGAGGAGCAGCTCGGTACCCATCACCCAGGGCTATACCCCCTGCTCCTCCCTCCGCTTTCTCCTGGCAGTTGTCATCACGTTGGTGTTCCTCACCCTGCTGACGGTCCTGGTGGTGATCATCATCTACCTGTACAGAAACAAAGGCAGCTACCTCACCTACGAGCAGCCGGCAGCAGAGGCCGACGTGTCGGTGCAGATGGAGGATGCTCCAGCCAAAGAGAAAGAAGAGTATTTCATCTAAGGCACGGCTCCAGCGCACACCTCTCATGCTCTCAGGGCCGAACTTCCTGGAGTTGGGGATTTCCAAGCTGCTTTTTTCTTCTTTTCCTTAATTTATTAAGCCAAGCATGGAAGGAAACCCCCCCAGGGGTGTGTCAGAGCTTTGCCCACCACTGTCTGCCCAGAGCACACCAAGGGCAGGAGGAGAGCAGCACCCACCCCACCAGCTCCTCCCTGCAGTGCCTTCGAATACAACCCAGTGACAAACTGCGGAGTCCCTGTTATTTTCTTTGCCCTTAGCTCAAAACCCACATTAAATTCCTCTTATGGGATGGGGTGATGGACAGGGCTGAGTTGGAGGCTGAGGTGAAGCCTACAGGTAAAAAGTGCTGATGGATCATGCAGTGAAAGCCCCACTGCAGCCCACAAACCCTGGGGCTGCTCATCCCTGACCTCAGAGGGCTCCGGGTTGGCTTCATCCAGAGGCAGCTTTAGCACCTGCACATGGGCTCAGGCAGGGGGAGGCAATGGTGCTCCTCTGCTTGTGCTCAGAACAAAGCTGGGGCAAGGAGCAGCTCCTCCCACCCCTCCCCTGCTCCTTGCTCAAGGCACTTCCTCCTTTAAACCAAGGCCCAGAACGCCCTCAAAGGAGGAAGTTCACCAGGCACCAGTGAAGAGGAAACGAGTGAAGAAGCCCCGAGGCTCGCGATGGGCAGCGCCGAGGGGGTTTATTTTTTATCTGGGGGCTAATGCAAAGGGGCTCCTTCAGTCAAATTTTCAAAATAGTCTTTATTCTACTTCTTTTTAGTATAAAAAAATCCACAAGTTAAGTGCACCACAGTGTATACAGAGAGAGACGTAATGCCGAGCTTCCTAACAGTCAGTTGATGGTTAAACACAACAGGGACAAGACAGGTTTAGAGTCAACTGAAACCTCAAGGTAAAATATATCCGAATGTGGTTTTTTTTTCTTCATAAAACAACAACAACAACAAAAAAACACCTCAAAACCAAACCCAAAACACGGAGGATCCCTGAAATATTCTTCTTACCCCTAATAAGACTTCATTGTTTTTAAAGTATGCATTCAGAAACCAAGCCATTGACCCGGCTCATTCGGGTGTTGATGGACAGATGCTGCACACCCGGGGGCAGATGGTAACCACCCGCTCTGTTTGAACAACAGCCTGAAGGAGTTTTGGTGTCGAGACACCAGTTGAGTTTGAAAGCAAGGAAGAAGAAGGTTGGTTATTAAGCATCGCTCTAAAAGCCTCATTAGCACTGAATGAAAGGAACATGAGCTGCATTGTGTTTCTGGCACCAAAGCATGGCTTTGATTAGATCTAGTGTGCAAAGAAATCCAAGGTTACTTGGAGTGTCTAAAACCAATCCCATGAGCCGCCAGCTGCAAACCTTCCTGGAGGGAAGCGATGGGCGAGCACGGAGCGCTCCCAGGGATCCGTCCTCAGTGAGGTCAGGAAGGAAGATGTGCCAAGGTGCCCTGCCCGCTGCTGGGAATCACTGTTCTCCCCAGCACCTTTCCTTCCGTGGAAGGGAAGCCCGGGTGGTTGTGGCTCTGGGCGCAGCGGACCCGGAGGAGTGGGAAGGGAAGGGGGAAGCGGATCCGCTTCCTCACCCATCCCAAAGCCAGCGTGGAAGGAGCCCATTCCTACGAGCTCAGCGCTGCGGTAAATGAAAGGAAGAGGCAGGGCTGCTGAGCTCCCATTCATCCCACGGATTAATCCCCCCTCCCACTCCAACAGAGGCACCACCAGCATCACCAGGGCTTCGTGCTTCACCTCAACGTGCCTGCAGGCACCAAACCAGGAGACACCTCACCGCTTCGTGTCTACTCTGCAACTTCAGGTTAATATGGACTAAAGCAGTTACATCGTGAGAAGTGCTGACAGAATGTGATGTCTTTCCTTACACAAATGTAGTCCCCCCTTTCCCCCCCTTCCCCTTCCTTCTTCACCAGATAGTGTAGCCGCCATCTGAGCCTCCCAGGAAGAAGTTGCCCTTCCGTTGTGTCACCAAGACGTTGGCTCCCTGCATTACAGCCAGCTGGGCAGCATTGGGGGGACAGCCAGGAGGGGGGGGCTGGAAGACAGAGAAAGGAGAGGCAGGGGATAGCTGAGGTCACTGGGACAACGCCATCACTCCCAGTCTGTTGCTAACCAAGCAAAGACAGAGCCCAGGAGCTGATGGGAACCCCCAGGTTAAACACAGACACAAGCAGGAGCCTACTCCTGGCCCAGATGATGGATCAGGTTAAGACATGTTTTCCTCAGGAAACAAAGGCCATCTCCCCTACATCTCTGCAAACATCCAACGCTGAAGCACGCAGGGTTTTACAATCATAGAATCATGGAATAGGTTGGGATGAAAGGGACCTTAAAGCTCATCCAGCTCCAGCCCCTGCCATGGGCTGGGACACCTTCCCCTAGAGCAGCTTGCTCCAAGCCCCTGTGTCCAGCCTGGCCTTGAACACTGCCAGGATGGGACATACAATTCTGCAGACAAAGTTATACTCACAGGGATGCTGGCGGTTCCACCGGCCCCAAACCGTGCTCCAGCATCAAAGCCACCTTCAACAAGGACTGTCGATCCGGGAGGATAAACCGGTCCCACGGGATAGTACGCCATCGGGACCGAGGAGCTGAGCGGACCCACGGCCACCGACTGGGCCATGGGCAGGAAGACCCCTGGGTACGCTGCAGACATGGTGGGTACGGTGGCAGCCCCCAGCGGCACAAAGCTGGGACGGTAAAGCTGAGGAGAAAAGAAGCCATGCAAGGAAGTTGAGAGACGTAATTCATAGATGCATGGAATGGTTTGAGTTGGAAGGGACCTTAAACCTCGTCCAGCTCCAACCCCTGCCACGGGAAGGGACACCTTCCACTACATCGTGTGTGGGGCTGCACCCCCAGGGCGTGAGCAGCAGCTCAGGGAGGGGATCCTGCCCCTCTGCTGCGGGAAGGGGAGACCCCCCCTGCAGTCCTGATCCAGCTGTGGGGCAGCAGAACAAGGGGGACAGGGAGCTGCTGCTGCGAGGGCTCCTTAAAGAGAGACCTTAGAGCCCTAAAGGGGCTACAGGAAACCCAGAGAGGGGCTTTGGACAAGGGATGGAGGGACGGGACAGGGGAATGGCTTTAACTGCCAGAGGGGAGACTGAGATGAGCTCTTGGGCAGAAGCCCTTCCCTGGGAGGGTGCTGAGGCCCTGGCACACGGTGCCCAGAGGAGCTGTGGCTGCCCCATCCCTGGCAGTGCTCAAGGCCGGGTTGGACACAGGGGCTTGGAGCTGCTCCAGTGGAAGGGGTCCCTGGAGCTGGACTGGGGCTGGAGGAGCTTTAAGGTCCCTTCAACCCAAACCATTCCCGGATCAAATAAAGCCTTCAGAGCAGCATCCCTACCTCGGAATACGCAGGAGGTGCATCTGTGTAGGGCGGCGGCTGTGGCAGGGGCACGCTCTGCGGGTACACGGCGGCGCTGGCCGGAGCCTGCACAGGGTAGGAGGGCTGGGTGGGATATTGTCCTGCGGGGAACAGGGGGGTCAGGCCCAGGGTTTGGGGACACACACGAACATCATCTCTGCTTCAGAGCCCGAATTCAGCCCCTTCCTCTGGGCCGGGGGGGCTGATGGTGCCCCCCCCACTCCCCCGATGTGTGTGGAGGGAACTGCCCCCCATCCGCATTGCCCCTGGGGATCCCCCCATAGTGAAGGGATCTCCCCCACTGCAAACCCCATCCCCCGGGGTCCCGCTTGTGCCACCCCATCCCCCCCCCCCGTTTCATCACACAGAGGGGCTCCCGCACCCGCCATAAGATGAGGTTCATTCTGACGTCATCCAGGGGATTCCCTACGTCAGCAGGGGGGGGCTCCCGCACCTCAGCGAATCCCCTTCTATCCCCCCCCGCGTTACGCCCATCCCCGGGGTCCCCCCCTACGTCAACCGGGGGGGGGGTTCCCCCACCCCAGCTCGTACGTAAGAGGGAGGGGGATCCTTTATGTCACGCGCCGCAGCCCCCTCCTACGTCACACGGGGAGTGCCCCCCCGCCCCCGGCGCTCAGGGGGTTAACGCCGGGCGGAGGCGCGCGTTGCCATGGCGACCCGCGCGCGCCCCCCCGCCCCGCTCCCATTGGCCGCCCCTCCCGCTCGCGGGGTCACGCGCTGCGGCGGCGCCGCCCTTAAAGGGGCCGCGCGTCCCGGAGCGGCGCTGCCCGGTGCGGGGTTGGGGGGGGGGGTTTGGGGGGGGGGGGGGGGGAGCTGTCCCGGTGTACCGGGGCGCGCCCCCGCCCCCTTCCCTTGCCTTTGCCGTTCATGGCGGCGGCTCCGGCGGGTCCCGCTGTGCCCGCGCCGCGCGCTCCCCGCTCGGTGTCACCGCGGCGCTGCGGGAGGGGAAAGGCCGCGGAAGGGGGGGAGGGCGGGGGGGGGGAGGGGGCGGGAAGCGTGCGCCGTGACGTCATCGCGCGCGGGGGCGCGGCCGAGCGTTCTTAAAGGGGCCGCGGGAGTCGGGGTGGGGCCTCCCGCAGAGCTCCGGGGGGGGTCGCGGCGTGGGGCGGGGAGGTGGAAGGGACCCGTGAGCAGGACCGGGGTTGAGCATCCTCCCGGGGGGTGAGAGGGGCCCTAAGAAGGGCCGGGGGGGGACCTCTACACGGAGCTATGGGGGGAGCCCTGGGCCTGGGGGGGCCCCAGTGTTGGGGGTGCCATGTCCCGGGAGCGCTGTGCCCTGCCGGGCAGGAGCGTGCTGGGGCTCCCCCGCTCCCGCCTCCGGGCACCCGCACTGAAGGGCAATGGGAGCGTTGTAACCTCCGAGCATTGGGGCGCTTGGTGGAGCCCCAGGGCCTGCGGGCTCGGCGGGCAGAGCGGCTCCTCAGCGCCGTGCCGGTGCTCCCGGCTGCAGCCTCAGCTCCAGGTTGTGTTGGTTCCCCCAGGCCATGGCCTTGGGGTGCTGGTACAAGCCCCGAGTCCTCCCCAGGGGCACATTCCCCCCTCTCCGCAGCAAGGAGTCCATAGAGACCCTTCTTTTGGGGGCCACATCCTGCCGGGGGACCCGTGGGCATCAGCGTGGTCTCCCCCAGTACATGTGGGACACAAAAGCCACCGAAGTGAGCGGAGTCTCCCCTTCCTGCCCCAAGTGGAGCCCAAATGCTGCCAGGTAGCTGAAGATGTGGCCGTGTGCGTGCGTTCCTCAGGCTTGTCCTGCCCGCTGTTCCCCTTCATCCAGCACCAGCGCAGGAGAGAGTCAGTGGGGTTATGGAAAGAAAGAGAACACCTCTTTGATTCAAGTGCTCTTTTCCTTGTATCTAGCGCTGCGTTTGCAGGAGCTTGCACTCATCGCACAGTCCTGTTCAACAAAGCTCTGGCATCTGTTTGGCTTCAAAACACCCTGGGGTGAAAAGAGGAGAGGGAGGCTTCTAGTGATAACCTTTAGTGAACCTGGGGTGAGTTATGGGGCTCAAATACACCACAAAACTCTGTTGCAGGTGCTGCCCGCTGCTGATCTGCCAGCGGAAGGCGCAGTTGGAGGAGTGGAGCTGCGCACAGAAGGTATGAGGGAAGCTGGTTCTGTGTGAAGCCTTGTGCAAGACGGTGGTGTATATCAACAGCAATGAAGAGAGCACAATAAAGCGTAAAATCCCCCCTTTTTTTTCCCTGTGATAAGCTTTCTGGCTGCGTTTGGCCAGAGTTGAAGGGCACGGCTCTTTGCCAAGCTCTCCAGGCATCTCAATCAAGCAGATCATTGTTCTCTTCCCTATTTAAGTGACCTCCTCATGAATAATGTACCGCCTGCCTGATGAATATGCACGTTGCCTGGTGTGCCTGGGAGGGCTCCATCAATAATTCATGCCTGGAGACGTCCTTCACCTTGCAGCTGTGCGGGAACTGTAAAAAATAATAAGAGTAATTGGAAAATTACCCTTGAAAGTGGGAGAGGAGGTGGCTGGAAATCTGCCCTCGGAAGCACGGAGTGAAGTGTGAGCAAAGGAAGTGAAGGGCAGAGCGTGCGTGTTCCCAGCCCCAGGGCTCGCAGGAGCTGCTCAGGATTAAGCCCCTTCAGCAGCTCCTGGCTTCAGACCCTGAGTTATTCCAACAAATGGGCTTTTTTCCACTCTCCTCGTTACACAGAAAACTTCCTTGCAAAGGAAGCATGAAACTCTCTGCGAGGTGGGAAAGGCGAGGAGAATGTGTTCGCATTCAGTGGAGCCGGGCTCTTTGGGAGCCCCCCCCCCGCCTTCACATCCCTTGGGATTGTCTTCAGTTGTATTTTCATTGCTGATCACCTCCTTTAAGGGCCCTCCTGGGACTTCAAGAGGGGGAAAAAACCCACTGCATTAAACATGAAAAGCTCTGATGGCTCCTGAATCATCCTTGTGCTGCATGAGCAGCTGTGCCCAGGCAGCCGCAAAGCCCCCAGCACCCTGGCCTGGCTCAGCACCAGTGCGGCAGCAGGGCCAGGGCAGGGATTGTGCCCCTGCGCTGGGCACTGGTGAGGCTGCACCTCCAATCCTGTGCTCAGCTCTGAGCCCCTCACTGCAACAGAGACATTGAGGTGCTGGAGCGGGGCCAGAGAAGGGCACTGGAGCTGGTGCAGGGCCTGGAGCACAGTGTGATGGGAAGGGCTGAGGGACCTGGGGGGTTCTGATGGAGAAGAGAAGGCTCAGGGGGCACCTGATCGCTGCCTACAACTGCCTGAGAGGAGGATGGAGCCAGGAGGGGGCTGCGCTCTGCTCCCAAGGAACAAGGGATGGGCCAAGAGGAACCGGCCTCAGGCTGCACCAGGGCAGGGTGGGATGGAGCTGGGGAGCAATTCCTTCCCCAGCGGGTGCTCAGCATTGGAACTGCCCAGGGCAGGGCTGCAGTCACCATCCCTGCAAGTGTGCACACACCGTGGAGATGAGGCCTCGGTGCTGATTCAGAGAAAACTCCAGGAACAAGCTCACCAACACAGTTCCCAAGTTGACAAGCAGGTATCCTTCACTGCGGCGCCGGGAGACACTGGGATAGCTCCTCCTGATGTGCATCCCTATTGCCACACAGGCCGTCCTTAGAGTCACTTGGGCATCCATACATATTCATGAGGCGACACGTGAATTACTGCATTTTCCAGAAAGTTTCCCTCATGCGTACATACAAAATGTGGTGGTGGTCTTTGGGGGTCGTTTACTTCTTCCAACAATCTTCGTCAGTGCCGGCAGTCTTTGAAGCACCAGCTTCATTAACGTTACAGACACAGCAATCATCCTGTCCTCCTACTTATCAGGTAGTTTAACTGCTCCCACCCTGGATATCTGCTAGTCCCCAGTAGATGCTTCCACCAACTTAATGGGTTCATTAACATAGCAATCATCCTGTCCTTCTAGTTACGGGTTAGTTTAACTGCTCCCATCCTGGACATCTGCCGGTCCCAGAAGCTCCCCATCCCAGGTCCTGTTTTCTTACACTTCCTGTACTAAGGTCCTAAGGACCTAAGGCTGTCTCAGCTACCTTCAAGCACCCCCATTACAAAGCCATCAGACTTAACATTACTTGGAACTGATTACATTTTGTGCTTTTGTGCCTCCTCTTTCAGTGCCATGGATCAGTGGTGGCCTTGGCAGTGCTGGGAATGGTGGGGCTTGATCTTGAAGCTCTTTTCCACCCTGCTTGAGTCTATGCTTCTAAAGCCCAAATGGCCGAGGGTGCACACTGGGACGAGCTGAAAGTCCTTATTTCCACAGCACAGGGTTATTTAAGCAGAGTGTGTGGGATAATCCCCGTTGTTTGCTACTTAAAGCAGCAAAACGAAAGCAGCAGTAAAAATTGAGCTCCTTGCGGTGCCCTTATGAGCAGATCTGTGAAACCTTGTGTAATCAGGGTGAAGAGGTACTTGGAGGCAGGGAGCACCCTCTGGGTGTAGGGCTACAATTAATTGCATAGGAGTAATGAATAAGCAGTTGTTAATTACTGAATGATATCTTCCACCGTGGAAGTGCTCTCCTTCCTTCCTCCACCACTGAAAGCCGGGGGGTTCTGTCTTTGCCTTTGCCAGGACAGGATTCCACCCAATGCCATGCCATGGCCTGGAAATTGTCATGGAAATCTGGGGGCCTGTTTCCAGCTCGAAGGGGAAAAGCGAGGCTGGGGCTGGATCTATGCCAGCACCATCAGACCTGCATTAACCTCCCCGTGCTTAAGCTGCGGCTCAGGAGGTTCGTGTGCGGCTGGCGTCACTTTGCAATGGGGGAGCCCAAGTCCTGGCTTGCTTTTTCCTGGGCAGCTCCCGGAACAGCTGGAATCAGCATCGATGTGGCATGTGTGTTCCCTGCAGGGCTGGAAGCCTTCCTGGAGCCCATCAGATGGGGCAGGGGGTGCAGGGTCAGGTGCAGAGCCTCCTCTGCCCCATCACTGTGGGTGCTTCCGGCTCAGCAGAAGAGGCATGGGCAGGGAAGCTGCGCTGTTCCTTTGGTCAGCAGTTGTCATCGGCAGAGGAGCTCCGGAACAAAGGGCACATTCTTGCAGTCAGCAGTTTGGTTTCGGACCTCTTCCTGTCAACCAGTGGATGAATCCCCCCCCTTCCAAAAAAGCTCTTTTCCTGCAGGAAGAAAAAGCTTTCCAGCCCTCCTAAAGTCAATTCCTCTTCAAGGAGCATTAAAAATGCACCGAGAGCCCTTTCCTGATGTGCACTGTTTTAAGCATTATGCCACTGTATGGAAATGAGCCTGGCTCCAATGAGACGGAAGCATTTGAATCTTCATCATGCCAGTACAGCATATGCAAAGCAGGCTCTGGGCAGGGCTGTGCTGAGCTGCTTTCATTTGCTTTCCTGTGGCTAATGAGGCTGATAAAGACGTGCTCGGAGCTGGGGCTGGGGCTGAGTGGGGCCGCAGCGGCCGGAGCTCCTCGGTGCTAAAGGCATTGCCTTAAGTCAGGACTGAAGGGTTGGGTCAGCCCAAGTGATGTTCACCCAAGTGATGTTGCCCGTGCGCGCGGGGAGGGACGTGGGGCGGTGTGGGTGAAGGGATAGGAATAGGAAATGGATTCGTTATTGCCCTGGTCCGGCCTAAGCCTTGGGAACTGTAAGGACAGCAATGAAGGGTAAAGATGGGTTAGCAAAACCGAGCAGACAGTTTGCAAGATAAGGCAGGATGTGCATCTCAAAGACAGAGCAACCAATGTGAATACTTGTAACCCTCAGTAGGTTTGCTGAATCGGGATGATAAGGGAGTGAGAGAGCAGCAAGTTACTGCTTAGCACTTAGGAGACTATAAAAGGGATGCGAGACGTGAAATAAATGATTTCATTTGTAACCAGAAAAGGGTCCGTGCCACAGGGTGGGTGCAGCCACACGTTGGGTTTGCACTTCTCTCACTGTTAGGTCCATGCTAGGGTGGCCGTTCCCTCACGGGCGATGGGAAGAGCACTGTGGTTGTCAATATCTTATGATTGAAAGCCTCATTTGGTTTCTGAGGCTCCTTAGCTGTGCGGAATCCCATCTCTCTTCTCATCCTCCCATAGCCTAGTGTTGGTTATTCACCTGTTTCCAGCACATATTCTTGCTTGCCATGGAAAGCTTTATGGCCTAGCCGAAACCAGCTAGAAAAGCACTTAAAACTTTTTATGACCATTTATTGTCATCAGATCCCCTCTGCAGTCCTGATCCAGCTCTGGGGCAACAACATAAGCACTGGACCTGTTGGAATGAGTCCAGAGGAGGCCATGGAGATGCTGCCAGGGCGGGAGCAGCTCTGCTCTGGAGCCAGGCTGAGAGCTGGGCTGGGGCAGATGGAGAAGAGAAGGCTCCTGAAGGGGAGACCTTAGAGCAGCTCCAGTGCCTGAAGGGGCTGCAGGAAACCTGGAGAGGGGCTTTGGCCAAGGGATGGAGGGACGGGACAGGGGAATGGCTTTAACTGCCAGAGGGGAGACTGAGATGAGCTCTGAGGCAGAAGCTCTTCCCTGGGAGGGTGCTGAGGCGCTGGCACAGGGTGCCCAGAGGAGCTGTGGCTGCCCCATCCAGGTTGGATGGGGCTTGGAGCCCCCTGCTCTAGAGGAAGGGGTCCGTGCCCATGGCAGGGGCTGGAGGAGCTCTCGGGTCCCTCCCAACCCAACCCATTCTGTTATTCTCGGTGTGTGGTGAGAAAGGGCCTGAGTCCATCAGCTCTTTCTGCAGGGATGGTGTGATTCATCCAGCTCACAGGGATGGGGAAGAAGTAAACGTGATTTGGCTTTCTCAAGCCCCGCTTGTTTTCGAGAGGTGCCGAGCTGTTACATTGGAGTTTTTGTCCCTTTTCTTCCCTCCTTTTTTCCTGCCGGGAGCTAAGAAGGAAGTTCCCATTCTAAACCAGATACAGAATGAAGATGAGCATCTTCTCTGCTTCCTTTCTCTTTAATGATTCCATGATGCTCTAATTGGGCTATAAGTTGGCTTCAAAAGCCGCAGAACTGCACCTGCGCTTCTAATGAGCTTTGCAATTACAGGAATCGCTTCATCTTCCTTTTAATTACGCAGTGACAAGGTGAAAGTTGCACCTGAGTTCCTTTCATGCTGCTTGTCTCTTCGCTCCTTCCCCAGCGCACAGGTTGCCAGAGTCCCTGGACCGGGGTTAATGCACAGACCTCGCACAGGCTGCGGGATCACGCCTGGGAGCTCACCTGAGCAGCAGGATTCGGAGCCGCCGGTAGCACATTCCCCCCTGGAGACACCCGGAGCAAATCACAGCCTTGTCCTGTGAACTCTTACTGCCTGCGGCAGCCCTGCGGCCTCCCGGCGTCACCACCACACGTGGCACTTAAGGGCAGCCGCATGTGGCCGGTGTGATCCCCGTCACCGGGCTGTGATGTATCCCGTTGTCCCTGCAGGGATCCCAGAATGGTTTGGGATAAAGCTCATCCGGTTCCAACCCCTGCCACTCTGTCTCCGCTTGGCCATCGAGCCATTGACCGCAACTCTTTGCATGCGCCATCCAGCCAATTCCTTATCCACCGGGTGCTCCAGCCCTCAGATCCATGTCTCTCCAGTTTAGAGACAAGGATGTCATGCAGGACAGTGTCAAATGCCTTGCACAAATCCAGGTGGATTCCATCCTTATCCACCAACGCTGTGGCTCCATCACAGAAGGCCACCACATTTGTTGGGCGTGACTCGCCCTTAGAGATGCCATGTTGGCTGTCACCACTCCCCGCTGTTGTCCATGTGCCTTAGCATGTTTTCCAGGAGGATCTGCTCCATGATCTTAGAATCATGGAATAGTTTGGGTTGGAAGGGACCTTAAAGCTCCTCCAGCTCCAACCCCTGCCATGGGCAGGGACACCTTCCACTGGAGCAGAGTGCTCCAAGCCCCTGTGTCCAACCTGGCCTTGAGCACTGCCAGGGATGGGGCAGCCACAGCTTCTCCATTCAACCCATTCCAGTGTCCCAGCACTCTCACAGGGAAGCGCTTCTTCCTTATTTCCGACCTGAACTTCCCCTGCTTCAGTTTGAACCCATCGGGGGGGATATTTCCCCTTTTCCAGGCAGGAAGGTGCTGCTGCACACAAGGTGGGTGCTGGTGGCTCCGTGCATCCTCACTTCGGGACCCCACATCTGTCCCCAGGTTCTGTATGTGCCGGTCACCCCATGGCAATCAAGAATCCTCCTTTGCGGAGCAGCTCCAGGCGTGGGATCCGCAGCCAGCGGAGGGCAGGAGCTCCTGGATCTGCTCGTCCCTGGGATGCGCAGCCCCGCGGGGGAGCGGGATTCCCGGCGGCCGGCACGCCGCGCTCAGCCTCCTGCATATTACAGTGGGAGGCTGGAGCCGGAGCTAATGCTATGCCGGGAAGATGGAGCCTCTTGAATGATTCCTGTGGCTCCCCGGGTGAAGCAGGAGCTGCTCCCGCTCCAGCTCCCGCGGAAAGCCTCGGGAAGGGCGTTGGGGTGGTCCCGAGCCCTGGTAGGCGGCGGGGTCAGCACCAGGGCTCTATCCCAACCGTGTCCCTGGAGGAAAGTGGATAACGGGGGGGGGGGGGGGGGGTGAAGGGGAACAAATGGAGCCCTTTGTGCCGCCCCGGGGTGTTCCCGTTATGTGGTGATTAATGTATTCATTTATGCTGATGAAATGCTGTGTTAGGGGCTTGATGAGCCGGCGCCGAGCCGGGGTCCGGAGGGCTGCTCCGGGTGGGATCTGGTGGGTGCTGCAGAGCCAGGGGCTCCCCTCGCAGCCACGCAGCAAACTGGGGACAGGGGGCTTGCAAAGGGTGGGGAATGGGGGCTGCGTTTGGGAAGAGGTGGGAATGTACCAGGATTGGGGTTTGGGGGATCCTGGCACTTCGGGGCCTTACTTTTAGGGGGGCCTTGGAGGGGGTCTGGGATTTGGGGGCTCTGGCTTTTGGAAGGGGCAGCAATTTGGGCCCCACTGTGGGCAGTGGGGAGCTTCTGGATGGTCAGGATGGGACTGAGGATGCCTGCGGAAGGTCTCGGTTTTGGGAGGGGGCTCCCGGTTTGGGGGGGCTCTGGGTTTGAGATGCCCTGGGTTGGAAGGTTTCCAGGCTGGGGGGGCTCCACTTCGGGGGAGGTCTGGCCCGAAGTGAGTCTGGGGCATCTCTGGCCTTGGGGTGCTCTTGGTTTGGGAGTTTGGGGTTTGGGGAGGCTCTGAGTTGGGGGGGGGGGGTCTGGTTTGGGGGAGTCCTGAGCTTTGGAGCTCTGACTCGGGGGGGGGGGTCTGGTTTGGGGGAGTCCTGAGCTTTGGAGCTCTGACTCTGGGGGCTCTCAGGGCTGGAGGGGGCTCTGCTATCAGGGTCTGGTTGGGGGGCTGTGGTTTGGGGGTCTCAGGACTGGGGAGCTCTGATTTGGGGGTTGTGGGGCTGGAGGGGGCTCTGCTTTGGGGGGCTGGGGAGGGCTTTTGGTTTCAGGATGCTGGGGCTGGGGCTTTCGGGGGGACTCTGGTTTCGGGGTGCCAGGGCTGTGGCTTGGGGAGGTCTCTACTCGGGGTGTGTCCAGGTTTTGGGGGTGTCCCTTGCTCTGGGAGGGGGGGGATCTTTGGTTTTGGGGGGGTCCCTGGTTTTGGAGCATCTCTGGTTTTGAGGCGTCAGGTCCCTGGTTTTGGGGAGTACCTGGTTTTGGGGGGTCCCTGCTCGGGGGTGGGGGGGGCCTTTGGCAGAGTCCCTGCTCGGGGGGTCCTGGTTTTGGGGGTCCCCAGTTTCAGACGAGTCCCTGCTTTCGTGGGGGTCTCTGGTTTGGGGAGGGGGGGGGTGTTTGCTCTGGAGGGTCCTTGCTCAGGGTTCATCGGTTTGGGGGGGTCTGAGTTTGGGGGGGTCCCTGCTCGGGGGTCCCGGTTTGGGGGGGCCCCTGCTCAGGATTCCTCTGGTTTGGGGGGGTCCCTGCTCGGGGCGTCCCGGTTTGGGGGGGTCCCTGCTCAGGATTCCTCTGGTTTGGGGGGGGTCCCTGCTCGGGGCGTCCCGGCCCGGTGGGGTCCCGAGCGCCCCCCGGCGGCCTTTGCCGCGCAGCAGCCCCCGGCTGCGGCAAAGGCCTGCGCATAAATTATGTTCATGACGCAGCAGTTAAAAAATCCCCCCCGGGAGGCGCCGGGAGTCCGCACCCGCGGAGCGCCGCGGCCCCGCCCGCCCCGGCCCCGCACCCGCGCTCCGCACCTTCCCCCCGCAGCGCCCCGCTCCGCGCCCGCGGGGTCCCGGCGCCGCTGCCGCCTCACCCCCCCCCCCCCCCGCCCCCCCCCCCTCCCCTTTGTGCCGCCGCCGCCGCTGTGCCGTGAATGTTTAATTGTCCCCCGGCAGGCGGGAGGCGCGGAGCGGCGCGGAGCGGCCCCGCGGAACCCCCGCGGACAGCGCCCGGCGCGGTGAGTGCGGGGCCGGGGCCGGGCGGGGGGCGGTGGGTCCCGGCGCGGTGAATATGCAATGCCGTAATTAGCATAATTTATATATTTATGATAAAGAGCGATGGATGCGGGGGGGGGGGGGGGAACCGCGCGGAGGGAACGCGGCGGAGCGCGGGGTGCAGCGCTGGGGGGGGGGGTGTTGGTTTAGGGGGCAGGGAGGTCGGGGGGGAGTTTGGGGGGGGGTGGAAAACTGGGGAGAAGAGGGGGTGGGCGCGCGCTGGGAGTGGAGATGTGGATGGGGGGCACGGGATAGGGGGGCAGGATCAGGGCAGAGCACAGATAGTTGGGGGTCCCTGGGGGGACCCTGGAGCTGGGGGTGTCCAGGGAATGGGGCGGGGGGGGCTGGCGAGCCCCGGGGCAGGGAAAGGGAGTGACAGCCCCGGGGGCTGTGGAGATGGGGTTTGGGGTGCAGGAGAGGAGGAACAGGGCTGGGACGAACAGTGCGGGGGGGGACAGTGTTGGGGTCCTGCCGAGGGAAGGCAAAGGGACCCCCGGGGTGGGAGACGTGGGGTGCGGGGGGGCAGGAGCCAGGCAGGGATTGGCATGTCCGGGCGGCCCGGGGGGGGGGAGCAGAGCCACGGGGGGGGGGCGTCCAAGGGCATTTCGGGGTTCACTGCAGGGTTTGTGGTGCCGCAGGGGTCGGGGGGGCTGTTTGTGGGGCTGCGGGGGTGGGGGGGTCAGTGCCCCCGGGGCAGCTCACACGAGCACCCTGCACCCCTCAGTTTGCTTCTCGGGGGGGGGGGGGGCGGTACCTGCCCTGGGTGCCGCAGAGCCCCGGCTGGCAGTGAATGCGGGGGGGCTGTGGAAAGGAGAGCAGGGGCTGTGCCCCCCCCCCCAGACCCATCCCCAGCTCCTGCAGCTGTCTCAGAATCAGCCTTGGTCCTGAGCCCTCTGCATGAGCCCCTGAGGGAGCACTGGGGGGACAGAGCACTGCCCCCCCCATGGCATTTCATGGGACCATAGGCTCGGGGGGGGGGTGGGGGTGGTCCTGTGCTCCCTGAACCAGCGGTGATGTTCCCCTGGGATGTCCTGGGCTGTTGAGGTGGCTCCAGACCCTCCCTTGGAGGAGGAGTGATGGATGCTCCGGGCACTATCTCGAAGGGCTTGGGAGAGCCGAGCTCTGCTCCTGGTTTTGCCACGCTCCTCTGGCATGACCTTGGGAGGTGAACTCAACCCCATTATCTCCTCTGTGTGGAGAAGGAGTAAAAACACTTTCCCCATTGGAAAAGTGGTGTCTCTGGAGAAAGGAGCAGATTCCTGGGGAGTCACCGTAAGCTGAGCTGGGTGCTCCCTGTGCTGGGCACTGGGTCTGCAGTGCAAGAGACAGGGAAGGGAGCTCCCCTCTCCCACCCTCGGGATCAGGCTTGTGCCTCAAAAACCCTCTGAAGGTGGGAAGCCAAGAGGAAGAGATCCATCCAAGGATGGAGAGATCCATCCGAGGACTGAGAGATGCAACTGAGGATGAAGAGATGCAACTGAGGATGGAGAGATCCATCTGAGGGTGGAGAGATCCAACCGAGGATTGAGAGATCCAACCGAGGATGGAGAGATCCAAGCAAGGATGAAGAGAACCAACTGGGGATGGAGTGATCCAGCCAAGGATGGAGAGATCCAACCGAGGATGGAGAGATCCAAGCGAGGATGGAGAGATCCAAGCGAGGATTGAGAGATCTAACCAAGGATGAAGAGATCCAAACAATGATGAAGAGATCCAACCAAAGACAGAGAGATCCATCTGAGGGTGGAGAGATTCAAGCAAGGATGAAGAGATCCAACTGAGGATGGAGAGATCCAGCCAAGGATGGAGAGATCCAACTGAGGATGAAGAGATCCAACCGAAGATTGAGAGATCTAACCAAGGATGAAGAGATCCAAACAATGATGAAGAGATCCAACCAAAGACAGAGAGATCCATCTGAGGGTGGAGAGATTCAAGCAAGGATGAAGAGATCCAACTGAGGATGGAGAGATCCAAGCGAGGATGGAGAGATCCATCCGAGGATGGAGAGATCCAAGCGAGGATGGAGAGATCCAAGCGAGGATGGAGAGATCCAGCCGAGGATGAAGAGATTCAGCCGAGGATGAAGAGATGCAAATGAGAATGGAGACATCCAGCCAAGGATGGAGAGAAACAACTGAGGGTGAAGAGATCCAAGTGAAGATGAAGAAATCCAACCGAGGATGGAGAGATCCAACCGAGGATGGAGAGATCCAACCGAGGATGGAGAGATCCAACCGAGGATGAAGAGATCCAATGGAGGATGAAGAGATCCAGCTGAGGATGAAGAGATCCAGCTGAGGATGAAGAGATCCAATGGAGGATGAAGAGATCCAACCGAGGATGAAGAGATCCAGCTGAGGATGAAGAGATCCAATGGAGGATGAAGAGGTCCAGCTGAGGATGGAGAAATCCAACTGAGGATGAAGAGATCCAATTGATTAAGAGATCCAACTGAGGATGGAGAGATCCAGCTGAGGATGAGATCCAACTGCAGATGAAGAGCATGCCATGGCTGGGGGCAAAATGTTTCTCTTTCATGGTGCGCAGAGGATTTTGCCAGTAACCGTTAAAGCGTGATCCAACCAACTGGGTTTGGGTCCCCCCTTTTCTCAAGCAGGTTCTGGGGCCCTCCGCCAGCTCTTTCCTCTCCCTTGCCTCACCGATGCCGACCAGCATCTCCCATCCCCGTTTGCCGCTCTCCAGGGGGTTAATCCAGGCTGGGAAGCGCCCGCTCTGTGGCAGCAGCTCCATTTCTCCACTGATGCAAATTCCTGAGCTGGCTTCTGCCCTTGGCAGGCTCCCCGTGGCCGCACATCCAGGATTGTGGCCACCCATCCCAGCTCAGCATAACCCTGTGCTTTCCTTTATCCCCTTCATTATCAGCCCCAAGTGGTTGCATTCCCCACTGGCTTTGAGGCATGAGTTGGGCCTTTAGAATGTGTTTTCCTGGAGTCTTCTTTGGGATTCAGCTGCCCCAGCCCCAGCATGGGGTTTTCCAGGCATGACGCTGACTCAGTGCTGTGGCTGAGGAGCCAGTGTGGATGCTGCCAGCTCCCCCTGCAGCTCCAGCCTCCAGGAATCCTGTAGCTGGCTGCAGAGCTGTGCTGAGCAAGGCGCTGCACCGGCTCACTGCTGCCCTGTGCCATGGGTGGATCTCCTCACCTCCTGCCTCAGTTTCCCCATCAGTGAGCGCAGGAAGTCCAGAAAGCGACACCGTGCGGAAGGTACTTTAAGGGGGAAGCTGATCTGTGAGGGACAACGAGCACCTTGCGAACAGCTTGGGGGCACTGGGGTCCAGGTCCCCCCACTGAGACACCTGGAAGTGGGCTCGGGAAAATAATCCATCATTTCCAGCCTGGGTCTTTCCCACTCTGAGCATGGTGAAAAGTCGTGTGAGCTGCTGAGGCTGCGGCGAGGGACGCGGGGGCTCTGCTGTTACCATAAAGCCTCATTGCCAAGGAAATGACCTGGATCTGTCCCCTTCACATTGGTGACGGCCTTGCTGGGGGGTCTCGGGGTGTTGGTACCGCTGTGGGCAATTCCCGAGGGCCGGAGCAGCTCTGCTCTGGAGCCAGGCTGGGAGAGCTGGGCTGGGGCAGCCTGGAGAAGAGAAGGCTCCTGAAGGGGAGACCTTAGAGCAGCTCCAGCGCCTGAAGGGGCTGCAGGAAACCTGGAGAGGGGTTTGGCCAAGGGCCTCATCCTGGGATCGGGGTGTCCATCCATAGGAATTAATCCAGGTTAATGACAGTGGGCAAGCAGCGAGCTGGAGCTGTGGCCAAGGCATCTTCAGCACCGCACAGCTTGAACAAACCTCTTCGGGTTTCTCACCTGTGGCAAGTTGGTTCCAGCTTAGATTTCCACCCACTTGGGATCCAAGTGGCTCCATCTCTGACTCATCACCACTCCTAATTAACACAGCAATTATGTTCGCAGGGAGACTTGGAACATCTGAAATGATCCTTCGCCCCCCCCCCCTTTGCTTTTTCCTTTAATATTATTATTATTAGTTTGTGCATTTCCTTTCCTCGCCGCCATCTGCTCGAGCTGCTGCCTCCCTGCGCGTGCTCCCAGCACCACCAGCCGGGCGCATCGCTTGTCCCATTAATTGCAAGCTAAAACCCAGAAGGACCAAGCGTGAAGAAGCGAAATTAAAGGGTGCAGGAGGAGCAGCCCACTCGCACCCAGCAGCGCCAGGCTCTGCTCAATCGAGTGCATGGAACAGAGGGAAAAACCCTCGCTCCTCTTCTCTTTGCTAGAGTCTTCCCCCATGGGGCAGGCCTGGGCAGATCTGCGCTTGGATGCAGGGGAATGATCCAGGTTGGAGCAGGGATTTGCTGTTCTCTTCAGCCTCGCGCCACTGCGGTTGTGCTAGAAGAGACCTGCAGGTCTGAGGGAGGCTCTTGGACTTGGGATGGTGGGGATGGAGAGCAGCGGCTCTGGTGCTGGCAGCATCATTCAGGCCCCATGCTCCCAGTGTGTGTGTTAACTTGGGTACCACATGAGTTCGGGGCAGCTCCTGGCTTGAGGCGCCTTTTCCCAGCGCTTCCCTTTGGCAGCAATGAGGATCAACAAGCAGGAATGACGTTGTGAGGATGGGGATGCCTTTGAGTTGTCCGGTTGCTCCTCACTGCAGAGCTGGGCACAGAGGCAGCTCTGGGCTTTCTCTCCCTAGAGCCCGACCCCAGAGCACCGCAGCCCAACAGGACACAGCAGCCGGACCCACCTCCTACCAGGAGCATCCCTTCAGCCCCGAGCAAACAGTGAGTGAGTACCCGGGGCTGCCTCCATCATCCCATGGGATTGTGGCTCCAGGCTGTGCTCTCTGTGGGCTGGTGTGGGGTTTGGATGTGCCCTGGTTCTGCAGGCAGGGGCTCCCCATGGACCATCCCTTCCCTTTCAACTGCTTTCACTGTGCCCTTGCTCCCAGTTTGGGATCCCAGCTCAGGCTCGACTCCCGCTGTGACCGCTATGGGACAGGCACTGGGGAGCTGGGGAGGGATCCCCGGGGCAGGGAGGTGATGGGATGAGAGCAGGAAGCTTTCCCACCTCTCCCAGGCTCAGGTGTAGGAAAAAGCTGCTACAAGACACCGGGGGGGGAGGCTCCTTGTTAGCAAAGCCCCCGGGGCTGCTCTGCTTGCGCTGGGCCCCAGCGGGCAGCATGGTTTGGTGATGCAGAGTGAAGATCAACCTGGAGCAAGTGCATCACCCCCATGGGATGAAATCAGCCCCACTGTGCCCCTCCCTTGGCCAGGGTCTCTACCCAGAGGTTCAGGAAGCTCTTTGGAGCCTTCCCTTGCTCCCTGCAGTGGGACGCAGTGGGGCTGCTTTGCCTGCGCTGGCTGCCGGGGCAGGGATCCCTTGCTCTGCCTCCCTCACCTGCGCTGGGCTGCGGCTGCTGGGGGCAGCAGCCTGGCTCTGCCTCTGCTGCACGGGGATGGATGGTGCAGAGCCCTGCGCCGGCGGTTTCAGAGGAGACTTTGACTCTTAATTCAATGTAGGCTCCTTTGGATCAACGGGATCCGAGTGCCGCTGGTTACTAATTGCATACAAATGCCAGCTCCGGCGCCGGATGCCGCGGTGGCCCCAGCAGGAGCCTGGTGGCTTCTGAGACACAGAGAAATGAGAAAGGGTTTGTAAAACAGCGCCGGGGATGTTTCCTGCATCCTGGAAGTGCCACATGGGCTGATGTGGCACAGTGGAGCGGCACAGGATGCCTGCACCGTGTTCCCTGTCGGGAGTGAAAGCCAATGGATGGGATGCACTGACACCAGTCCGGGGCTGAAATTCCCTTGTGGATGAGCTGTGAGCTTGAGCCCAGAACCCCCCCTGTGCGGGGCTGCACCCCCAGAGCGTGAGCAGCAGCTCAGGGAGGGGATCCTGAACCTCTGCTGCGGGAAGGGGAGAGCTGAGAGCAGCTCCAGAGCCTGAAGGGGCTGCAGGGAACCTGGAGAGGGGCTTTGGCCAAGGGATGGAGGGACGGGACATGGGAATGGCTTTAACTGCCAGAGGGGAGACTGAGATGAGCTCTTGGGCAGAAGCTCTTCCCTGGGAGGGTGCTGAGGCGCTGGCACAGGGTGCCCAGAGAAGCTGTGGCTGCCCCATCCCTGGCAGTGCTCAAGGCTGGGTTGGACACAGGGGCATGGAGCCCCCTGCTCCAGTGGAAGGGGTCCCTGCCCATGGCAGGGATTGGAGCTGGAGGAGCTTTAAGGTCCCTTCCAGCCCAAACCATTCCATGACTCCATGATCCTATGATATGGTACAGTTCAGCTCTGGTCACTCCTACCAGCATCAACGTGCTGCGGGCTCAGCAGCAGTTACACAAACAAGGCAGCCTTTGCCCATGCATGGGGTAACTCAGTGTCATCCGGGCTGGTTAAACACATCCCGAGACATTCCTGATCAAACATTCATGAGCCTCTCAGAAAGGCAATTGTGCTCCTGCAAAGCAGTGCGGGGACAATGCGTGAGCAAAGGAGTGAATGAAGGGCATGGGAAGAGGAAGAGTTGCCTTCCAACAAGTGGGCCGAGCCCCTTCCCACCATCAGCGACTCATTCCATAGAATCATAGAACCATAGAACAGTCAGGGTTGGAAAGGACCTTAAGCTCATCCAGCTCCAACCCCTGCCATGGGCAGGGACACCTCCCACTAAACCATGGCACCCAAGGCTCTGTCCAACCCGGCCTTGAACACCGCCAGCGATGGAGCATTCACAGCTTCCCTGGGCAACCCATTCCAGTGCCTCACCACCCTTACAGTAAAGAACTTCTTCCTCATATCCAATCTAAACTTCCCCTGTTTCAGTTTGAACCCGTTGCCCCTTGTCCTATCACTGCAGTCCCTCATGAAGAGTCCCTCCCCGGCATCCCTATAGCCCCCTTCAGATACTGGAAGCTGCTCTGAGGTCTCCACACAGCCTTCTCTTCTCCAGGCTGAGCAGCCCCAACTCTCTCATCCCATCTCCATACGGGAGGTGCTCCAGTCCCTGCTCATCCTCGTGGCCTCCTCTGCACTTGTTCCATGCTTTAATGAAGTATCACCATCAATATAAGTCCCCTTAGGAAGGAGCAAATCGACTCTCCTGCTTCTTGCAAACAGCACCAGGGCTTGAGTGTGCACCCGAGTGTTGTGCAGGGGCTTTGGGTACCTGCCCTGGGCTTCAGATAGGAGGCATGGGTGGTTTGTGCCTGGAGTTTTGAGGGATTCCCAAGGGAACTGTTGGAATTGAACCTCATCTCCAAAGGGAGAGAAAAGGGGCAAAGGCTCCACCCTTGGAGTAACCCTTCCCTTGCTCTGCTGCCTGTGCATGGGATGCTCACCCAATAAACGGTGCTGCCCCACGAGCTCATTGCCAAGGGGTTGGGAGGCGGTGAGAGGTACCCGAGGCACCGGAGCCTCCCTGGGCAGGAGGCCATGAGCGAGCTCTGAGGGGCAGAGCTGGGTGCTGGGGCCAGAGAGGAGGTGGTGGCAGGGAGCAGGCTTGCTCTGCACCCCAGCTCCGGCCACTGTGTGACCCTGCCCCTGCCCTGTGCCCCCCTTGCAGCATGTGGAAGGTCTGAGCCCTCTCCCACCATTGCTGGGGCACCATGGACACCGAAGCCGTGCAGCCGCAGGAGGCTTTGCTGACAGTCAACGAGCAGGTACGGGCATGTCCCGAGCAGCTCCAGCCCCTCTGCACCCCTTCCTTTGTACCCCACAACCATGGGGACCATGGGGAGGGGAGTTGGGGTTTGGAGGCCCACTGCATGCCCTGGCACGGGGTGAAAACCATCTCGCTCCTGCCCCATGCTCACAAGCACCCTGTTTGCCCCCACACTTGGAAGGTGTCCCTGCCCGTGGCGGGGGTTGGAGCTGGAGGAGCTTTAAGGTCCCTTCCAACACAAACCACGCTGGGATGCTATGATGCAGGGGGTTCACCCAACCCATGGCCAGACCCTTGGGGCTGTGGATCAGCCCTGGCTCCGGTGCTGCAGATAGGGTTCTGCTGGGGGTGCTGCAGCCATATTCTCCCTGTGAAGGACTTCTGCTGCTGCCGCCCATGGTGCTGGGGTGGTCAGAGCCCAGAAGCTGCTGATGAACTAAAGCAGGAGGGGCTGTAACCCCCCCCATCCACCCCTCGAGGGGACAGCGTGGGCTCTGCTTGGTTTGGGTTAAGGATCACCCTAAGCACATCCCATGGGGTGGTAGGAGCCCCTTCCCTCTGCCCTGGGGCACATGGCCTTGGGGACAGCTCTGTGGGGTCCAGCCCTTGGCACTGATGGGCACTTTGGGGCACCTCTGCAGGTTATTGTCATGTCCAGCCATGAAACCATCCGCGTGCTGGAGGTCGGCGTGGATGCCCCGCTGCCGGCCGAGGAGGACCGGAAAACCTTGGAGATGCCTCCAGGGGAGGTAGCGCGGGGCTCCCCGGGAGAGAGCAGCCACCCCGGCAGTGAGGACATCCCAGGCAGCACCCAGAGCTCCTGCGGTGGGGAGGCGCCCGGTAAGACCCTGGGGTCACCATCACCTTCCTGCCTCATTCCCCGTCCATCCATCGCTGCAGGTGAAGCTGGGCTCTGGAGCACTGGGTCAGAGGTGGGAGCATGAGCTGTGCCTGCTGGTGCAGGCTCTGCAGAGCATCCCTGCGCCAAGCTGGGAGGGGAGTGAGCAAAACCAGTTCCTCCTCTGGGAGCATCCCCCGTGGAGGACAGCCCTCAAACACGTGCTTCCAATAGGGAGGACATCCATTGAGGAGACGCTTTGCTGGGAGCTCAGTTTTCCCTAAGGCACCGGAGTTTGGGTGTCCTCTGCCCCTCACCCTGTGCTGCAGCCGCTTCCCTTCTCCCATGGGAATGCAGCTGGAAATAAGCCATTTGAGGAGATGTGCTTTGTTCCTCACTGCTTTTTGGCCAGCCCCCCAGTCCTCCCATGATCCATCCCAAATCCACCTGCAAGCACCGCTGCCCTGGCCCCTCTCCAGCCACTCTGGTGCTTTATTTATTAACAGGGCTTTGCTCTGGTTTCTTTGGATTCTGCCAGAGGAAGAGGCGAGAGAAGGGTGGTTTTCATTGCACCGAATGGGATTAAGTGGATTTTATACTTAAGAGTTGCCATTATTAGAAGTCGAGCAGCATAAATACAAGGGGCTGCTCAGAACCCAAGTCCTTCACGAGTAATAACCAGGAATTAGGAGCCAGGGTTCCTCACTGGGATGGTCGCGGTGATTCTGTGGCTTTGGGTGCAGCGCTGAAGACACCAAATGAAGCTCAGCCCATGGGGACCCCCTCTGCAGGGTGCTGGGGGGTGATCTCGGCCCCTTCCCTTTCCAGCTCCCCCTGAGCAGGTCAGGAGCTGACACTGCTTTTAATTGCTGCTAATTTTGGAGCCAGCAGCTGGTGGACAGAAATATCTCCTGCATAACCCTGCCGTTCCCTGCACTTACTGCTCCCCAAACCTCTCCCTTCATCCCTCCTTTGCCTCCTTCCCACCACATCCCATAAGAAGCCCCTAAATGCCTTTGCTCTGCAGAGGAAGGTCCGTCCACCTTGGGGTGGTTTCACACGAGGTCTGTGGGGCTGCAGCTTCCCCGGGACACCCACAGGAGGGTGCTTGTTCCCTGGGGATGTGTAATTTGGGTGCCCCCCACCCGCACCCCCATCCTTTGTGCAGATGAGCTGCTATTGCTCCAGCAGCAGCACCTCTCCTATGAGGGCTGCAGCAGCTCTGCTCTGGAGCCAGGCTGAGAGCTGGGCTGGGGCAGCCTGGAGGAGAGAAGGCTCCTGAAGGGGAGACCTTAGAGCAGCTCCAGTGCCTAAAGGGGCTGCAGGAAACCTGGAGAGGGGCTTTGGCCAAGGGATGGAGGGACGGGACAAGGGAATGGCTTTAACTGCCAGAGGGGAGACTGAGATGAGCTCTTGGGCAGAAGCTCTTCCCTGGGAGGGTGCTGAGGCGCTGGCACAGGGTGCCCAGAGGAGCTGTGGCTGCCCCATCCCTGGCAGTGCTCAAGGCCGGGTTGGACACAGGGGCTTGGAGCCCCCTGCTCCAGTGGAAGAGGTCCCTGCCCGTGGCAGGGGTTGGGGCTGGAGGAGCTTTAGGGTCCCTTCCCACCCATCCCATTCCCTGGTCCTTTGCTGTGATTCCTCTCTCCAACCCATCTCCTCTGCCCTCCCCCAGGCAAAGCCAAGCCAGTGGCCGGAGCATCCCCCAGCGCCGTCCCCTCCACTGGCACATTCAGCCACACCACGAGCCAGCAGCCGCAGCCGCTGGCCCCGCTGGCCCCACAGGTAACTACCCCACAGCACGGAGCGGGGCGGGAGAGGGGGGAACAGGGCTGGGCTGGAGTGGGGGGGACAAGGGGGGGCCCCCCGGGGTGGCGTCCGCTGGCTGTAGGGGACCCCGAGGGCAGAGACGTCCGCTCGTGGCGCGGGGTGTAGGACCTACGCCTCGAACCAAGGCGCTCCCCTCCACCGGGCGCCCTCGCCACGAGGTGCTGCCAGAGACGCGTCGGGGGGGTTTGGGACGGGGAGATGGCCCCTCAGCCGTCTCCCCACGGAGAGGGGGCTCCGCAGAGCTGGGCACCCAGCTGCTGAGATGGGAGGGTCCCCCTGTACAAAGACTTTAATGCTCCGCTGATGCTGTCTGCAGTGGCGTTGATTTCTGTTCTTTTTGAAATCTTGTTTGCTTTTGCAGGTCTTGACTCAGGAAAACTTAGCAACAGTTGTGACAGGAGTAATGGTTCCAGCAGGGACAGTTACTCAACCTCTTCTTATCCCCATCAGTATTGCAGGTCAAGTGGCAGGTCAGCAGGGGCTGGCTGTGTGGACATTTCCTACAGCAACGGTCGCTGCCCTCCCCGGATTGACGGCTGCTTCTCCTACAGGGGGAATTTTCAAAGCACCCATAGCCAATCTGCAAGGTAACCGCTGCTCTTCTGCCCTGCAGCTCCTCATCCATCCCCCCCAGCCCATCCTCTCCAGGACGGGGCTGACGTTTAATGCTGGGGACTTGATCGCAGCTCCCCGAGGCAAAGCTGCCCGAGCGTGGGAGAAGGGATGGGGAGGATGAGGATGGCAGCGCACACACGGGGATGGGATAAGAGGATGGGATGAGAGGTCCAGGTTAGCCCTGAGGCTCTGGCACCTCGTTGAAGCAGCTGAGGTTCTGCAAGGGGGGAGACCCGAGGGCATGAGAGCAGCAGAAGCGAGGGCCTCGTGCCCTTCCCTGAGCTCCCAGCAGGGAAGGAGCCAGTCCCAGGAGTGACTTGGAGCCAGAGGAGGTGATGGGACCCCGGAGGTGCCCCTCGCCCTCTGTGCTGGCAGCAGCCCTGGTTTGGGTTAGATCCAGCACCCACAGGGCAGGATGAGTCCTGCTGTGGCCGAGGGGCTCTGGAGCTGGGGAGACCTTTCCCTGTGGATCAGTCCCTTGGGGATTCGGCTCCCTTTGGGAAGGGACGGTGAGAGATGGGGACACGCGAAGCTCCAGGGGGTGTCCCTCTGTCCCTGCCTGCCCCTGCTCACGCTCTCTGTGTCTTTGCTCCGCAGCCGCCGCCGTGCTGAACACGTCCATGGCAGCCCCGGTGCCGCCAGCCCAGCCGCTGCAGGCTGCGGGCCAGCCCCGCGCCCCGCTCCAGCCCCCCGGCGTCTTCGCCCCCAGCCCCGGCCAGCCCCCCATCCTGCCACAGCCCAGCGCTGCGCCCGTGCCGCCCGTCACCCAGACCCACATCACTGTGCAGCCGGCCGGATTCGCCTTTAACCCTGGCATAGTAAGGACCCCGGCAGCCCGTGGTGCGGAGCTGGGCAAGTTTGGCGCCCACTGCCCTCGATCCGGTGCCTTCCATGGCTGTGGAGAGCCCTGGGAAGCCGTGAGAAGCTGTGAATCCCTGGGGATGGAGCTCTCTGCTTCAGCACTCCTCTCCCACGGGATCCTGCGAGATCCCAGCCTGTTTCCTGACGAGCGACCAAGCAGGCAGCCCTGCTCTAGGCCAGCCTAAAGGATGGATTTGAGGACATCGTGGGCCTTGCACCCCGGCACGGCGAGGCAGGAGCCAACGTGCCGTGGGGAAGGGGGTGGCCGCGCGCGGGGATGCAGTGGCCCCGGCGCTGCCCACGTCTGACCCCGGCTCTTGGTTCTCCGCAGCTCAGCGCGGCGCCTCTCGGGGCTCAGACCCAGCTCCTCGGCTCCTTGGCGGCCACCCCCGTCATCGCCAACACCATCTCCAGCGTGCAGGGCATCACGGGCCAGATCCTCACCAACGCCCAGGGCCAGGTACCGCGGGGGGGCCCTGCCTTTGCCAACCCCCTGCCCCGGTGCTGTTCCCCCTGGGGATGGAGGGGACGACCCCAGCGGCTTTCCCCATGTGCAGGGGAGGTGTTGGCAGGGCACAGCCCCAGCTTGGCCTCTCCTCCCTTGGCCCAGGTCATCGGGACGCTGCCATGGGTGGTGAATGCCCCCGGGATGGCGGCCACCGGCCCAGCCCCGGCCCCGAGCCTGCACGTGCAGACGGTGACGCCGCAGCTGCTGCTCAATGCCCAGGGCCAGGTCATTGCCACTCTGGCCAGCAGCACCCTGCAGGCGCCCGGCGCCAAGAAAACCAGCACCCCCGAGCCCCCGGCCCGCACTGAGGTGAGCGGCGGGCACCGGGCAGGGACACGGGGCTGAGGGGCTGATGCAGAGCTCAGGGAGTGCAGGAGCATCTTTGAGATGTGGCTGTGAGGCTTTGGGAGCACTTGAGCATCTTTGGGATGTGGCCATGTTGCTTTGGGAGCACTTGAGCATCTTTAGGATGTGTTCATAAAGCTTTGGGAGCACTTGAGCATCTTTACAATGTGGCCATTTGGCTTTGGGAGCACTCGATCATCTTTAGGATGTGGCCATGTTGCTTTGGGAGCACTTGAGCATCTTTAGGATGTGTTCATAAAGCTTTGGGAGCACTTGAGCATCTTTACAATGTGGCCATTTGGCTTTGGGAGCACTTGAGCGTCTTTAGGATGTGAACATGTTACTTTGGTGCACTTGAGCATCTTTGGGATGTGGCCGTCTGCCTTTGGGGGGCACTTGAGCGTCTTTCAGATGTGGCCGTGAGGCTCTGGGAGCACTTGAGCGTCTTTGGGATGTGGCCATGTGACTCTGGGAGCAAATGAGCGTCTTTGGGATGTGGCCGTGTGGCTCTGGGAGCAAATGAGCATCTTTGGTATGTGGCCATGTTGCTTTGGGAGCACTTGAGCGTCTTTGGGATGTGGCCATCTTCCTTTGGGAGGACTTGAGCATCTTTAGGATGTGAACATGTTGCTTTGGGAGCACTTGAGTATCTTTGGGATGTGGCCGTGTAGCTTTGGGAGCACTTGAGCATCTTTAGGATGTGGCCGTGTTGCTTCGGGAGCACTTGAGCATCTTTGGGATGTGGCTGTGTGCCTCTGGGAGCACATGAGCATCTTTGGGATGTTGCTGTGTGTCTTTGGGAGCACTTGAGCATCTTTGGGATGTGGCTGTGTGGCTCTGGGAGCACTTGACCGTCTTTGAGATGTGGCCATGTTCCTTTGGGAGCACTTGAGTATCTTTGGTATGTGGCCATGTTGCTGTGGGAGCACTTGAGCATCTTTGGTATGTGGCCATGTTCCTTTGGGAGCACTTGAGCATCTTTAGGATGTGAACATGTTGCTTTGGGAGCGCTTGAGTATCTTTGGGATGTGGCCATGTGGCTTTGGGAGGACTTGTGCATCTTTAGGATGTGGCTATGAGGCTTTGGGAGCACTTGAGCATCTTTGGGTTGTGGGCATGTTGCTTTGGGAGCACTTGACCGTCTTTGGGATGTGGCCGTCTTCCTTTGGGAGCACTTGAGCATCTTTGGAATGTTGCTGTGTGGCTTTGGGAGCACTTGAGCATCTTTGGCATGTGGTCGTGTTGCTCTGGGAGCACTTGAGCATCTTTGGGATGTGGCTGTGTGGCTTTGGGAGCACTTGAGCATCTTTGGGATGTGGCTGTGTGGCTTTGGGAGCACTTGAGCATCTTTGGGATGTGGCTGTGTGGCTTTGGGAGCAAATGAGCATCTTTGGGATGTGGCCATTTGGCTTTGGGAGCACTTGAGCGTCTTTGGGATGTGAACATGTTGCTTTGGGAGCACTTGAGTATCTTTGGGATGTGGCCGTGTAGCTTTGGGAGCACTTGAGCATCTTTGGGATGTGGCTGTGTGTCTTTGGGAGCACTTGAGCATCTTTGGGATGTGGCTGTGTGGCTCTGGGAGCACTTGACCGTCTTTGAGATGTGGCCATGTTCCTTTGGGAGCACTTGAGCATCTTTGGTATGTGGCCATGTTGCTGTGGGAGCACTTGAGCATCTTTGGTATGTGGCCATGTTCCTTTGGGAGCACTTGAGCATCTTTGGCATGTGGTCGTGTTGCTCTGGGAGCACTTGAGCATCTTTGGGATGTGGCCATTTGGCTTTGGGAGCACTTGAGCATCTTTGGGATGTGGCCATTTGGCTTTGGGAGCACTTGAGCATCTTTAGGATGTGAACATGTTGCTTTGGGAGCACTTGAGCATCTTTGTGATGTGGGCACGTTGCTTTGGGAGCACTTGGGCATCTTTGGGATGTGGCTGTGTGTCTTTGGGAGCACTTGAGCATCTTTAGGATGTGGCCATTTGGCTTTGGGAGCACTTGAGCATCTTTAGGATGTGAACATGTTGCTTTGGGAGCACTTGAGCATCTTTGGGATGTGGCTGTGTGGCTTTGGGAGCACTTGAGCATCTTTGTGATGTGGGCACGTTGCTTTGGGAGCACTTGAGCATTTTTGGGATGTGGGCACATTGCTTTGGGAGCACTTGAGCGTCTTTGGGATGTGAACATGTTGCTTTGGGAGCACTTGAGCATCTTTGGGATGTGGCTGTGTGGCTTTGGGTGCACTTGAGTATCTTTAGGATGTGGCCATAAGGCTTTGGGTGGACTTGAGCCTCTTTGGTATGTGGCCGTATTGCTTTGGGAGCACTTGAGCATCTTTGGGATGTGGCCGTATTGCTTTGGGAGCACTTGAGCATCTTTGGGATGTGGCTGTGTGGCTTTGAGAGCACTTGAGCATCTTTGGGATGTGGCCGTGTTGCTTTGGGAGCACTTGAGCATCTTTGGGATGTGGCTGTGTGGCTTTGAGAGCACTTGAGCATCTTTGGGATGTGGCTGTGTGGCTTTGGGAGCACTTGAGCATCTTTGGGATGTGGCTGTGTGGCTTTGGGAGCACTTGATCATCTTTGGGATGTGGCCGCATTGCTCTGGGAGCACTTGATCTTTTTGGGCTCCTCAGAGACAAGGAGCTACTGGAGAGGTCCAGCAGAGGCCACAGGGATGCTGAGGGGTCCGTCTTGTGCAGGGAGATTGCAGGAGCTGAGCCTGGTTAGTCTGGAGAAGAGCAGCCTGGGAGGGGATTGGTGCAGATCAATAGCTCTAAGGCTGGTGCCAGGAGGATGGAGCCGGACTCTTCCCAGTGAGAGGACAAGGAGCAATGGCCAGAAACTGAACCACAGGTTCCACCTCAACATGAGCAGGAACTTTATACTGAGGGTGGCAGAGCCCTGGCACTGGCTGCCCAGGGTGGGTGTGGAATCTCCCTCTCTGGAGCCATTCCAAACCCATGTGGACACATTCCTGTGTGCCCTGCTGTGGGTGGTCCTGACTTGGCCGGGCTTGGACTGGGTGATCTCCAGAGCTCCCTTCCAATGCTAATGATTTTGGGATTCCGGGGTTATGTCTGGGATGTAGCCACATGGCTTTGGGAGCACGTGAGCATCTTTGGGACACAACTGTGTTGGTTTGGGATGCAACCATGTTGGTTTGGGATGCAGTCACGTTGCTTTGGAATGCGACCATGTTGCTTTGGTACCCAACTACGCTTCTTCGGGAGCCCATCAGCTTCGTTGGGATGTGACCCCTCCTGCCCTGCAGTGCTGCCCTATGGGGCATCCCACTCTCTGTGCCCACCAAGTCTCTCAGCCAGGATGGGATGTGACTGAGTCTCACCTTGGTCACCCCCAAACCTCCCTCATGGGAATGGGACACCGCAGAGCTTTCCCAGAGCTGTCACAGCCCCATTCCCAGCAGGAGCTGGGCTGTTCCCAGTGTCACCTCCATCCAAACTCAGCAAAAGCAATGTGGTGGCCAGTGTAGGGATGGAGCCAGTTGGCAGGGAGTGGGGAGCAGGGGAGCCCTGGCCATGGGGGTGCTATGAGGGTGTTATAGGGGTGCTATGGGGGTGCTGACCCCCCCTCCCTCTGCCCAGGTCCAGCCCATCCAGCCGGCCCCGGCTCTCGCCCAGCCGGCCGTGGTGATCCCAAACCCTGCCCCGGCGGCCAAGGCTTCCTCCGTGCCTGTCCCCATCACCTGCTCCGAGACCCCCACCATCAGCCAGCTGGTGTCCAGTGAGTCACGGCAGGGACTGGGATCCACTGGGAAGGGGGAATCCAGGGTCTGGGATGCCCTGGGATGGGGGGAAGGAGGATGCTGTGCGCCTGTGCCCTGCATCCCTGGGGGTGGCTGCTGGCACCATGTGCTGTGAAGCCCAGCAAACGGGGTGCTCGTTATGGGGCGGGGAGAAGCAGCTCCATGGCCGTTGCTCATCATTGCCATGTCCTGGCCCCCCAGAGCCCCCGGCTCCCAACAGCAGCACAGAGGAGGATGGGATCAACCTGGAGGAGATCCGGGAATTCGCCAAGAACTTCAAGATCCGCCGCTTGTCCCTCGGGCTGACGCAGACGCAGGTGGGACAGGCCCTGACGGCCACCGAGGGTCCTGCCTACAGCCAGTCGGCCATCTGCAGGTACCAGCATGGGAATGGGCAGCGGGAGAAGGGCAGGAAAGCTGGAGAACACCACACAGGGTGCCCGGGGCAGCTGAGGCTGCCCCATCCCTGGCAGTGTTCAAGGCCAGGTTGGATGGGGTCTGGAGCAACCTGCTCTAGTGGAAGGTGCATCTGCCCATGGCAAGGGGTTGGAACTGGAGGAGCTTTAAGGTCCCTTCCAACACAAACCAGTCTGGGATTGTAGGAAAGGAAAGAGGAAACTGAAGGAAGGAAGGAGAGGAAAAGAGAGGGAAGGGAAGGGAAGGTGATATGGAGAAAACTCAGGAACAAACTCGCCAACACAGTTTCCAAGTTGACAAGCAGGTATTCTTTATTGCGGTGCCGGGAGACACGGGGACAGCTCCTCCTAACGCGCATCCCTACTGCCACACAGGCCGTCCTTGCATAGTCACTTGGGCATCCATCCATACAAAAAAGCGGTGGTGGTCTTTGGGGGTCGTTTACTTCTTCCTGCAATATTCATCAGTGCTGGCAGTCTTTGAAGCACCAGCTTCATTCACGTTACAGACACAGCAATCATCCTGTCCTACTTGTCAGGTGGTTTAACTGCTCCCACCCTGGACATCTGCTAGTCCGGGGTACTCCCCAGTAGATGCTTCCACCAACTTAATGGGTTTATTAACCCAGCAATCATCCTGTCCCTCCACCCATCAGCCAGTTTAACTGCTCCCATCCTGGACAGCTGCGAGTCCCAGACACTTCCATCCCCAGGTCCTGTTTTTCTATTGTTCTTCCCACATTTTTGTACTAAGGTCCTAAGGACCCAAACCTATGTCAGCTGCCTTCAAGCACCAGTTATTTTCCATTGCAAAGCCACCAAACCCAGCCTTACCCAGAACTGATTACATTTGGTGCCTCTCTGTTTCAAAGGGAAGGAAAGGAAAAAGGAAAGAAAGGGAAAGAGAAAGGAAAAAGGAAAGAAAGGGAAAGAGAAAGGAAAAAGGAAAGAAAGGGAAAGAGAAAGGAGAAAGAAAGCAGAAAGGAAAGGAAAGGAAAGGAAAGGAAAGGAGAAAGGAAAGGAAAGGAAAGGAGAAAGGAAAGGAAAGGAAAGGAAAGGAAAGGAAAGGAGAAAGGAAAGGAAAGGAAAGGAAAGGAAAGGAAAGGAAAGGAAAGGAAAGGAGAAAGGAAAGGAAAGGAGAAAGGAAAGAAGGAAAGGAAAGGGAAAGGGAAAGGGAAGGAGAAAGGAAAGGAAAGGAGGAAAGGAAAGGAAAGGAAAGGAAAGGAAAGGAAAGGAGAAAGGAAAGAAGGAAAGGAAAGGAAAGGGAAAGGGAAGGAGAAAGGAAAGGAAAGGAAAGGGAAGGAGAAAGGAAAGGAAAGGAAAGGGAAGGAGAAAGGAAAGGGAAGGGAAGGAAAGGAAAGGAAAGGAAAGGAAAGGAGAAAGGAAAGGTGGAGGAAAGGTGGAGGAAAGACTGAAAGATGGAGAAAGGGAGAAAAATTGTAGGAGGGGGAAAATTGGAGAAAAGGAGGAAATTAGAGCAGGAGGAGAGAAGGAGGACAAATGGAGCCGGTCTCGTGAGAGGTGTTCCCAGCCCAAACCATTCTCTGCTTGTGTGCAGAAATGGAGGAAAAGCGGGGCAAGGGAGCGGACTGGGATGAATGGAGCAGTGCGGGAGGGGGTCGGTGGGGCCGCTGCCCGTGGAGCCCTCACCGCGCTCCCGGTGCAGGTTCGAGAAGCTCGACATCACCCCCAAGAGCGCGCAGAAGCTGAAGCCGGTGCTGGAGAAGTGGCTGAGCGAGGCCGAGCTCCGCAACCAGGAGGGGCAGCAGAACCTGATGGAGTTCGTCGGGGGGGAGCCCTCCAAGAAGCGGAAGCGCCGCACGTCCTTCACGCCCCAGGCCATCGAGGCGCTCAACGCCTACTTCGAGAAGAACGCGCTGCCCACGGGCCAGGAGATCACCGAGATCGCCAAAGAGCTCAACTACGACCGCGAGGTCGTGCGGGTCTGGTTCTGCAACCGGCGGCAGACGCTCAAGAACACGAGCAAACTGAACGTCTTCCAGATCCCCTGAGCCGGGCACCGCGTGTCCCCCCCATCGCCCCCCCCAGCTCCTGCCATCAAAGCACTTTCTGCCCCCAACTCGTCCCCCAGCCCCGCGGGGGGCGCGGGGTCTCCACACACCCCCCACCCCTCTTGCCCGTAGTTGTGTCCGTGTGTCCGTCCCGTCCCCGTCCTTTCTCCTCCACATCACACCCGACCGAAGCGTGTTCACGGCGGGCATCGCGCCCGCCTTGTGCCTCCCCCCTGCCTGTGCCGTGCGTGGTGACGGACCCTGCCTGCGCTCACCGCTCTCTGTCCCCCCCGCGTTGTGTGTCCCCCCCCCAACAAAAGGAGTGATTCCCGTGTTTTGGCCGTTTTCCCCTCTTCCGGAGGTAGCGTCGCAGCTCGCTGGGGCTTGAACCCCACTTTCATTTCACCCCCCCCTTTGATTTTGTAGGGGTTTCTCCATGGGACCCCCCCACACCTTGGGGACAGCGCTGTGGGTGTTTGGGGGCTCCACCGGGCTCCCTACTGCCCTGAGAGGGTTCTTTGGGGGTGAGCCCCATAATGGAGGTGGCTCCGCTTCCCCGTGTGCCCCCACCCCGGGGCCAGGGGGGTTGAGGGGCTCGCCCTCCATCTCTCCAGGGGAGCGGTGAGGGACGGCGGCGGCCGGAGGGGGGGTGTTGGGGCCGGGACATGGGGATTGATGCACTTGATGTAGTGGTGTGAAATAAACAGTATTTTTCTTTTTTCTTTTCCTTTCCCCTTTTTTCCGGGGGGGGGGGGGGGGCGGCCCTGGGGCGGTTTCGTTCCCTCCATCCCCGCTGCAGCCCACGGAAGGGATAAAATCCCCCTTCCCGTCCCACTACCGCCTGAGCCCCGCGCAACTCAGCGCAGGGATGAGCCGGGACCGGGACTCGAACCCGCGACCCTCCGGAAGGCACCGCACCGCCCCCCCCCCCCCCCTCCACCATCGCCCCTCCCCTTTCCCCTCATCCAATCCCAGCGCCGCTGCTCCGAAGCGAAGTTCTCCATTGGCTGTCGCGCGCCGCGCGTCACCGACGTCGCGCGGCTCCCATTGGCTGGGCGAGGCGAGGGCGGGGCGGCGGCTCCTCGGTGCCACCGCCGTTATCGCGCGGGGCCGCGGCCCTCGGAGGGGCTCCGGGGGGGGGGGGGGCTCCGGGGGTGCGGCCCCGGGAGGGGGTTTGGGGGTGCCCCGGCACCGAGGCCCCCTCGGGGGGTGCCCGGCGGAAGGGGCTCGGGGCAGGCGCGGCCCCTCGGAGCGGTCTGAAGGGGCAGCGGCCGCGGTTGGGGGGGTCCCGGGTGAGGCAGCGCGGAAGGGGCCGCTCCAGGGGCTCGGTGCCCCCCGGGGGACGCGGGGAGCAGCATGGCCTGGGCGCTGAAGCTGCCGCTGGCCGACGAGGTGATCGAGTCCGGGCTGGTGCAGGACTTCGACGCCAGCCTGTCGGGCATCGGGCAGGAGCTGGGCGCCGGGGCCTACAGCATGAGGTAAGGCGGGACGGGGGCGCTGCGGAACGGGGCGCGTCGGGCCTCGCACCGGGGGGGAGGCTCCGGACGGGGCGCGGGGTTCGGGACTCGCTGGGCAGCCCCGTGCGTGGCCTCCTGAGGCCCTCCGGCCTCTGGCTCTGGGTCTGCGGGCAGCGCTTTGCCCCGGTGAGTTCCCCGCCCGGAGGAGCTGGGTCCGGACCAGGAGCTGGGCACGGGGGCGGGTGGCAGGGATGGGGTTGAGCTGCCCGGGGGGAGGATGCCGCAGGAAGATGCCTGGACACAAACCCGGGGCTTTCTGGAGCGGCTGCAACTGGGAATGGGGAAAGCCAGGGTTGAAAGGGACCGGTGACACGGGAAAGCAGCTCCCAGGGAAGTGGAAGAGCAGCTCCTCTCATCCAGGCTCCGTCCGTCCTTCCAGGGACAAGGAGATCCAGCGCCCTCCAAAGCCGCCCCTGACTGTTCGGGTCTTGGTTTAAGCGGGGTGCTGGGGAAAGCCCAAAGCAGGGGGGTGTGAGCCTGGGGGGGGGCATCCATCACCCCCCCGCGACAGCAGCTTTCCGGAGGAGGGGCTCTGCCGGTGTTCCCGTTGCTGGGGCTGGAGGGCAGGAGCCTGCAGCGTGCACAGGGAGATGCAGCTTTGCTTTGGGGGCACTCGTGAAGCTTCAGAGCTCCGTTTGCGCTTCCCTATCCCCGGTGTCGGTGGCTGCGCCTCTGCCATCTGAAACCTGAGGACTCTTTGGAGCCTGCTCCTGCCCTGCGCTGGCAGAGAATAGCAGGGAATAGCGTGTGCGACCTGCCCTCGCATCTGATATTTGCTCTAAGGCTGCAGGAAGGGGGGAGGTTCCAGTGGGCACCTCGGGGGGTTGAGCCTGTGTGTGGCTTTCCCGTGGGGGTTTCCCTCTTCCGTCCCTGCTCCCTATGGAAGAGGCACGTTGGTACCTTGGGAGCGGGCGCGGGTGGGTGCTGCTGGGTGCTGAGGTGGGATCGTGCTTTGTGTTTGTTACTGAGCCTGAATGCTTCATGGGACCATTATTCCTTGGAATCAGGTTTTGAGGAGAGCAGAGGGGCCTTTGAAGGTGATGAACAAGCACTGGCTGAGTGCTTCCATCCACTCAGTTCTTCTGCCATTGCTTTTTCCCCCTCTTTCCCAGGGGATCTTCTCCCACCCCAAAACTCCTGAATAAAATGACTTTGCCCCAAAGCACTTTCAGTTGCAGAGGAATTTGGGGGTTTGAAGGGAAAGGTGTCCCAGGAGCTGCAGGAACTTCTGCTCCAAAGGGAGCAGGCAGGACCACGCTGCCTTTGTCTAAAGCAGCATCCACTGCTGGCTGCTGCTGTGGTGTCAGGGGATGTGGTGGGGCTGCTTGTGAGATGTTGGTCCCGAAAGGCTTTGCTGCTTCCCAGCTCTCCTCAACCCCCCCCAGACCGCTGCTGCTGAGCTTGGGGGCGATGGCAGGAGGCTGTTGGGGAATGGTTGATAGAAAAGGGACACAATAAGACCATAAGCCAATGGATGGAAGAGGCCCAACAGTAGTGAACCAAAGGCTTTGCGGCCTTGCCTGGAGATTACTAAAGGACGCGTACGTGCAGAAAGTCTGAGCAAGTTGGCACAGAAAGTTGCTGAAGAGGATGTACAGGAAGGGACTGATAACTGTAAGCTTGAAACATAACTGCAAGCTTGAAAGCAGCTTGGAACATAAGCAGGAAAGAAAAATGGGGAAGAAGAAAACCGCAAGGGGGAGTGAGATGTGAATGTAACCTTTGAGCTGTAACCAATTGTGTCTCGACTAGTAGGCATCAGTAGCCAATCATATATTGGCAAGTATGCCTAATTAAGTCATTGAGTATATAACTGGAACCCTCCGATGAAATAAATTGAGTTTGATGAACGATCATATTGAATGTCGTCATTTTCCCACCACTGGAGGGTCCTCACCTACCCCAAGTGGCGCCCGAACAGGGAGCACAAAGAGGTTAAATGAAGAGGCGGTAGAAGACAGAGGAGTGGTGCCGACGGACTGCAGCCCGCCACAGCTGTAGGGCAGAGGAGCCTGCACTAGGGGACGTCCAGTGCGTGGGATCGTCGGGAGCTGCCTACGAGACGTGGCCCAGATGGAACAAGAGGTAGCCGTAAGTTTACTCTTAAAGTTTCTTGAGAAACGGGGAGTAAAGACTGTAGGGTCTAAGGAAGTGGAGACCCTGACAGCCATAGGACGATCAACCGGGTTATTTCGAGAATCGGCAGGGTGTGTTGACACTGCCAAATGGAGGCAGTTGGAAGATAAACTGTGGGAGGATGTGATAAAGGACAATGAGACCGCAAAAAGGATGTCGACCCCGTGGAGAGAGGTTATGAACTGTTTGCAAAAGTACCATGCTGAGAGAAAGGTGGCAGGGGAAGTGTTGAGAAAGTTGGGAGAGGACTGGGTACCGCCACCAACGGGGCTACCCATGCCTGTGAGAGGTACGGCCGCCGGAGAAGCCACGGGGGGAGGAGAAGAGTTTCCACCGCCACCGTCGTCACCTTTGTCCTCTCATCAATACCATCCTGAGCCACCCCCACCGACGGGTTCATCGCCGCCGCCACCGACTGATCCAGAATGGTCGGGTCCAACCGCACCACCGCTGCCAAGCATGGGGGAACGTGCGAGCAGTTGCCGAAGAAGAAGGTTGCAGCGTATTGAGTGGAAAAAAATCGCTGACCAAGCCGCCGGCGAAGGACATTTTTCGGCAGCAATGGAAATTATGGGAGGGATGGACGCCGAAGGCGCCGATCCCGTTATATATACCCATAATCAGGGGGGAAATCAGGAGGCAGCGTGGTCGCCGTTTGAGTGGAAAATGTTAATGCAGCTAAGGGCTACGGTTAACGAGAATGGGTTGCATGGGGAGCCTGCCAAACAAATGCTGCAATATATGTGGTCTGGGGGGTTGTTGTGTCCAAGTGATATCAGAACGGTGATGAGATTGATCTTACCTCAATCGCAATTAATGTTATTTATGGCTCACTGGAGAAGGCAGGCAGAGTTATCTGCCGCGACCCCTTGGCAACAGGGAGACCCATTGGCAGGGGTCACCGTCGAGCAGTTGGTGGGGGAAGGTCAATTCGCTGCGATAGAAATGCAAATGCAGACCGGACCAGAGGTCCTAGGGGAATCTATGAGGACGGCTCAGATAGCATTGAGTCAAATCAAGCCAGAAGGGGGGTTGCCATCTTATATGAGTATAAAACAGGGGGCACAGCAGTCATTTGGGAAATTTGTGGATCGTTTGACCGCAGCACTCCAGCGGGCCGAAGTCCCTGAATGGAGTAAGGGTATATTTTTAAAACACTGTGTGATGGAAAATTCGAATGCCGTTACAAAACGGGTACTTTACCAAATGCCTCCTGGGGCTACCATAGAGGATATGTTGGAAAGAATGTCGAGGGTCCCTGTGGGGGAGCAGGCCTTTCTTGTTGATGCCCTGAAAGAGGCGTTGGGGACGGTAACATCAGCCCAGGCTTGTGCTGTGTTGGCATTACAGCTTCTCCGAGACCCGCCACCAGTCGGGAGAGGAAATGATAAAGGGAGATTAAGAAAATGCTTTAGATGTGGGAAAGAAGGTCATCTTAAGAGAGAATGTAGGGGTCGAGTGTGGTGTGATAAATGCCGGAATAGCAGTCATGCCACTAGAGCCTGTTGGCAGGGAAACGGGAAAACCAGTGCGCGGAGTGGCCCCACGATGACAAAGATAGCTGCTCCAGTCACCCACAATGGCAACCGGCCACCGCAGGGAGCCTGGGACTGGACCTGGCAACAGCAGCAGAAACAACATTGATAGACACCAAACCGGTAGCTATAGAAACAGAAGTTGTAGGACCTATCATCGTAAATGGAAGAGCAATGGGGGGACTATTAATTGGACGATCTAGTGCTACCATGAGGGGATTAACAGTTCTGCCCGGGGTAATAGATGCAGACTATACGGGCATAATTAAAATCATGACAAAAACAGATCACCCCCCGATAAATATCCCAAACGGAAGTAAAATTGCTCAGATAATCCTGTTGCCACAGTTAACACAGGGAGCGGATGAGGTCAGAAGGGATCAAGGATTTGGCGGTACAGGGGGAATGGTATTGTTTAGCATGTCTATGGGACAACGGCCCACCAAACCGGTCACACTAGCAAGCGGAGGGTTAAGCGTCCGAATTAGGGCTCTTTTTGACACAGGGGCGGATATTACTATAATCAGTGCAGAAAAATGGCCCGAGTCGTGGGCAGTTGTACAAGAGGCAGGAAAAGTTCGAGGAGTGGGGGGAAGTGCATCAGTGCAAACAAGTAGCACACTAATAAGTATGAGCTTTGAAGGGAAGCATGCCTTTGTCCGACCCACCGTAATGACCCTACCGAGTGGGCTTGAGGCATTGGTAGGCCGAGATGTAATGGTCCAGTGGGGAGCAGTACTTACCACTGAAAAGAACTTTTGATTGTGGCCGCTGCCGCGCATCTTGCCCCCGTACCGCTGCAATGGCATCATGATGAACCGGTATGGGTGGAGCAGTGGCCACTAGGAGAAAAGAAGCTGCAAGAAGCTCATAAGTTGGTGCAAGAACAACTGCAGCAGAAACATATTAGGCCATCTGTAAGTCCATGGAATGCCCCTGTTTTTGTTATCACAAAGAAATCTGGTAAATATAGGCTAGCCGGGACTACCATTAGCCTCAATGATCCCTGAAGGATGGGACATTATGATCATTGATTTGAAGGACTGCTTTTTTACTCTACCTCCGCACCCAAAAGATTGTGAACGGTTTGCGTTTACCGTACCTAGCCTGAATCGGGCAGCTCCCGTGCAAAGGTATGAGTGGACAGTCCTCCCTCAAGGGATGAAAACCAGTCCAACCATGTGTCAGATCTATGTAGACAAAGGACTACGGCCGATTAGACAAAAATATCCAGGACTTTTGATATATCATTACATGGATGATATCTTAGTTGCGGGACCACAAAGGGTAGAACTTTTACCAGAACTTACAGAAACACTAGGACAGGTAGGTTTACAGATAGCCCCAAAGAAAATTCAAAGGCAACCACCATGGAAATATTTGGGGTGTACGATTAGTAGGCAGCATGTTCGACCTCAAAAATTGCAGTTAGAAACAAATCAAAGTGTTAGCAGATGCACAGCAGCTTATGGGAGACTTGCAGTGGTTGAGGCCCCTGGTGGGACTAGACCCAGAAAAACTGAACGAGCTTCGGCCTCTGCTGAAGGGTACCAAAGCCGATGACCGGGTCCATGTGACAGCCGAGCAACAAGCAGTCATTAAGGACATAGGTTATGCCATAACACGCGCCTTTGTTTCCTGGCGCGATTCAGCCTTGCCTATTGATCTTCTTTTTCTGTTAGGGGCAACTCAGATTTTGGGAGCAATGGTGCAAAAAGAAAAAGAGGGTATGTGGGTGTTAGAATGGATATACACCACATTACAAGGAAAGACAACAATAGAAAGCAAAGTAGAGATGTTGGCAGAAGCAATCAAAAAGGGAAGGCGAAGGGTTCGGGAAGTAACGGGTGGAACCGACAAAAATATACATTCCAGCAAAGCAAGATAAGGTAGAGTGGTGGTTAGAAAATTCACAGGAGCTACAAGAAGCACTACTGGGAATAACCGCAGAGGTGGAAGTCAGAGGCGGAGAAATACCAGGAGGTCTGAAATGGATAGGGCAGCAAAAATGGTTAAAGGAGCCAGTACAGTGTGAGACACCGATACCCGGTGGGTTGACAGTGTTCACTGATGCTGGAAAAAAGAGTCGACGAGGAGCATTTACGTGGCAGGAAGCAGGACAATGGAAACACGAATTGCTGGAAGGAATGCCCAGAGATTCTCTTCAAACATTGGAGTTGTGGGCGGTGGTCCGAGTCTTTCAGAAATGGTGAGATCATGAGGTTAATGTAGTAAGCGACTCATTGTATGTTGTAGGGGTTGTGCGTAGAATTGAAGATGCGCGAGTGAGAGAGGTCCAAAATAGGCGGCTGTTTGAATTGTGATTGACGTTGAAACAGGAATTAGAAATAAGACAGAAGAAGTTTTGGATTGGACATTGTCGCAGTCATCAGGGCTTGGGGGGACTTGGTGTAGGAAATGAGAAGGCTGATGAGCTGGTGCAGATAGTGGCACCGATCGGTAATTTTACCAAGGCCCGATTGAGCCATGCACAACATCACCAGAATGCCAGAGGATTAAAGAAACAGTATGGGATCACTCTAGAAGAGGCAAGAGGAATTGTGAGGGCTTGCCCACAATGTAGTCGGCATGGCCCAGGCTTAGGATTTGGGGTAAACCCTAGGGGAATTCAAGCATTGGAAAGGTGACAAATGGATGTGACGCATGTAAGGGAGTTTGGTCGCTTAAGGTATGTGCATGTTTCCGTAGATACATTTAGCGGGTTTATTTGGGCTACTGCACAAACAGGGGAGAAAGCGCTACATGTCGAGAGACACCTTACAGTCTGCTTTGCAGTAATGGGGGTACCGAAAACAATTCGGACAGACAATGGTCCGGCATACACGAGTGAGAGGGTAAGAAAGTTTATGGACAGATGGGAAATTACCCACGAGAGAGGGATAGCGAATAACCCCACGGGACAGGGAATAGTAGAAAGGGCGAATCAAACCTTAAAGCAATATTTGCAGAGCATAGAGGATGCAAGAGACCCATACAAATGGCTGGCCCAGGTGGTGTATACCATGAACCACGTGCGTATGTTTAAGGAACAAACGCCAGCAGAACGACATTGGGGCCCAAAGCAAGAGAAGGAAGGGCAGAAGTTATGGGTAATGTACCGTAATCCAAAGACAGGAATTTGGGAAGGACCAGCAGAGGTGAAATATCAAGGCCGAGGTTATATGTGTGTTATTACTTCTACAGGGACACTGGAGTGGGTTCCGTCAAAATGGACCAAACCAGCTATTATCAATACTGATGATCCTGCCGATCATGGGAATTCATGCGATCCCCCGCATTGGCAAGCATCAGAATATATGGGTAACCATTGCTAATGAAACTGGGCAGAAGGCTTTTTGCCTAAGTTTACAGCAACCAGGGGATCCATTTCGAACGTGTCTCATTGGGGTTCCCCTGTGGGTCCCCTCAGCTTTTCAGGGTTGGGTAGATAATACATCCATACTAAATTTCACTGTTGCCAATGCAACATTAGACCCGGCGGCCAATAACGCAGCTAAGCAAGATGGGGGTTGGCAGTGCAAAATTATAGTCACTGAATGGGAGTTTGATATCCCCCCTGAGGAATTAGACTTGTTGGGGAGCCTAAACATTACGGATAGTAGCAGAAATAGTGGTTGGTTGTCCTTCGTGCCACGGGACAACCAATGGAATGTAGCAATGAAGGATTGGGCCACTGTTAATTCAAAACTACAACTAGCCACGGTCCACCAACAAACCTATACCAACTGTAATATGACTGGACGATCTACAAAAGCGTTACCACCGGGAATCTTTTTGATTGTGGGGATCGAGCCTGGAATGGAATCCCTGCCAGTCCGCACGGCGGGCCCTGTTTTCTTGGACAATTGAGTCTGTTCCATCCCAGTTTTCCACCCATAGCAGAGGGGGGGTTAAGACGAAAGAGGGACATCCATGAATTAGATTGCACCGAAGTGGGAAGCCCAGATTTTTGGTCTAGAGCCCAAACGTTTTTTGCTTCGCTAATTGTTCCCGGGGTCGCTTCTGCAAGAGCAGTAGCAACGCTGAAAAAAGTGGCCTGCTGGACCAAAAATGGGCTTAGATCAATTGTCTGCTGATGTGGTTAGCGTGCGCCATACAGTGCTTCGGAATCGCGCTGCTATTGATTTGCTGTTGTTGGCCCATGGTCCTGGTTGTGAGGAATTTGAAGGTATGTGTTGCGTGAACTTATCAGATCGTTCAGAATCTATGCACAGAAAACAAACACAACTAAAGGAGGGTTTACATGCCTTGAGGGGAAGTTCGGGATTTTTTTGATGGCTGGTTGAAGTCACTGTTTGGGGGACTACGTGGATGGTTGTCGGGACTCATAAAGGAAGGGGTTGGAATCATTGGTATTTTACTACTAATTCTTTTAATAGTTGGCATAGCTTATAGGTGTATCATGTCTAGTGTAACAAAAATAACTAACCAGGTCTTACTTGTTCAAAAAGAAAAAGGGGGAATTGTTGGGGAATGGTTGATAGAAAAGGGACACAATAAGACCATAAGCCAATGGATGGAAGAGGCTCAACAGTAGTGAACCAAAGGCTTTGCGGCGTTGCCTGGAGGTTACTAAAGGACGCGTACGTGCAGAAAGTCCTAGCAGGTTAGCACAGAAAGTTGCTGAGGAGGATGTACAGGAAGGGACTGATAACTGTAAGCTTGAAACATAACTGCAAGCTTGAAAGCAGCTTGGAACATAAGCAGGAAAGAAAAATGGGGAAGAAGAAAACCGCAAGGGGGAGTGAGATGTGAATGTAACCTTTGAGCTGTAACCAATTGTGTCTCGACTAGTAGGCATCAGTAGCCAATCATATATTGACAAGTATGCCTAATTAAGTCATTGAGTACATAACTGGAACCCTCCGATGAAATAAATTGAGTTTGATGAACGATCATCTTGATTGTCGTTTTCCCACCACTGGAGGGGCCTCGCCTACCGCAGGAGGCAAAAGAGCCAAGCGCTTTTTGTGCCCCCGCACATCTCGCAGGAGCTTTCCTTGGTTTTTCTGTAGAGTCCCAGAGTGATTTGGGTTGAAGGGACCTTAAAGCTCCTCCAGCTCCAGCTCCAGCCCCTGCCATGGGCAGGGACCCCTTCCACTGGAGCAGCTCCAAGCCCCTGTGTCCAACCCGGCCTTGAGCACTGCCAGGGATGGGGCAGCCACAGCTTCTCTGGGCACTGTGTGCCAGCGCCTCAGCACCCTCCCAGGGAAGAGCTTCTGCCTAACGTCTGACCTAAACCATTTATAACCACGTTGTGTCTATACTTCATGTTCTGTTGCTCCCTGCAGCACTCAGAGCTGAGCCTGGTACTTGGAGCCTACAGTGCAGACACGTACGGGTGCCTGAGCAACCGGAGGTCCCAGCTTGCAGTAAAAGGTGGGGTTTGGGCTGTGGTTATGGGGGTCTTGGAGGCAGGATCTGGTTGTGGATGGGGCATCCACAGCTTCTCTGGACAAACTTTGCCAGTGTCTCACCACTTCCCCAAGCTGTGGCTGCCCCGTCCCTGGCAGTGCTCAAGGCCAGGTTGGACACAGGGCTTGGAGCAAGCTGCTCCAGTGGAAGGTGTCCCTGCCCGTGGCAGGGGGTGGAGCTTTAGGGTCCCTTCACCCCAGCCCATTCCATGGTTCTGTGTAGCCCAGTTCCCTGCTAATGGGACAGAGCTGCAGGGAAGCTCATCCTCTGGGCTGTCTCATTTGACTGGGCACATGCCTTGATGCCAAGACCAGGGCCTCAGCACAGCTCCATGTGGAATGTCTGGAAAGCTAGGATTTGGATGGGGAAGGGTTCTCCTCTTGGATTTTGGGAGCAGCCATAAGTGTTCCTTGCACAGCGGTGGAGGGAGGGTGGATGTTCAGTCTCTTGGGGGTTAAAGCGCTGTGAGGGTGGGAGCTGGTATTTGGCCAGATAAGTCCAGTTTTTCCTTGGGAAAGGTTTTTAATGTTCAACTAAAGGGGACAGAGGAGCTGATTTAACTCCTTCCGTGCACTGCCACCAGCCCACAGCCTGGAACAGGAGGGGCGGGTGACCTGGCTCTTCCTCAGGGCTCCGTCAGCTCTGTCCCCACACCACGATTCACCTGGGGCTGGGATGTTCTGGTCTGTGTGCTATGGAGCCATTGTTAGGGCTCAAACCAACTGCTGAGGGTCAGTTTTGGAAGCAGTTCCTATTAAATACATGACCATAGGCTCAAGAGTATCGCTGATGGGTTTAAATGAACATTGTTCACCAAGTTCTTGTTGCGTTTGAGGTGTGGGAAGCCTGTCTTTGAGTGCAGGGATGTGCAGACAGAGCTCCTGGCCTTACCACAGAGACCCAGAGGCATCCTTCTCCTGGCAAGAGTCGATAGCACAGGGCTTGGACACCTCCCTCTGCCCGCCAGCACCAAAAGCAGCAGCGCAGCAGCCAGGGGATGATGAGCCCCAGCTCGTGCTGCCCTGGGCACGGTATGGAGCTCCCGTAGCACCCATCTCCTGTCGGCTGGGAGGCAGGCAGGTGAATGGTTTGTGCTGGTGGCAGCTCCTCCTGTCACTGCATGTGGATGGGCAGGGGTCAGGGCAGCGTCCGGCAGGAGGTGGATCTGTGAGGTGTGATCCAGGAGGTGCCTGCAGGTGTCTCCAACACTGGGCTCTGGTTTCTCCTGCATCCCACGGCATGGGCTGTGCAGCATCTTCTGACCTCTGTGGCCGTCCCAAGTTCTCGGTGAGGGTTAGGGCTGTGTGGTGCCCAGCACAAAGGGCCCTTGCATCTGGGGGCTTCTCGATGGCTTTGGGGGAAGCTGGGGTCCATCTCCTGGTGCCCGGGTGCTGGAAGGGCTCTTCCCACATCGGAGCCTGCAGGATTTGCCCCACTGAGATGTCTGCGTGCGTCGTGCTGTGGGTTACAGCTGTGGGAGGGAAGGTTTGGTGCTGACATCCGATGTGCCCCAAGGGCTCTGCCTGAGCTGACACCCCGGGGCTGGGGGGGGCTTCTGTGAGCACAGAGGAGGCAGCGGTGGAAAAATGGGCGACCTTGACCTCAGCAGGACTTCAGCTCCTGCCCGGAGGGAGTGAGCTCCTGGGTGCTCTGCTTGGAGCAGGGGGGTCAGGGCCGGTACCAGCAGCACCACGGGCGCTTACCGGCCCGACCCCGATGTCAGCTCTGTGCTGCTGCAGTGTGCTGCAGGAGTTGTGCTGCTGCAGGAGCTGAGCTTCAGCCTGAAGCATCAACTCTGTTGTCGCTCGGCTTTGACGCAAGAAGTGTGTGGGTTCGGGGTGGACAGGGGGGCTGACTGGACCAAAGGCTTTAGCAAGAGCAGGTGCCAGGTCCTCCTGCTTTAATGCTCCGTGGCAGTGCTGCAGAGATGTCAGGGATGAGAGGCTTGCACTGAACCCAGCTCAAAGCTCTTCCTAGGAGGAGGAACTAAAACCCAACCGCATCCTCTCCCTGTAGCCAGAGCTGAAGTGAGTGTCTGACAAATCTCTTTGCAGCGACGTCCTTGCCCTGCCCATCTTCAAGCAGGAAGAATCAAGTTTGCCTCCCGAGAACGAGAACAAAATCCTGCCTTTCCAGTACGTGCTGTGCGCGGCCACGTCGCCTGCGGTGAAGCTGCACGATGAAACCCTCACCTATCTGAACCAAGGTGAGAGGAGCCCCGTGAGCCTCCAGGAAACAGCCTGGAAAATGAAACTCTCCCTTTGGACATTTCCTTTTGGGGATGGGAAGCGCTTGGGATAGTGACTGGAATCATAGAATCACACAATGGTTTGGGTTGGAAGGGACCTTAAAGCTCCTCCAGTCCTAGCCCCTGCCACGGGCAGGGACACCTTCCACTGGAGCAGGGGGCTCCAAGCCCCTGTGTCCAACCTGGCCTTGAGCACTGCCAGGGATGGGGCAGCCACAGCTCCTCTGGGCACCCTATGGGAAGAGCTTCTGCCCAAGAGCTCATCTCAGTCTCCCCTCTGGCAGGTTAAAGCCATTCCCCCTGGCCTGTCCCTGCAGGCTCTTGTGATATAATGGAGTAGTCAGCCTCATGGACTAGTAAATCCCACATTGCTTCTGTTTGGAAGTGCCACATCCTTCCCCTTGCTGCCCTGTGCTCTGCCTACAGCAGTGGCATCAATGCTCTGTAGGATTAACCTGATGGAAATACACAGGATGTAGGGGGTTAACTGGTGTATCCGTGTGGGGTTCCAGCTGTACCCACTGCTTCCAGGTAGAACTGGAAGATCAGGGTTGGTGACCAAAGGCAGGGGAAGCTTGTGTAATAGATTTCTTCCCTGTTCTTGATCTTGGGTTAATAAAGGTAATTCCTGGGAAGTTCTGCTGCAGGAAGGGCGAGGATTATCTCTTCCTGGAGAGGGGTGTTATAGCTGTGGCTCCAGCGGCTCATGCTTGTATCCCCCCCCACCAAAACACAGCAAGAAGATCCAGTGGCGTGTCTGGGGCGGCAGAAAACGATGTCAAAACGCCCGAGGAGGGGCAGCAGCAAAGGTCCGTCCCCAGCTGACCTCGAGGGGTCTTTGTCTTCTTCCCCCCAGGGCAGTCCTATGAAATCCGGATGCTGGACAACAGGAAAATCGGGGAGCTGCCGGAGATAAATGGGAAGCTGGTCAAGGTGAGAGGAGAGCACAAGGATGTGTCCAGCCGGGACCATCCCGTGCAGGAGGGAGCAGTGCTGGGGCAGCTCCAGGCACTGACTGCTTCTCCCCTGCAGAGCATATTCCGGGTGGTGTTCCATGACCGGCGGCTGCAGTACACGGAGCACCAGCAGCTGGAGGGCTGGCGCTGGAACCGGCCTGGGGACAGGATCCTGGACATCGGTGAGTCCCGTGGCAGGGCCTGGAGGAGATGGAGGTGCCTGAAGTGCCTCCAGCCGGGCTCCTGCTCCTTTGATGTTAAGGGACAAGGTGCTGTCAGGATGCTGCGCTTGGGGAGACGTGGTTGCTTCTCCCATATGTGCCCTGTGAAGCTCTTCCTCTTTCTGCTACAAAAGGCAGCTTGTTCTCTGTATGTGCCCCTACAGATATCCCAATGTCTGTGGGCATCATTGACCCCAGAGCAAACCCAACTCAGCTCAATACCGTGGAGTTCCTATGGGATCCTTCAAAGAGGACTTCTGTGTTTATCCAGGTAAGAGAGAAGTGGAGAAGCTCCTGTTTATAGGAAAATACAAGCTCTCCAAGGGGGAAGATGGTTTTTTTAACTGGGAGCACTGAAATAGCAGCCAGATGCTACAGTGGTAGAAAGATGTCAACTGAAATACAGCCAGCCTCAAGCAGTACAGGAGAGCAGCAGTTTGTGCGTTAGCCAGGCACAGGCACAGCTGACTACCCGTGAGTTTTACACGTGCTGGTGGTGGTTCAGATCCTGCTGGTTTCATGACTTGGGTCTCCATCATCAGTAGATGCTTTTGCACATCTCAGCAGCTGCCTCAGACACCTCTCTGCAGCCTGAGAGGCCGAGCAGGCTGTGGTGTGTGGAGGCTGGTGCAGCCCAGCTCTCTGCCCCACTGCTCAGGGCTTGCTTGGACCAGTAAGAGGTTGCAAAACGTGTGGAAAGAACGTGGCTCCAGCTCTGCTGTGGCATCCCCTTAACCCCTTCCTGCTGGGGGTACCTGGTGTGCCCCATCCCAGCGCTGGATTCCACCCTTCCCCCTGGGCTGTTCTGCCTCTGACAAGGGAAGGGTAACCTTGTGGCTCTTGAGACGTGGCACATTGCTAACTGCAGGCTGCTTTGCCTTCCCCAGGTCCACTGTATTAGCACAGAGTTCACCATGAGGAAGCACGGAGGAGAGAAGGGGGTGCCCTTTCGGGTCCAGATAGACACATTCAAGGAGAATGAGAACGGGGAGTACACGGAGCATCTGCACTCTGCCAGCTGCCAGATCAAGGTCTTCAAGGTACCTCAGCCCATCGGTGGCCTTTTCCCACTAAGAAGCAAACTGGGAGTCCCAGGTCACACTGCAGCCGCAGTGAACGTCATGGGTGCAGGACCATGACCAAGGTTGCCTGCAAGAAGGGCCTCTTGTTCCTTCTGGTCTTGCCTTGCCGCCCTCTCCCTGGTTCCTCTCTGTTAATGCCATTGAGGCTTCAAAACCAGCGAGCCAGGAGCAGCCTACAGAGAGAACATGACTGGTGTTGCCTCTGTCTGGCACCTCCAACATTTACTCTTGAGTCTTACCAGCTTGGGAGATCTCCAGGGAGCTTTAGTGTCTGTCTAAACTCCTCCCTTTATTCTTCCCTGCATCTGATGGTCCCTCTGCATCTGATGGTCCCTATGCATCTGATGGTCCCTCTGCATCTGATGGTCCCTCTGCATCTGATGGCCCTCTTCATCCGGCCTCTCCAGCAGCACAAGTGTCTGGTCCCTGTTCCAAATCATGTGCACACACCCAAAGCCATGATATGGCAGGGGCAGTCACGGTGGCCTGGGTGACTGAGGAGGGTCCTTTGTGCTGCCTGCTTGTCAGGTTGCCTTGTTCCTGAACATCTCACCTGCAGCTTCTCTTCTCCCTCTCCGGGCACTGGGCACGCAGTGGGGCCAGGCGCCTGTGCTGCTGCTGAGCTGGCATCTTCTCCCCCCTCCTCTCTCTTCCCTTTTTGCCTGTTTGGGTGGCAACATTTTGAAGGCAGGGGGTGGTTGCTGGGGCTTGTTCGGCCTCTGGCTGGTACCTCAATGCAAACAGCCAGAGTGGGTGGCTGCGGAGCTGGGAGTGAAGGGATGAGGACAAGCACCTGGAGAGTGAGGTTGGGAGGCATCGGGTGCTGCATTTCTGCTGAGCTCCAGCTCTCTGTGCCAGGGATGGGCTTGGGGGGTTATGGCTCTGATGACCTTAAAGCAGGAAAACCCAAAGCAGTGAAGTTGTAGCTTCAGGGCATGGTCTCTGGCAGAGGATAACGTGGTTTGGGCTCCTGCCCTGCTCTTTCCTCTCTCCCCTCTGCCTGTCAAAGCTGGGAGTGTTTTGGTGATGTCAAAGAGCTGCTGGGGGCCCTTTCCCCAGGTGTGTTGGTGTCTGGGGCACGGATCCTTTCTAGCCACCAGAAGCAGCAGTCCTGAACATGGAAACGTAAGAGCAACCACTAGATTTTCATGGCAGAAACTGCCAGAAGCAGCAGCACCTCCTTGCCCGGAGCACTCTGGTAGCTTGTTCAGGTCTTCACTTTGCTGTCCAAAGGAAAAGAGACTGGGACACTGGGAGAGTGGGAGGGAGTGTGGGCAGAGACCACACGCAGCCAAGCTTAAAGGGAATTTGGGGTCATTGCAGAAGTGGTTCATTCTCTGTGCAGACAATCCCAGCCCCTCTTCCTTTTCCCTCTGTAAAGCACCAGGAGGGTGAGGATGAGGATGTGTCACCTTTTCTGGTCCTTGCATTTCTTGCCCATCTCCTTCCCCATCTGCTGCTGCCCTTCCACACTGCTGTTGTCACAGGAATTCTCCTTTCCAGCCCAAAGGAGCTGATCGGAAGCAGAAGACAGACAGGGAGAAGATGGAGAAGCGAACACCTCATGAGAAGGAGAAGTACCAGCCCTCCTATGAAACCACAATCCTCACTGAGGTGGGGCCCTCGCGCAGCACTCGCAGTGCTCTTGTAACCAAACCTGGCTCCTTTTGCCTGCAGGTGCAGGGAACTGACTGTTCTGCTTCCCAGCCTCTGGCCAGGTTGGGAGTAGCTGCAGGACAACAGCAGGATCACTTCTGTAGGCAGAGGAGGGGTTTCTTCTAGACCTGGGAAAGGGCTCTTGTGCCTGCCAGTGGGATGGGGTGTCCCCACTCAACAGATCATCTCATGAGAGATAGTTACTGGGAGAAGCCCTCATCCTGCCCCAGGTTGATTTGGGAATGCTTCTCAGTGCCTTATTCAGGTTCAATCCACCATGGATTTGCTGCTTGGACGAACCCAGGCTGGTGGGCACCGGGTGTGCAACCAGAGCCAGAGCACTGGCTCAGACCCCAGCTCTCTCTCCGCTGTGACTTTGGGCCTTTTGAGATTAAGAATCACTAAACCCCAGCTTTGGGACAATCTGCAGTCGCTTGGCCTGGCTGCTCATGGTCCCCTGCTTTAGTCTTGAACTGTGCTTCAGAGTTGGTCAGGAGGTAGCTGCTCACCTGTGCTGAGCAGAGCAGACGTGGGAGCTTGTGCAGAGCAACCCTGTGACAATCCTGGGCTCTCTGTTCTAGTGTTCCCCCTGGCCAGAGATCCCGTACGTCAATAACTCGCCATCCCCTGGCTTCAACAGTTCCCACAGCAGCTTTTCCATTGGCGAAGGGTGAGTTTGGAGAAGAGCCTGGCTTGCACGAGCGCTCATGGAATCATGCAGTGGGGTGGGTGGGAAGGGACCTTAAAGCTTCTCCAGCTGCAGCCCCTGCCATGGGCAGGGACCCCTTCCACTGGAGCAGGGGGCTCCAAGCCCTGTGTCCAACCCGGCCTTGAGCACTGCCAGGGATGGGGCAGCCACAGCTCCTCTGGGCACCCTGTGCCAGCGCCTCAGCACCCTCCCAGGGAAGAGCTTCTGCCCAAGAGCTCATCTCAGTCTCCCGTCTGGCAGGTTAAAGCCATTCCCCTTGGTCTGTCCCTGCAGGCCCTTGTCAAGATGGATGTGTCTGAGCTGACCCCTAGTGAAAGGCAGCGTGGGGGGGATGGAAGCAGCCTGTGGCAGTGAGGGACAAATCCAGTCAAAGCCCTTGAAGCTGTTACTTGTGGCTGCAGCTAAGCTCAGCTCTGGGACAAGAAGCATTTGCTCACAAGCTCAGCTTCCAGCCCACCTCACTCTGCCTTTCCCCATTGTGTTAATGCTCTTAACATGACACTGCACCACGACAGTGCTGCCACAGCCACGTAGCTGCCATCCCTGCGTCCCAGTGCTTGTGGTTATGGGATGTGGAGGGTGGTGATTGCTGCTGGCTGTCAGGCAGCTCTGACCTCGTGCTCTGCTCTGTTTGGCTCTTCCCAACCCAGCAATGGCTCTCCAAACCATCAGCCTGAGCCCCCGCCTCCGATCGCAGATGTAAGTCACACCTCAGAGCTTATGCTTGTGGTAAGGATGGTGCACAGGTCAGAACATGGGCTTTGGGCTGCAGCAGGGGCGGCGCTGGGGGTGGTTGCAGTTTGCTGGGGAAGAGTCTGCTCTGATTGAACATCTTTGGGGAGCGGAACTCCTAATTAGAAAAAGAGGTGAGGGAGTGCCAAGTGCCCAGTGCAGTGCTGGGGGCAGTGTTCTGCAGCTCACGGGGAGCTTTAACTACAGAGTCATGGAATGGGTTGGGTGGGAAGGGACCATAAAGCTCCTCCAGCCCCAACCCCTGCCATGGGCAGGGACCCCTTCCACTGGAGCAGCTCCAAGCCCCTGTGTCCAACCCGGCCTTGAGCACTGCAGGGATGGGGCAGCCACAGCTCCTCTGGGCACCCTGTGCCAGCGCCTCAGCACCCTCCCAGGGAAGAGCTTCTGCCTAAGGGCTCATCTCAGTCTCCCCTCTGGCAGTTAAAGCCATTCCTCTTGGCCCGTCCCTACATCCCTGTCCAAAGCCCCTCTTCTTACGTAATGCCTTGGTCCTCACTGTCCTTTCCCCTTTGCTTCTTTCCTTTCCCTCTGTCCCTCTGAAGCCCTTTTACATCCAAGCCTGCCCAGGCTGCAGCCTTTGCTGTGTGCGCAGGGTCCTGAGTTACGGCTGTGAACCCTGGGGGGCTGCTTCCTCAGTGGGAACGATTCCATGTCCCCCTGAGGCCATGCCCCTTGTGCCCCTCCTTGCAGAACCTGCTGCCCACCAGCACGCCGCAGGAGGCCCAGCAGTGGCTGCACCGGAATCGCTTCTCCACCTTCTCTCGGCTCTTCCGGAACTTCTCAGGTAGGTTCCCATGTCCCCCCCCCATGTCTGCCCCTTCTCTGAGCCGGGTCCCGGCCTCCTCCTGCTCCTGAGGCCATCCTCGTGCAAATAGGAATGTTCTTGAACGCCTCCTTTTTTATCATAACCCAGTGAATGGGGCTCCCTGAAGGCTGTGGTCGTCGTCTCTCACCTCACTCTCAACTGCCCAAGTAGTGGGGACTGGAGTGGTTTCTCCCCCAAGGGCACCCTCTGATGTTAGAGCTGAGGCCTGGGGGGAGCGCTGTGGCTAAAGAAATGCTTCACAATTATTTGCCTCTCCTCCCCTGATCCAGGGTCACCCAGGCCGGGAATGATCCCGTGGGAAACGGGCTTGCACCAAAACGCTCTCCTGCAAAACCAGCCTGGAAGAGAAACATTCTGGGAAGCGGGGGGAGGTTGTTCCCAGAGGCAGTTTGGGAATGGGGTGAGCTCTGTGAGCAGGAGGAGGGGGAGCCCAGAGCCCCATTCCCGACACCTTGGGCTGACTTCTCCCCTCGTGCTGTAGGTGCAGACCTGCTGAAGCTCACCAGGGAGGACGTGATCCAGATCTGCGGCCCCGCGGATGGCATCAGGCTCTTCAACGCGTTGAAGGGCCGGTACGTGGAATTCTCTTCCCAAAAGGGGAATATTCCTTTGCACCTTCCCATGGAAAAGGTGGGACTGGCGTTGAAGTGACCTGTCTGAGCTGGAGCATTCAGAAGGGGCACTGCAGCCGGGTGGGGAGGCACAGGGTCGGCTTTACCCAGCAGGGAAGGTCAGGGGAGGCATCGGCGCGGGTCTCTGATAGGGGGCATCGTTTCAGGGGGTCGGTGGTGATAGCAGACATGGGGAGCCATGGTCACACTGTGCTGGGGAGAAGGGCACAAAGGACAGGAGATGCTGCACTGCAAAATGACCGAGAAGGAGCAGAGCCCAACCTGAGCCGTGGCTGCTCAGGCCTCAGGAGTGAACCATCCAGTTTAGCTGCTTGGTACCAGCTGGCACCATGTCCCTGGGCCAACTTTCCTGTTACAGAATCCCAGCCTGGTTTGGGTTGGGAGGGACCTTAAAGCTCCTCCAGCTCCAACCCCTGCCATGGGCAGGGACCCCTTCCACTGGAGCAGGGGGCTCCAAGCCCTGTGCCCAACCCGGCCTTGAACACTGCCAGGGATGGGGCAGCCACAGCTCCTCTGGGCACCCTGTGCCAGCGCCTCAGCACCCTCCCAGGGAAGAGCTTCTGCCCAAGAGCTCATCTCAGTCTCCCCTCTGGCAGTTAAAGCCATTCCCTTGTCCCGTCCCTCCATTCCTTGGCCAAAGCCCCTCTCCAGGTTTCCTGCAGCCCCTTTAGGCACTGGAGCTGCTCTAAGGTCTCCCCTTCAGGAGCCTTCTCTCCTCCAGGCTGCCCCAGCCCAGCTCTCTCAGCCTGGCTCCAGAGCAGAGCTGCTCCCACCTTCAGAGCAGCTCCATGGGCTCCTCTGGACTCGCTTCAGCAGCTCCACGTCCCTCCTGTGCCGTTGCCCCAGGGCTGGATCAGGACTGCAGGGCGGGGGGGGGTCTCCCCAGTGCACAGCAGAGGGGCAGGATCCCCTCCCTGCCCTGCTGCTCGTGCTCTGGGGGTGCAAAACTCTGCAGCATCACCAAGGAGGGGATGACCACGACACGTTTGCTTTGAGATGAGTTTGTTGATCTCCTCTTTCCCCCCTGAGGATACTGGGCAGGGAGGGCGCTGGCAGAGGGTCAGGAACTCGAGGTGTCAGATCAGATCTGGTGGGGTTCACTCCCTGCTCCGTCCGCAGGATGGTGTGGCCCAGACTGACCATCTACGTGTGCCAGGAGTCCCAGCAGCTCAGGGACCTCCAGCAGAAGCACGAGGATGGGGACACAGTGACCAGCACCTTCTTTGGTAAGGGCTTCGGAGCCTGGCTGGGGGCACGTGTGCTTGGGCTGCTGCAGCAGGGCCAGGGGGGGATAATTGAGCAAACCAACTCCCTGGGGCTGTTTCCAGCCCTGCTCCTGCTGCCCACGGGTGCTCAGCACCAGTTGCCTCTGATCTCCTCATCCCCACACCACTGCCTGTGGGGTTTGGGCTGGCCAAAGACCCCTCTTTGTGTTGCTAGAGCTCACAGAGCCTGCACAGCAGCTCCAGGAGGGTCTGAGACTTCTGTCTTCAGCTGCTGCATCTCATGTTGGCTGCTGCCATTCTCTTTGCCTCCAGCCTAGTGCAGGGGCTGTCACAAACCGAGGGATAAGGGTGCTTGAAGATAAGGGTGAAGCCTTGTCAACTGGCCTGGTCCTGCCCAGCTGACGGGTCTCCCTGCCCACCAAATGAGGGCTGCAGACCATGCCTGTTGGCAGGTTGCCTGCTGAGCTGACAGATGCTCCTGTGAGAATCCAGCACTCCCAGACAACAGGGAGTGACCTACATTTGTGGAGCAGCAGGCGCTGGGTTATCACCTCCGTGACTGGAGTGAGTGCAGAAGCAAACCAGCTCATCCTTTCCTTGCCCTGCTCCAAGATGGATCCTCTCCCTTCCCCCAGGACCTGCCTGGTGGGAGTGGGGGAGCAGGGGGGAAGCTGGGGCAGGACTGGAACACCCCCAGGAACCGTACAAAACGCTGCTTGGTTGATGCCAGTCAAAACAGAAGCTTTTTAAGGCAAAGACTGCATCAGTAGAGAGCCCTGCAGGGCACTGGTGCCAGGCAGGTCACTGTGGAGCTCCTGCTGCTGTAGTTCAGGGCATCCTGCAGCATGAGCGGGCACTGGAGGTGCTGCAGCTGCATGGACGTGCTGCAGCTTGGGCTTGGGAAGATGCTGCTGTGTGGGTCAGGCACAGCATCAGCTGCAGCCATGGTGTGGACCCCAAAGCCGCGCTTGGCAGCTGCTGGAGGAGCTCTCCTCCTCGCAGTGTACCACGCCATCTACCTGGAGGAGCTGACGGCCGTGGAGCTGACGGAGAAGCTGGCCCAGCTCTTCAGCATCTCCTCCCAGCAGATCAGCCAGATCTACAAGCAGGGGCCGACGGGGATCCACGTGCTCATCAGTGACGAGGTGACAGCCTCCGCGTGCTCCCTATTTCCAGCCTCTTGCCCTGGGTTGCTTCAGCTGGTGCGTGCCTGAGCTCGGTGGTGGAGGTTGCAGAGGAGCCTGGGGAAGGGATCCCAGGGGCAGTGCTTCAGGAAGGGCCCTGCTCAGGTTCTGAGGAGTCAGAGCTCATTGTTGAAGCCAGGAGAGCCAAAGGTGCTGGTGCCTGGGGACACCTCACTTAAACCCATGGGATCATCAGCATGCGCAGCTCTCCCTGAGCTCACCCAAGCTCTGTTCTAAAACCAGGGAGGGGAACTGGTGTGGGAGGCCTTGGCTTTGAGACCTGAGGGTTTCTCTCCTTGCTTCCCTGATTGGCCCTTCAGTTCTGGAGAGCTGGAGAAGGGAACAGTTATTTATGGCTGGTGCCTTTGCTACCTCCCAGAGCACGAGCCCCTGCCCGAGCAGCTTCCAGCCCTGGACTCTATGCCTGTGGCTGAACACGAAGCCCTCACTTGGCTGTGAGGCACTTGTGCTGTGTTCAAACACAGCCTTGGGCTAAGCTGGCTCTTACGGCTTCTTCCAGATGATCCAGAACTTCCAAGATGAATCCTGTTTCGTTCTGGACACCATGAAAGGTGCGTAGGTGCCTGGCTTCCAGCTTCTGTTTCCCTGCTGCCCTTCCTGGAGGAGCTCCTGTGTGAGATCTGCTCAGCCCAGCAGGTTCGTGGCCGGGGGGGTCGCTCATGCCCTTTGCTTCTCTTGCAGCTGAGACCAATGACAGCTACCACATCATCCTGAAGTAGGAGGGCACGGGATGAGCAGCGCTCGCCATCCTCTCGCCACGCATGAAGACCCTTCACTTCCAGCACAAGGACACAAGCAGGGATCTGGGAACTCAGGAGCACCCTCTGGAAAGCCCCCGAGCTGCCTCTTCCTTGGATCTTGCTTGCAGAGGACCTCACCCTCCCGCCTCTGACAGGCAGTAACGTGCTGTGAGGCTGGGAGCTCTCTCATGCAGCGCTGGGCAGCGCTTTGCCATTGGGACCCAAGACCTGCTGAGGGCTTTGGCTGTGGCGAACGCGCTCAGCTCTCCTGAGGGGCACCGGTGACGCTGGCACGCTGCAGAGAACATGAGTTCAAGTGGCCCAACAGAGCCAGGCGGCCGCGGGGCGCGTGCTGAGCGGAGCAGGTCTCGTACACTACGTGCTGTGCTGCTGGAGTGGGTGGGGAGGGTCTTCAAAGGTTTTATTAAGCTTTCATTTAATGCTACAACGCGTCTGTTAGACAAAGGTGGGGACTTTGGGTTTCTCCTCTCCACCCACCTGAAAGTGGCACTGGCTCCATGCGTGCCGTCCCTCTTCCCATGCAAGGGGGAGGTCAGGAACTTTTCCGTATGGATTTGGGTGTATAAAGCTGGAGCAAACCGTGCAGTGAAGCAGAGGTGGATGGAGAACTGGCGAACGAGCTTGCTCTGGGGTTCTGGTCTGCAGCGTGTAGGGAGTGCTCTACCCCTGCGTCCCCCTGCCTCAGCACTGGGGGAGCCCCGAGCACGCTGAGAAGGAGGAGACAGCAGCATCCGAGGGTTATGGAATGCAAAAGTGCCTCTGTGCAGGGTTCCAGGCCAGCAGGGAAGTCTCTGGGGTGAAGGATCTGCCCTGATGGGATAGATCCTGTGCAAGATCATCTGGAAGGGACTGCCCGTGGTAAGGGACTGCCTGCCATGAACCAGCAGCATGACCTGGGGGAGTCTGGAGCCAAAACATAGGAGCAGAAATATGAAGTTAAAGCTTAACTGAGGCTCCAGGGAGCTCCAGCACAAGGAAGGGCCCAGGGGTGAGTGAAGCCACTGCTGGATGTGACTCTCACATTGGCTGTGTCCGTGCTGCCGGTTGTAAGCCATGAGTGGCTGTTCCCATCCTCTGGGCCCGCTCCTTGGGGATGCAGTCGCAATTCCCAGTGCCAGTCCCAGCTGCTGCAGTCCCTTTGCCTGCACCAGCTGAGCTCCCCCAGCTGCTGCTTGTGGCCCCATCCCAGTGGGAAGCGCCCATACGTCCCCATCTCCCTTCTGGCTCCTGTGTTGCGCTGCTCAGCACCTTGCTCCAGCACTGGAGCCTCGGCAGCTCCTCACACGCGGTGTTCAGGGCTGTGACGGCTCCCCCCTGCATCCGGACACCTCCCTGCATAGGGGCTGCGTAGAGCTGGGGCTGGCCTGGAACTGGAGGATGCAGAGGCGGATCCTGGGAATGGTCGTAGCCGCACAGGAGCCACCCGGGCTTGCGTGCCCAGGGTCTGGCCAAAGGCACTGGCTGGTGATTCCAGGCGGGAGGAGGTGGCCACTTGGCCTCTGTGCTGGGCTTTGGGCTCGTTTGCTTCTTAAGCCCTGGCCCTGGTCTGTAGGAGCCTCAGGATGATGCCAGAAGACATTAAAAACATGAACCAATCCCACCTGCTTCTCCCGGTGCACACTGAGGAGCCCCTCGCCTCCTGTGCACGTTCAGGTCAGTTGGGAACGGGAGAAGATAGAATCATGGAATGGTTTGGGATGAAGGGGCCTTTGAAGCTCACCCAGTTCCAACCCCTGCCACGGGCAGGGACCCCTTCCACTGGAGCAGGGTCCTCCGTGCCCATCCAGCCTGGCCTTGAGCACTGCCAGGGATGGGGCAGCCACAGCTCCTGTGGGCACCTTCACAGGGAAGAGCTTTTCCCTTATCTCCAACCTGAGCTTCCCCTGTTCCACCTGAACCCATGGCTCCTGATGCAGGTCCCTCTGCAGCATCCTTGGAGCCTCCTCCAGACCCTGGAAGCCGCTCTGCGCTCTCTGCTCGCAGCGTGGCTCCGTGTGGACGTTTCCAGCCCGGGTTCCCCTATGGGGCTGCAGGAAGCGCTGCAGCCGCCGCGAGCTCCGCGTTGCTGCGGGGACCACGGCGCTGCTTTCCCCGCACCGGGCGCGGATGAAGCGATGCGTACGGCGGCGCCGTTCCCTCGGGCCGGGGAGCACCGAGGCGGGGCTGCCCAGGCCGAGGGCTCCTTTGGCCGCTCCCGTTGGACCGAGGGCCCCTCGGGACGCGGCTCCGGGGCTCTCCCCACCCGCACCGGGTGCGGACCCCGCTCTCAGGGCCGCGGCCCCCCCCAGGCGCGGTTCCCGCCACTTCCGCACTACATTTCCCGTCGCGCCCCGCGGCAGCGGGACTCGCTTTCCCATCGCGCCCCGCGGCGCGGGCGGTTGGGGGGGAGAGTGAAGGTGGGCGGGGCGTGCGCCGCCACGTGACGCGGGGTATATAAAGGGCGGCGCTGCGCCCGCGGCCCCATTGTTGTCGGCGGTGGCGGCGGGGGGGGCCCGGCCCCTGCGCGCGCCCCCGGGAGCCGCCCCCGCCCCGCCCGGCCCCGCCCCGGGACCCGGTGAGTGGGGGGGGGGGGGGGGGGGGGGGGGAGAGGGTCCGGTACCGGCGGGGGGGGGCGCTCCCTCCGCGTGCACCGGGGAATGCGGGGGGGGTTTCGGAGCCGGGGGAGCTGCAGCGGATGGGGAGGGCCTATAGGGGATGAGGGGTATAGGGGATGGGGGGAGCTTTGCCTCTGGAGGGGCTATAGGGGGCGATGGAAGGGCCGAGCGCTGGAGGGGTTATAGAGGGGCCTATAGGGGAGAGGGGGGGCTTTTTCTGGCCGGGGGCTATAGAGGATGCGGGGGCCTATAGTGCACGTGGGCCCAGCTTCCAAATGGAGAACCTATGGGGGGGGGCTGTTGGGGGTGGTGCCTATAGAGGCTGTGGGGGACCCTTTCAGTTGGGGCTCTCTCCCCTGCTCTGCGTTCTGGGGGGCTGTAAGGGATGTGGGGCACCTATGGAGGGCATGGGGTGCCCTTAAAGCTGCTTTGTCCTCTAGCTGGGGACTATAGAAGGTGGGGGGGTCTTTCTCACTACAGGAGAGTTGGAGGGTTATGTGGGTACCCAAGAAGCGATGTAGCGGTAGGGCCCATCCGGATGGTGGGAAGAAGCTGCTGCTGCTGATGATGATGATGATGATGGTGGTGATGGGATGTGCTGGAGGAGGAGCCGCCACTGTGGGGGTCCCGCTCTGATGTCCCCAAAGGCAGGGGGGGGTTCTTGGCTGCCCCCATTGCAGGTACTGGGGTGGTCCCTCCTCTTGTTGGGCCATGGTGGGACCTCCAGCAGCCACGATGGAGGTTCTGCAGCCCAACCCTCGCTGTGCCATGGCCCTGACTCTCCTCAGGGTTATCTCGGTAGGAGCCGAGGTCTGATGCTGACCACGCTCACCCTCGGGAGAGCTGCTCCTGTCCAACAGCCATGGCCATGTCCTCCTGCCCTCCCCTTGCCCTCAGGTGCTGGGAGCAGGGGAGACCTGAGGGCAGCTCCAGAGCCTGAAGGGGCTGCAGGGAACCTGGAGAGGGGCTTTGGCCAAGGGATGGAGGGATGGGACAAGGGAATGGCTTTAACTGCCAGAGGGGCGGCTGAGATGAGCTCTTGGGCAGAAGCCCTTCCCTGTGAGGGTGCTGAGGCGCTGGCACAGGGTGCCCAGAGGAGCTGTGGCTGCCCCATCGCTGGCAGTGCTCAAGGCCGGGTTGGACACAGGGCTTGGAGCCCCCTGCTCCAGTGGAAGGGGTCCCTGCCCATGGCAGGGGTTGGGGCTGGAGGAGCTTTAAGGTCCCTCCCAACCCAAACCAGTCTGGGATTCCATGATCAAGGTGTTCTGTGGAGCCTCCCTTATGACTCGATCCTGGGGACGGGCGAAGGGACCCAGTGGGTGTTTTGGGATCAGCCCTTTCCATAACACCCGCCAGACCCTCCTTGGGCCTGGGAGCTGTCCCCACTGCAGCGGGCACCAAAGGGGGCTCAGGGGCAGCCCAGGTCTGTTGGTGCCGCTGCTGCACCAGGACCTGCACTCCCTTCCCTCGTGCTGTCGTTGGTTGTGGCACCAGCGGAGGGAGGATGAAGCTGATCCCTCACTGAAGGTCCAAGGCCTTACTCAGGCAGAGCTCGGATCTCCACTGTGCTCATGGCCACAGCATCCCGAGACCCAGCAGATCCATGGCTGCAGAGGCCAAATCCTGCGGGAGAACCCCCTGCAAGCCCAAGTGCAGAACTCCTGGCGGTGGCCACGCAGACTCCGTTCCATCCCCACGGGGGGGGGAACAATCAGCCCCATTTCTGGGCTCCTCAGGAGGAGCTTGTGCCCTAATTCCTGGCCTGGGATACGCCTGGATTTGTCACACACGGGCCGGGAAATGTGCCATTTTCCCCAGCTCCTGGTTTGATTCTGCAGCGATAGCAAACGGGAGCTTCATTTTCCTTTATGTGCTTCCCTGTGCCTGGACCCTTCCCAGGAGGTGCTGCACCCAACCCCAAGCCCATCCTGGTGGCCATCCCAGGGTCGGTGAGCTGCTTTCCTTGCTCTTTGGAGGAAGCACATTGAGGGTTTGGGTTCAGCTTCTCCGCAGGCTCCTCTTTGCTTTCCCTGGGAATGACGGCCTGAATCCCCCTTCGGTGGGCTCCAGGCTGATGGTGGGAGCTGCTTTGCTGCTTGCTGGGAAGCACTGGGGGGGTTTGCTCCTGTGGGGCTCTGCAGTGATGCTGCCGTGTCATCCCGGCAGCGCTATTCCCGCTGCATCATGGGGATGGAGCCGAGCTGGGGGGGCTCTGCTGAGGGGAAGCCCCTTTCTGGGTGGGTTTCACCCAGGGATGAGCCCTTTTCCAGGGGGGAATACCGGGAATTGCAGCCTGGCTCCTGCCTTTGCTCTCCTGTGTTCTCTTCCCGGGAGATGCTGAGCGCTGCGACGGAATAAAATGGGCTCCTCCGGTTATTCCTTGATGATTTTTTTCCTGGCTGTATCCTGTGTTCCGTGATCCGGTCCCTCATGCACCCGTTCTCCCCCAGGATGGGGTCCGGCGGCTGCTGCTTAGCCCAGGGGGGCTCTCCCTGCTTGGATCTGTTTCTTCCTGCTCTCGTACAGTTCCCACCCTCTCCTTATTGAGCTGCTGAGATAATCCCACATCTCCATATTCGACCCCTCTGATACCTCCAAACCCCAGAGGCGTTGTCAGGATCCGCTTTTGCCCCTTGCTTTTGATGGGAAGCTTCTTTAAACCATTCCCCACCGAAAACTGGGGCTCAGGGGACGTGGTTAAAGCAGCTTGCAGAGAGGAGGGAATGAGAGGAGGGAATTCTGAGCATCATCCAGGTTGCTTGGGCCTGGAGCATGGTTTTAGGGAGCCATCCCAGGATCCGTGGGATGCCCAGAGGATCCCATGCAGGATGCTCAGAGGGTGATCACTGATCGCTGTGAATAGCTGGAAGTAAAGGAGCTCATCGCTCTGGAATCGCTCTGTTGATGGAGGAGGAGCCCGGCAGCACATCCGACAGGGATCGAGGATCATTGGAGGCAATGCCGGAGGCGGAATGAGACTCATCAGTGGGTCCTGGACCACTGCAGATCCATCGGCATCAGCGAAGGAGCTTTGGGGACCACAGAGCAGACCTCATCCCAGGATGCTCCTGCCCTTCCTCCTCTCCTGGAAGCAGGAATCACAAACCATCCTGGTGATGATGTGGGCTCGTTCATCAGCCTTGGCTGAGCCTCACGCCTCGGGTTTTCCCAGTCCCCCGCTGCAGCCCCAGGGCTGGACCGGCTCTGTGGCAGGAGGCTCTTTGACCCCCCAAGTCCCATTTCTTTCCTGCCCCCCTCCCTGCTCCCAAAGGCAATTCCAGCAGCAGCTCTTTGCTTCCTCCCTCTTTAAACCTTCGTGTGAGGCAGCCCTGACCTGCGGAGCAGGTCCGAGGCCAGGGTGAGGGTCTCCTCTTCCTTCCAGCAGCTCCAGGACTTCTCCCTGCTCCATGCTGGGTCCTTGGGTGGTGCTGGACCCTGCTGCACTCTGTCCATTCCCAAAGCCAGAAACCATCAAAAGAAGGATAATCGGAGCTAATACAGGAGTTTAAGTGCCCTTTGCTGCACACAGGGGCAGCTGCTGCTGCACTGAGGAGGAGGAGGAGGAGGAGGATGCTCACATGGGCAGGGAGCTTCTGCACTGGCGAAATGAGATGAAACCTGATGGGTCCATCCGGGGCTGGAGCTGGTCTCCATCCCCAGCCAGGTTGATGCTGTGGGTATGGTCCACCCCAGCAGCAGCCCTGGTTTTTCTCACCGGAAGCACCTGAGGGAGAGGGATTTTGGAGGACGTTTTGGAGCTTTGCTTTGGGAGGCAATGGGGGAAATTGCCGCTCTCCTTGGGGATCCGCTCCTTCTAACCCAAGGCTGGTGAACTTGGCTGGGCCCCGGGCTGAGCAGCACCCACAGGAACCCAGGCAGGGACCCTGGGGGTGCAGACGTGGGGCAGGTTTGGGGTGATGAAGGGGATGGAACAAGAGGAGGGCTGCATCTGTGGCACCCGCACGTCCTTTGTGGGGCAGGAGGTGGTCAGCAGGGGAGGCATCGCCCGTGTCCTGCTGCGGGCAGAGCCTCCCACTGCCCCTTCACCCCTGCATTGCCCCCGGGGTTCCAAAGGGAAGCCGATGGCTCCTTTAGAAGCCAGTTTCCCCGTTGCCATGAGAACGGCAGTGGGAGAGGAGATGAGGCTGCACAAGGCAGGGTGTCCCGGGGGGGTTCCTGGGATGGGGACAGGCGATGCCCTGGACTCGCTTCAGAAGCAGAAGCTGCTGCTCGAGAGGGCGCTGCCTGCTCAGGACCTGAAGGAGGGGATGAGCAAACTGCAGTCCGTGGCAGATGACACTAGAGCGGGTGGGAAGCTCTGCAGAGGGATGTGGCCAGGCTGGATGCATGGCTGTGCCAATGGGATGAGGCTCCAGAAGGCAAAGGGCCAGGTCCTGCACTCAGGCCACAACCCCATGGAATGCTGCAGGCTGCGCCTCGAGTCCTGTGCGCAGCCCTCAGCCCCTCACTGCAAGAGAGACATTGAGGTGCTGGAGCGGGGCCAGAAAAGGGCACCAGTGCTGGAGCAGGGCCTGGAGCACAGTGTGATGGGAACGGCTGAGGGACCTGGGGGGTTCTGATGGAGAAGAGAAGGCTCAGGGGGCACCTGATCGCTCTCTACAACTGCCTGAGAGGAGGATGGAGCCAGGAGGGGGCTGTGCTCTGCTCCCAAGGAACAAGGGATGGGCCAAGAGGAACCGGCCTCAAGCTGCAGCAGGGCAGGGTGGGATGGAGCTGAGGAGCAATTCCTTCCCCAGCGGGTGCTGCAGTCACCATCCCTGCAAGTGTTCACACCCCATGCAGAGGAGGCCTCAGTGCCATGGGTCAGTGGTGGCTGTGGCAGTGCTGGGTAAGGGTTGGACTGGATGAGCTTGAAGTTATTTTCCATCCGAGCTGATTCCATGACTGTGACACAGAGGGACTTCCGCTGCTCTTCCCACTGGAGCATCATCTGTGAAATATTCCTCACCCAAGCTGGAGCCCAGCACTTCCCAGGATCCATGGACAGCTGCCTTGTTTGGAGCATGTCAGCATTGATAAGGGGGCAGGGAAGTGCCAGAGGCTCCTAGCAGAATCCTCCAGCAGCTCATTCCCTTCCTACATGGAGACCTCAGAGCAGCTTCCAGTGTCTAAAGGGGGCTACAAGGATGTGGAGAGGGACCTGGATGTAGGGACAGGCCAAGGGAATGGCTTTAACTGCCAGAGGGGAGGCTGAGATGAGCTCTTGGGCAGAAGCCCTTCCCTGGGAGGGTGCTGAGGCGCTGGCACAGGGTGCCCAGAGGAGCTGTGGCTGCTCCATCCCAGGCAGTGCTCAAGGCCGGGTTGGACACAGGGACTTGGAGCCCCCTGCTCCAGTGGAAGGGGTCCCTGGAGCTGGATTGGGGCTGGAGGAGCTTTATGGCCCCTTCCAGCTGCAGACCAGACACGGGGATGATGGGCTTCCCTTGGGGAACTGCAGGAGTGCGTCGGGGTTCAGAGGCATTATCCAGGGAGGGATGAGCAGGGATGGGAGAAGCTGCTCCCAAGAGCCACGTGAACCTTTCCTGGTTATCCCGAGTGATGTTGGCTTATCCCAGATGCCATGGTCACTTCTTGCCTTCTCCACAGAGACACCCCAGGGCTGCGGGCAGGGGCTGGCGCTGCGGAGCTGGTGGTGAAGTGCTGGTCCCATCGCTGCCCACCGGCTCCCATGCGAGCCACGGCCAAATGGACGCGATCCCGAGCGCCGGCATCAAGAGGAAGTTCGAGGATGCGGACGTGGGATCGGCGGGATCCAACTCGGACGACGAGATCTCCAACAGCGACAGCGCCGACAGCTGCGACAGCATCAACCCCTCCAGCTCCAGCGGCTTCCGACGTGAGTGGCCAGCACCGGGCTGGGCTCGGGGCTGCTCTGCCCTTTCCCCTCTTCGTCCCTTATAACCCATCTGGGATGTGAGGATGGGGCACACCGGAGCTTGGGCACTTTCCAGTAGCAGCCCCCGCTCCTGTTGTCCAAGCTCCATCCTGGAGCTTTCCTCTCCCAGCATTTGCCCTGCCGGAGCGGTTCACCGCCTGCATGGGCGCTGGGGCTGTGGGACATGGGAGGTGCTGGCGTTGGCCTCGGTGGCCCCAGAGCTCATTGCTCAGCCCATGTGGCCTCAACGCCACCCAAAGCACGAGCTCAGCCCCATCCTGGGAGCCCACTTCCCAGCGGGGCGTGAGGTGTGGGGGGGGGTTCCGCTTGCTCCTGCGACCCCCGCGCTGCCTCCCCCCGCAGCCACGTCCATCCTGAAGCGGCAGAAGCAGCTCCGCAGGAAGAACGTGCGCTTCGACCAGGTGACCGTGTACTACTTCGCGCGGCGCCAGGGCTTCACCAGCGTCCCCAGCCAGGGCGGCAGCTCCCTGGGCATGGCCCCGCGCCACAACTCTGTGCGCAGCTACACCCTGTGCGAGTTCGCGCAGGAGCAGGAGGTGAACCACCGCGAGATCCTGCGCGAGCATCTCAAGGAGGAGAAGCTCCACGCCAAGAAGATGAAGGTACCGGAGCTGGCGCCTGAGCAGGGGCTCCGGGTCCGGCCCGGGCTGTGGGTATCGCCGCGTGTGGGTCTTTTACTTCTCCTGTGCCCATGTGTGCTGGAGCTGCCGGCCCCGCTCCAGCCTGGGGTCAGGCTCTGGGTGGCTCTGCAGCCCATCGTTGGGCTGGGTCTGCTCTGCAGGGCCCATGCGGGGGCTCTCACTGCCCGGACCCCCACGTTTGGGTGAAGGGCTGTGGATCCAGCACCCACCTCCCTCTTCCACTGCTTCTCAGGAGGCCGTGGACGTCTCCATCTGCTGCTTCCTCACGTGCCAGCTTCCAGAGGGCTGGAACACCCATGGGCCAGGCTTTGGGGGTGTTTGAGTGCATGGAGCAGAGCAGGGAGCTGAAGGCACGATGCAGGATCCAGCTCTGGCCCCATAAATCTTCTTTTCCAAGGGGTCACTCTTGCGGGATCCCGGTGTTTTCAGCAGCAGAGACCTCTTGTTGTCCCGTTGCTTGCAGGGCACAGCAGAGGGGACCTGGAAAAGGGATTCCCTGCTTGGAATTCTCTTTTTCTTTCACGTTTCCCTGCTCCCTTCTCCCATGAGCTGCGGGCGGTGGGTCCGGAGGGGACCAGGAGCGGGATGCGGGATGCCCAAGCTCTGCCCTGCCACCCGCAGCTCACCAAGAATGGGACAGTGGAGTCGGAGGAGGCGGACGGGCTCACGCTGGAGGACGTCTCGGACGATGACATCGACGTGGAGAACGTGGAGGTGGATGATTACTTCTTCCTGCAGCCGCTGCCCACCAAGCGGCGCCGGGCGCTGCTGCGCGCCTCCGGCGTGCACCGCATCGACGCCGAGGAGAAGCAGGAGCTGCGGGCGATCCGGCTCTCCCGGGAGGAGTGTGGCTGCGACTGCCGCCTCTACTGCGACCCCGAGGCCTGCGCCTGCAGCCAGGCTGGGATCAAGTGCCAGGTGAGCTGGGGGTCCAGGTGGGAGCGCAGGAAGTTCATGGTGGGGCATGGAACGGGTTGAGAGGAGAAGCTGTGGCTGCCCCATCCCTGCAGTGCTCAAGGCCAGGTTGGACACAGGGCTTGGAGTACTCTGCTCCAGTGGAAGGGGTCCCTGCCCGTGGCAGGGTTGGAGCTGGAGGAGCTTTAGGGTCCCTTCCAACCCAACCCGTTCCATGGTTGTGTGGTCCTGGCACTGCCACGTCTCCATCCCCCTGCCAGGTCGATCGCATGTCCTTCCCCTGCGGCTGCTCCCGGGATGGCTGTGGGAACATGGCCGGTCGCATCGAATTCAACCCCATCCGCGTGCGGACTCACTACCTCCACACCATCATGAAGCTGGAGCTGGAGAACAAGCGCCAGGGCGGGCGGCCCCCGGTGCCCGAAGAGGCCGCATCCGGCGCCGCTCATGGCTGCAGCAGCGCGTGGCCAGGGCCGCAGCCCGGCGAGACCCAGGACTTCCAGGAGTTCATGGCAGAGAATGAGTCAGCCGTGATGCACCTGCAGACGGCCGAGGAGCTGGAGAGGCTGAAGGCTGAGGAAGACTCCAGCAGCGGCCCCGGCGTCGAGAGCTTGGGCGTCTGCATCCTGGAGGAGCCGCTGGCCGTGCCGCAGGGGCTCTGCCCGGCTCTGGCCGCTCCTATCCTCATCCAAGCCCAGTTACCTCCGGGCTCGTCCGTCCTCTGCTTCACCGAGGGCTCGGAGCCGGCGGCCGCGGGCGAGCAGCCCTACTTGAACGATGGCTCCGTGCTCTACTACCCCGTGGAGCCGAGGCCGGGGCCGGGCTCCAGGGGTGACGGTGCCCCCCCCGAGCCCTCAGCACCATCCTGCCTGGCTGGGAAGGAGCTCAGCATCCTGCCCGGGGCCAGGGCTGCTCCCAGCCAAGCTGCCAGCAAGGAGGAAGCAGCCAAACCCCCTCCGTCCCCACCTGGGGCTGCAGCATCTGCCGGGAGCTCGGTGCCCGCGGAGGCAGTGCTGGAGCCGGCGCTGGAGCCGGTGCTGCCGGTGTGAGCGAGGCCCCCCCTCGGTGCTCCGTTATTTATTGACAATAAGATTTTATGGACCAGCAGCGGCCACTGGTGGTTATTTACCGGGTGCTGGGGGGGGACATTGTCCTGAGCATCTGAACCCTTCCCATTGCCTGGCACAGGCCCGTGGCTGCTTGGCTTCCGGGTCCTGGACCTGGAGCCTCCCTCTTCCCAGGGCAGCTCCCTCCCATCCTGCTCCCACCTGCAGGAGTGCTCTGCCCTGGGGGGTAACTTAAACCCCCCCTTTTCCCTCTGGTTCTATCCCTTTAATGGATGCTCACCAGCCCCTGTGGCCCCCCAGCACCTCCCGGGGATGTTCCCCATTCCCTGGGGCCGGTGCCGGGCTCAGGATGGACTGGAAGGAGCTGGAGCCGGGGGGGCTCCCTGCACATCTCCTCTCTGTTGTCCCGGCCCTTTCTGGAGGAGCAAATCCCATCTTTGTAAGGAGAGAACTGGGAAGAGATGGGAGCCAAGAGCCCCCCGTGCCCATGAGATTCCTCTGCTGATGAGGTCGATCCAACACAGCCCCGTGGCTGCTTCTCCTTGGGAAGCAACCCTGGAGCTCCACGTTCCCAAGGGAAACATCCCAGCGGGAGAGCAATTCCAGGGTGGGGGAGGACTTTGGGGGTCAAAGTGCTTTGGTGTTGGTTGGGGGCTGCTGTGGTTGAAGGCTCCTGGTGGTCACCTCCCCCTGGGAACAGGGCCTTAAAGGGGGTTTGGTGCTTGGGTCCAAGCCCCTGGGCTGAGGAGGGGAAGGGAAGGGCCTGTTGGTTTCCACCCCAGGGGCTCAGTGCCTGGCCCCAGGTCCCCGAGGCTCCATTGGGGAGGCTCAGAAGCCTCATCCCTTGGTGATCCCCATCCCCACGTCCCTTCCCAACAGGGACCTGCCCCCGGAGCTGAGCACACAGTGACACGTGAATGGCTCCAGGTCTTTTATTTCCCCCTTTCTGGGTTGCTCCCCATGGCCTCCGAGGGCCGGGAGAGCACTTGGGCACGTCGCTGGGCTCCTGGACCCAGTGGGACTGATCCTGCTCATGGTGCGCTCTCCCTGCTCCATGATTCTGGACTTGTCTGAGCGTCCCCCCTGGTTCCTGCTCTGTTTGTCACTGGGTTGGACCCCACCAGCCCAGCCCCAACCTGGTGCTCCCGGAGCTGCAGCTCCCCCCTCGCCCTGCTCTGGTGGTGGTTGAGGTCCCATTTCCCACTGGGAAGCCAAAGCTTGGCCTCTTCTTCCTTCCCAGCCCTTTCTGCTCTCCCGGTGACCGCTGGATTTAAAGAGGGAAAACAAAAGGCTCCAAGTTGTGCAGTGAGTGGGGTTAAACCCATCCAGGGGAGCTCCTCTTGGGAACGGTGTTCAGCACGGGGCTGCACACGGGGGGTTCCTACCCCTCCTCCTTTGCACCATTCCAAGTGTCCGTGTGCCCCATGGCCACGGGAGCCCGGAGGCAGCAGAGAGGCGCTCACGCTGCCGGTTTGAGTTGGGCTTTAATCAAGCACTTGGTCGTTGGGTTGGGGTCACTCACAGGTGGGTGTTGGGGGGGGTCTCATGCAGGGAAGGGGCCTTGAACCCCAGGAGGCAGTGAGGAGCTGCCTCAGAGCCCCCAAAGCCGCCCCCCGCAGCACAAAGCATGGAAGCCCCTTTCCCGGCTCCCCCCAGGCGCAGGGGCTTGGTCTTTGCTTCGTCCCTCGGGGGTGATTCTGCGTCCAAGACTGCGCAGAGGGACGGAGCAGGAACCTCTGCACGAGGCTGAACAGACCCCGCTGCTCTGAGGCACCACGGGCAGGGCCACGGGCAGCTTCTCCCCTCCTGGGCTTGAAGCGTCCCAGGCTGGGGCTGAGCCCCACAGCACGAAGGGGAAGAGCAGAGCCAGGGCAGGAGGGGGGCAGCTGTGTCCTCACCCCATGGCAGCAGCTCGGGGCAGGGGTTCAACCCCCAGGGTGGGCTTTGGGCACCAGGCTGGGAAGCGCCAGGTCCGGGGGGAGGCCGCGGGCTCCCCCCTCACTCCTTGGGCCTGACGTAGTTGAGGGACAGCAGGACCATGCTGTTGGCCAGCAGCGAGGCTTCGGAGGCTGCAACAGGAACACGAGCGGGGTCAGAGCCATGGAGCCAGGGAACGGGTTTGGGTGGAAGGGACCTTCAAAGCTCCTCGAGTCCAACCCCCTGCGAGGAGCACGGATGACATCAACTGGACCAGAGCGGCCCAACCCCTCCAAACACGCTCATCCCGAGCTGCTGGTGCAGCACCAGAGGCTGCAGGGGCCCTCCTCACCCCCAGCCCCTTCTGCTCTGCGTCCCCCATTCTATTTCCCCCAAGGCTGGAATCTGCCACCCTGAGGTTGCTGCGGGACAGGGGCACCCAGCCCTGAGCTGTCCCTTGGAGTACTGCCCATGGGCACAGCCATGGGTAGAGGCAGCATATTCCTCCGTATCCTCCTCTCAGGGACGAGGCCCCCAAGGGATCCATGGGAGAGCCCAGACTGGGATAAAGCCACTGCTCATCCCTCATCTTCCCCAGAACTGACCCCAGGTCCCTGCCCACCCCCACCAGGAGGAGCTGCCCCACAGCCGCCGTCACCTTCCAGCCTGCAGGAGAGCCCCAGCCACTGCTCCAGCCACGCTCTGCACGAGGCCACGTCAAGGTGCGTGGAGTTGAGGCCCCGGAGGTAACAGGCCTGTAGGGCACACGGGAGGGCACTCAGCACCAGGGCACGGGTGAAGGGACCTGAAAGCCCCCCCAGCTCCAAGCCCTGGGGGTTCCTCACCGCTCTGAGCTCCTCCTCTCTGAGCTGCCCCAGGCTCAGGCGATGCAGGGCCCGGTCCAGCTGCCGGATCTCCAGCACGTGGCTCCGCAGGCGATGCCGCAGGACAGGGGCCGGCAAGTGCGGGGTCAGGAACAGGACCCGGCTCAGGGCTTTCTGAGGAGGGAAAGGGGACAGAGCCCCCCCACAGCGAGCGTTGGACCCGTCCGGGCAGGACCTGGAGCACGCGGAGCCGCTCCCAGCCGTGGCCCACATTTCGATCCCATTTAATCATCATCCCACGTGGAATCCCTGTCCCGGTGGAGCAGGAGTGCAGGGACACAAGCCCTGTCGTGGGCTGGACACGGGCGTTGGGTGTGAGTCCGGGCGTGGGATGGCTCAGAGGTGGCCAATGGTCACCAAAGGACACGCAAGCAGCCTTGCTCCAGGGAATCCCACACTGGTTTGAGCTGAAGGGAACTTCAAGCTCATTCAGTACCAACCCCCTGCCATGGGCAGGGACATTCCCAACTCAGTCCAGTTGCTTCAAGCATCCCAGTGTTTCCGGGGATGGAGCATCCAGCTTTTCTCATGCCCAACTGGACTGGGTTTGGGGCACCCCCCCCCAGCTGAGGGGCGGAGCAGCGCCTGGGTGCTGGCAGCACTAAAGCCAAACTCACCACATGGGAGACCTGGAGCTGGTTCAGAGCCAGGGCAGAGCCCGAGAACACAGCTCTGAGCGCGCAGAGCTCGGCCACGCGGGGCTGGGAGCCACACTGCACCTGCAGGACACAGAGCGCGGTGCCAGCACCTCCCCGCCTGTCCTCCCCGCACTGGCACAGCAGGAGGGTGCCGCCGGCCCCGGCGATGCTGTACCTGGGAGCAGAGCTGCTGCAGGCGGGATTGGAGCTGGGGGTCAGGCAGGGACTGAGCTGCCCGCGCCAGGCTCTCCAGCACAGCCGGGTAGGAATCCCTGCGGATGGCGTCGTAGATGCCCAGGAACTCAGTGTGCTGCTGGGGGGTCCAGAAGTGGCGGATCAGCAGCTGGCGTGGGAAGAAATACCTGGGGAAGGAGAGGAGAGAGGGATGCAGGGGGGGAACTGAAGGGGATGTGAGCTCCTTCAGAGGGGGAGCTCGGGAGTCACAGTCCCAAAGGCTGCGAAAGCGCTGCCAGATCCAGTCCCACCCTTCCCCAGCACTGCCATGGCCACCCCTGACCCATGGCACTGAAGCCTCATCTCCATGGTCTGTGAGCACTTGCAGGGATGGTGACTGCAGCCCTGCCCTGGGCAGCCTCTTCCAATGCTGAGCACCCTTTGGGGAAGGAACTGCTCCTCAGCTCCATCTAACCCTGCCCTGGTGCAGCTTGAGGCCGTTTCCTCATGTCCCATCCCTTGTTCCTTGGGAGCAGAGCGCAGCCCCCTCCTGGCTCCATCCTCCTCTCAGGCAGTTGTAGGCAGTGATCGGGTCCCCCCGAGCCTTCTCTTCTCCATCAGAACCCCCCAGGTCCCTCAGCCCTTCCCCATCACACTGTGCTCCAGGCCCTGCATCAGCTCCGGTGCCTTTCTCTGGCCCTGCTCCAGCACCTCAATGTCTCTTTTGCAGTGAGGGGCCCAGAGCTGAACACAGCATTCCAGGTGCAGCTTCACCAGTGCCCAGCACAAGGGCACAATCCCTGCCCCGGCCCTGCTGCCACACTGGTGCTGAGCCAGGCCAGGACGCTGGGGGCTTCCTGGCTGCCTGGGCACAAGCTGCTCATGCTCAGCTCCATCAATCAGCACCCCCAGCTCCTTTCCCAGGAGCAGCTTTCAGCCACTCTTCCCCAAGCCTGGAGCGTTGCAGGGGTTGTTGTGGCCCAAGGGCAGGACCCGGCCCTTTGCCTTCTTGAACCTCACCCCATTGGCCACAGCCCATGGATCCAGCCTGTCCACATCCCTCTGCAGAGCTTCCCACCCTCCAACACATCAACGCTCCCACCCAGCCTGGTGTCATCTGTGACCTGACCGCGGGTTTGCTCCATCCCCTCATGCAATCAGTGACAAAGACACAAACCTGACCCAGCCCCAGCACTGAGCCCTTGGGAACGTCCTATGGGACCAGCCCCCGACTGGATTTAGCTGCATTCCCCACCACCCAGCCAGGATTCCAGCCTGTGCTCAAGCAGCCGGTTCTCCCGGAGAATGCTGTGGGCAGGGGGGTCAGGAATGAGTCAATGGGATCTGAGGAGGGAAACCAACATCCACAGACCCTGAGTGGGTCATGGGAGGAGATCTGCTCCTCCGAAGGCTGTGGGCAGCTTAGGAAGGAGTGCTCTGGTGCTGGGATCGCTGCTGTGCCCGGCTGGAGCTGGGGCTCTCGCCAGGAGACACAAGGGAGCAGTAATGGAAACTGCAGGGATTGAGTGGGATTTAGCTCCGGGATCAGGCCCGCTGGAAGGGAGAGGGACGCTGGGAGGAGTATGGAGACAGCGAGAGGTGGAGCGAGGGAAGGAGGTGCGTGCTTGGATTTATGGCTCTAAGAACCCCAGTTCCATGAAAACTAAGACGGAGAGCAGAGGTCGGGGTCGGGGCCGTACTCACATGAGGATGATGACCAAGAAGTTGGCGAAGGGCGGGATGGCGATAATTCCAATGGGAACGGCCTTGATGAGGTCCCTCCGGAACTGCCTCCAAAAGAAGCGAGAATCAGGATCCAGCGCCAAATTCCCTGAATGAAGAGTCCCGGGCGCAGTTCCCGATCCCTGTCCGGAGAGCACGGCAGAGCCGGCGCCGGTGCCGGACCTGCCGCAGGCGCTCCATGTCCCGGTACGGCAGCTGCTGCACGCTCAGTCTCTGTCGGGCCATGCGGGAGCGGATGTCTCGGATCTCTTTCACTTCCAAGAACAGTGCTCGGATTCCTGGGGAAGCACGGAGCAGCCTCAGGGTCCGAGTCCCAGGAAAACCCCTCCAGCGATGCGGGAGCACATCCCGCTGCCCCCCCAGCACCCACCTCTGGTGAACGTGGAGTGGAGCACATAGAACCGGGGGAACGCGCGCTGCAGGAACCTCTCGTACCTCCCGTTGATGCGCTTCGCCGTGGAGACCAGGGCGGCCAGGACGGACCTGGAGCCGGCCTTCGTGGAGAGGCAGCGCCCCGGGAACCTGCAGCAAAGCACCGAGGGACTGATCCTGCCCCGCAGGAAAAGGCTCTGCGGAAAGCGGAGGGCGGCCCCGGGGTGGGGCTGAAGCCCCCGGAGAAGGGTTGAGGCGCCGGGAGCCCCCCGTACCCTGCACGGGGCTCGGGGCCGCGGTGACTGCGGAGGGGGCGCGGTGCGGGGGGGGGCTCCGTGCGGCACAGAGCGGGGCGGCAGCACCGTAAGGAGCGGGGAGTGCGGGGCCTATGGCCGCTCCGGGGTGCACGGGGGAGGCCCGGGGGGTAACGGGGGGTGCGGGCGGCACCGGGAGGGGCAGCCCGGAGGGGGGGAGGGGCTCCGCTCACCTCTGCTCCCCCCGAGCGCTGCTCAGGCCCGGCCCGAGGCGCCACTGCGGCCCCCGGAGGGCGGCCATGGGCAGCGCCATCTTGACGGGACGGCAACGGAGGGAGGTCACGCGGAAGGCTGGCCGCTGATTGGTTGACGGACAAGCAGCGCTCCCGGTCATGTGAGCAGAGGCTGAGCCCCCCCCCCCCCCCGCATTGCCGGGACCGGGCCCCACCCCCACCTCCCCACCCCGTTACCGGGACCGGTGCTCCACCCCCCCCATCCCCATCGGTTCTCCCCCTCCCGCCCCGTTCCCGGTTGGAGAAGCGGCCCCGACCCCTCCCGCCACAGCGGCACCGGCGCTGAGGATTAAACCGCGCGGTCCCTGCTCTGCCCCGGCCCGGACCGCGCCGTCCGCCCCCTCCTCCCGTGGGCAGCCGCAGCCGAGAGGCCGAACGGGTTCCGCCTCCCCCCGGGGCAGTTTCACGTGGGCCGTGTTTGTTTTCCCGGTCCCAAGCGCTCCTGGAAGCGCGTGGATCCCTTCGGGAAGCGGCTGCCCCTTCCTGCAGCCTCTGCCGGTCCATTCCCCCCATCCCAACCCTCTTCCCGGCTCTCTGTGTTCCATGGATCCCTGGGGATGCTTTTCCCAGCCAGTGCCCCTCTCCACGCCGCTTCCCGCGGCCCCTGGCGCACATGGAGCCGGTCACGCACACCCGTGGCCCTGCCCGGGTGCATCTCGGAGCGCTGCACATTCAGCTCCTGCTTATCGGGAAAAGGCACCGCGGGCCCTTTTGCGGCGAGAAGAGGACAAAAGCGCGGGGTTATCGCGGGGCTCAGCGCGCTCCAGACCCCGGGGCACGGCTGATAACGGGAAGTATCGATCCAGGCTGGAAAGAGCTCGCCCCTTATCAGCGCTGCACGTACCAGCGCCTGGCAGGTGCCCCTGAAGTGCCATCTGGGGCTCTCATCCACCCCCAGCACCGTGGACTCTGCTTCCACAAACGGCCTTTTAATCAAGGCTCAGGTCGATTCTGGAACCCACCTTTCCCCCCAAAGCCCAGCGCTGCCGTGGGGCCGGGGTTGTGCCCATGAACCCCCCGCTCCGCTGCCAGCGCTTTATGGCTCCGTAACAAACGATAAAGGTGAAGCAGATGGGGTTGTTTTCGGGAGACTTTGAGTCGTGCCCCGAGCACGGAGCTGCCCAAGGGTGGGGACGCCCCGTATTTAAGTGAGTGGGACAGCGCTCCCCGAAACCAGCCCGGCCTCAGCACCATGCCCAAGAAGTACAGCCTGGAGCTGGGTGAGTATGGAGCGGGATCGCTGCTGCTGCGGAGGCAGCGCCCTCATCCCAAAGCACCCACAGCTGGAAACAGTGGGATACTGGGGAAGAGGTTTCCAGCATCAAGCCTAAAAGCTGCTGGCAAAGCACCATTGGTGCTGTGGGCGCGGGCTGTGCCCGCCTGCCTGTGCAGGGTTTGAGTTCCCTCTCTGTGGGTGAGCTCCAGGCTCCCATCTCCCGGATTTCTCATTTTCCCAGGATTCGGGTGTTTCAGCAACACTTCCTATGGCACTTTTTGTGTTCGATGGGAGTTGGGAGAGCGCTGTTTGAGGGCAGCGAGTTGCTGCCCTCCCCACGCTGCAGCTCTGCTCCGTGAAGGGTGAATTATCCCGAGTTTTCACGGGAATGTGCGGAGTAAGAGGAATCCCGTGGAAGAGCAGCATTCCCTATGGAAGAAGCAGACAGAAGCCAAACCGAAGCCAAAGCAAGACTCTTCCCCCAGAGCATTCCTGAGGTGCTGCTCTGGGATAGCCAACACGGATCATTCCTCAGCTCGGGGGGGGGGGGGGGGGGGGGGGTGTCCTGCTCCCGACTGAGCCGTGGAACGGGGCAGGATAAGGACACCCTGGAGCAGGAATGAGCCCCATTCCAAGGAATGTCCCCCATTCCAAGGCTGCGTGACCCCCCCCGGAGCTCCTCCCCCTGCACCAGGGCTCCTTTTACCGCATCCCGGGCTTTGTCTCACTCCCTGGGTCCCGGTTTCCATCCCGGTGCCCGCGTCTCCCAACACCGGGGCGTGCCCCGGGGCCCCCGTCCCCGCCCGCCGGGACCCGGTTCCCCAGCGCCGGGCTCGCCCCAGGCCCCGCTCCCCGTCGCCGTTCCCGGTCGCTCCACGCCGCGTCACGGGGCGGGCCGTGCCGGGCCGGCCCCAGCGGCGACAACGCGGGGCCGCGGCATGGGGCGGCGGAGGGAGCGGCGGGGCCCGGCGGAGCCGGTGAGTGGGACCCGGGCCCCGTGTGCGCGCTGGGGAGGGGGGGTCTGCACCGGGGGGGATCCCCGCATGGAGTGACCCCGGGGAGCCCCCCCCACCCCCCCCGAGCGCTGCCGGGGTATCCGATGTGTTTGGGGCTCCCCGTGGGGCTGCGGCCCTCAGCGGCCCCCGGGCGGTCCCTCAGGGACCCCCATGGACCCGGCTCCTTGCGCCTCGGTGACCTTGGGGTGTCCGCAGCGCTGGGGGCTCCTGGCCCGGGCCGACCCCCCCGGGGAGCGTTGATGTACGTTGGTGGATGAGCTTTAACGGGGCCTGGGTGCGAGGGGAGCCCCGGGGGGTGCCGCGGGCGCCGGTGCTGCCGTGGCTGTGACCGTGGCAGAGCTCTGTGTGCCCCGGGGCAAAGTCCGTGCATGGGGATGGGGCCCCGGCGTCATCCCAGCGCGCTCTTGGGGTGCTTTGAACCCGTAGGGCTCCATCTGCTGCTGTTCAGTGACAGGGATGGAGCCATTGGAGGGCGTTGGGATGAGCGGAGCTCAAAGCATGTCCAGGACCCGTTCCACTGGAGCAGCTCCAAGCCCCTGTGTCCAACCCAGCCTTGAGCACTGCCAGGGATGGGGCAGCCACAGCTCCTCTGGGCACCCTGTGCCAGCGCCTCAGCACCCTCCCAGGGAAGAGCTTCTGCCCAAGAGCTCATCTCAGTCTCCCCTCTGGCAGTTAAAGCCATTCCCTTGTCCCGTCCCTCCATCCCTTGGCCAAAGCCCCTCTCCAGGTTCCCTGCAGCCCCTTTAGGCACTGGAGCTGCTCTAAGGTCTCCCCTTCAGGAGCCTTCTCTTGTCCAGGCTGCAAGCACCAAGGACCACACTGTGCCCCCAGGACCCCACCGAGTTCAAAGCCTCCCATCAGATGCAGGGACCTCAATGGCAGGAACCGCTCCTGGTGTGGGACCAGCGTCGCCTCCACGCTGGGGAGGAGCAGGAGCCCTGGGCTCCTCCTCGCCCTTGGTGCCTTTGCTGCCTTTGGGGCCATCAGGCAGGGAAGAGCTGCGGGACCCGGCCTCGTGGTTCCACCATGGGAAGGGAGGGTGGAGGTGGAAGGAGGAGCTGTCGCTCTCCCTGTCCGGGCAGCAGCACCCTTCCTATGGCGGTAACCTCCTGCTGCTCTGCTCTCGGCTTTTTGCCTTATTCCAAGGAGTATTCCTGCAGGGAATGTTGCCTGAGTGTTAACACAGGGTATGGAGGCAAAGGCAGCGGGGGGGGGGAGCGGTCCTGCTCCTGTGGGATTTCATGAAGACCTTCACGCGTTACAGGGAGCAGGAATGATAAATCGCAACCTTCGTGATCCTTTATCCTCCCATTTCCCCATGGAGAGCAGCCGGGGGGTGTCCCCAGAGCCCTGCAGGGCCGGGGGGAGCTGCCTCTGGAGATAGGGGGGGCAGCGCCGCTCCACCCAGCTGGATGAGTGTGCAGGGAGATGGGTGGCTCAGTAACGGTGCTCTCCCTGAGAGCTTCCCCTTTGCCTTCATTCATGGCGAGGGCTCTGTGGGACTCAGCCCCCGGTAAGCGCTGTTCCTGCAGACGGGATGGGGGCGAGGATGGTTCATGGCTATGAAAGCCGCTCAGATAGGAGCCTGTGAGGGAAGGGAAGTGTGCTTGGGACACGTGAGCCTTGAGGCTGGCCGTGTCCCAGCAGGAGCTGCTGGAGCTCAGGCAGAGGTGCTGTGAGCTGGTACTTGTCACCTCCTGTCCTAACCAAGGGGGCACGGGATTCATGGAATCATGGAGTGGTTTGGGCTGGGAGGGACCTTAAAGCTCATCCAGTGCCACCGCCTGCCATGGGGGCTGCTGCAGGTCCTGCTCAGCCTGGCCTTCATCTGCCCATTTCTCCTCATGGGTGGCAGCTATAGCCTGGAAGGGGCCTTTACCTCCGGGTTTCTGCTCCGAGGAGCACAGAAACGTGGGATAGGGAATCCTGGGCTTTGGGCACCCCGGGGGAATTCCTGAGCAAACACTCTTTGGAAAGGGTGGAATAAGCAAACTGCTCCTCTTTGGTGGGCCTGAGGGGCCACGTGTGCCCTGTGGGATGCTCCCGGAGCACTCCTCATCCGCACTGGGCTGGATTGAATCCTGAGCCTGTTCGGAGAGATAAGGACCAAGGGAGCCCTGCCTGCAGGGAGCGGCAGCGTCCCAGCCCTGCCTGCAGTGACCCTCGGGATGATCCGAGGGTGCTCCACCTTGGAGCTGCCTGTGGGATCTTGGGAGAGCTGAACCGGGTTCACATCTCTTCAGATGGATTCCTGGCTGATGTTTGCCTTTTGTGCCTTCGCTGGGCCAGTGTGGCCTTGCTGGAAGGGAATCTCCTGTTAATGGACAATGGCCTTTGAGGCAGGTTAAGTCCTTCCTAAACAGTGAGTGCTGGGACTTTGACTTGTCCTTGAGGTGCTTGGGGGGTGCTCTGGAGGATGCCAGGTCCAGGGCTCCATCCCAAGCCCTGCTCCAGATCCCAGCGCCTTCCTGCGTGGGCTTAAACTGGAAACTGCACCCTGACAACAGAGTTCCATGGGGCCATGGAGAGACTTGAGCTGCCCTGAGAAGGGTGCGGTGCCCCTGTAATGGCCCTGCCTGGAAGGGGAGGGCTGGAATGGGCTATTGGTACATTGACACATGGAGGAAATTCCAGGCTTTGTTTCCTCAGCTGGAGTTTCACAAGAGGGACTGTCCGGAGCCGGGGCTGTCCTTGTTTGAGTTTCCAAGCAGATCCCAGGCAAAGCTCCCCCCTCCCGGCCCTGCTCCTTTGGAGCTGGAAAGGGGCTGGGGAGGTCCCCGTGGTGCCAGGGCTGCTGCCTCTCTTGGAGCTTTTCATTCTCCTTCCTGATGATGTTTCCTCCTCTCCACTGCAGCCAACGTGGCCGATCTAAAGCAGGGTCCAGGCCACTGGAAGGGTTCGACCATGGGGAACTCCGACATGGACCGGAAGGCTTCCTACGGTACGGCTGCCCATGGCACAGCATCTCTGCTCATACACTCACCTTCTGCCTCAGAGCTCATCTCAGTCTCCCCTCTGGCAGTTAAAGCCATTCCCCTTGGCCCGTCCCTCCATCCCTTGGCCAAAGCCCCTCTCCAACTTCCCTGCAGCCCCTTCAGGCTCTGGAGCTGCTCTCAGCTCTCCCCTTCCCACAGCAGAGGTTCAGGATCCCCTCCCTGAGCTGCTGCTCACGCTCTGGGGGTGCAGCCGGGGATGTGGTTCCGTTTCATTCATTCCTTTGTCCTGCACAACCCACCCCAAGGTCTTTGCCCGTTGCCGCCGCACGCTCCATTATCCCAGCGGACAAAGCCTCAGGCTTCTGAGGTGACCCCAGCAGGAGATTCAGTGCCCGGGGCTCATTGCAGCTCCCTTGGTGAGCTGAACCAGCCATGAACCAGCCCATCCTGTGCAGCCGGATCCCTCTCCGGCTCTAAATCCCTTATGTAAATGCCCTGCTGGCAGGGCAGGAGCCCTGGGAGGGGTTTGGAAGGCAGAGAAAAGGAGGAGCCTTCTGCTTCAGTTTACTCCGGTGTTGCAATAGGTAACTTGGTAAAAGAGCTGCCCTTGGGTCCCGTCCTCCCCCCCAGAGCTGGGCTCTGGGACACAGCTCTGGAGCAGGATGCCACGTAGGGAGAGCAGGAGTGAGTATTGCCCCCACTCGGGAGCAGGGCCTTTGGGCTGGAGGTGGGCAGGGGGGAATGGGGCCGTGTTCCAAGCCTCAGCAGGTCTCCTGTAGGAATAACAGCTCTCCCATGGCACCTTCCTCAGGAGGTGAGGTTAGAACCCGTCAGGGCTGCCCTCTCCTGCCCTCCCCTCGTACTTTAGGAGAGGGAAAACTGTCAGGCAGTGTTCTGACCACCACTTGCTTCCAAAGCAGAGCAGTAGAGTTCCCTGTGTAAATCCAGGATCCCACAGGCAGCAGGGTCCTTCCAGGAGGAATCTCCTCACAGCCCAGGGGTGCTTGGGCTGATGCCCTGTGTAGCTGTGTGAGGGCAGCACAGGCTCCGCTCGCTCTGCCTGCAGGTCCTGCCCACTCGTTCCTTGTTTCCAGGGATCCTGGCTCATTCCGTCTCCCTTTTCCCCTTCTCCCCCTGCAGAAGATGCCTCTGGGGAGCCCGGGGGGCTCGTGAGCACCGTTTCCAGCAGCATGAACCCGCTGCAGCCACCCGATGCCTCCTCGGAGGAGCCTTTCACCACCTACTTCGACAGCAAGATCCCCATCCCTGAGGATGAGAAGGTGAGTTCCATCTGCTCCAACAGGGAGATCCAGTCGGGAGAACCCTGAGCCCCATGAGCCATTCCGCTGCGTGCTGCTTCCCTTCTTGCCTATACTCGGAAGGGAAGCCCGGCTGCGGGATGGAGATTTGGGAGAGAAGAGGGAGAGGGAGCTCCTTGCTGCACAGTTAATGATTCATCCCTTGGGATTTGTCCTCTGGGAAGCCCCGAGCAGCAAGATCTGCTGAAGAGCTGAAGCAATGTCTTTGTGTAGCCCCAGGGGAGGGGACCCTGGTTCTTTGTTCCCTTGTCAGGGGAAGGGAGCCAGAGTGGCCTTTGGAGCAGCTCAGCCCCTTCTCAGGTGCCCTCTTGGCTCCTGATTAAGCAGCGAGGAGGCTGCAGGCACAGGGGGAATCATCTCCCACTTGGAATTCCGTGGCTGTCCCACAGCCCGCTCCTAAACTCTGGGTCCTGCACTCTGCTTTAGATTAGGAGCAGAGTGCTGCTGAGCTTAGGTTGGGATTAAAGAACAGGCTTGATCTTTCCAGTGCACCGAGGAAATGAAATCCAAGCCTTGGGGTGTCTCTTGCCATTCCTCATGCCCATGGCTGGTTCCAGGGCTCACTCGTGCTGTCTCCATCCTCTCCCCACAGCAATCCTGCTTCAGTTTCCGCAAGCTCTGGGCTTTCACGGGGCCGGGATTCCTGATGAGCATTGCCTACCTGGATCCAGGGAACATCGAGTCAGATTTACAGTCCGGGGCTGTCGCAGGGTTTAAGGTCGGTGCTGCAAGTGACCATGTAACCCTGCGTGGTTTAGAGCTGAGAGTGCTGTGGGCTGAGCTGAAAGCAGCCCGGAGAAGGGGAGAGGGAGGTTCTTGAGCTCTTGACCTGCAGGAGGGAGTCCTGAGGAGGCCACGGAGCTGCTGCCAGGGCGGGAGCAGCTCTGCTCTGGAGCCAGGCTGAGAGCTGGGCTGGGGCAGATGGAGAAGAGAAGGCTCCTGAAGGGGAGACCTTAGAGCAGCTCCAGTGCCTGAAGGGGCTGCAGGAAAGCTGGAGAGGGGCTTTGGCCAAGGGATGGAGGGACGGGCCAAGGGAATGGCTTTAAGTGCCAGAGGGAAGACTGAGATGAGCTCTTGGGCAGAAGCTCTTCCCTCTGAGGGTGCTGAGGCACTGGCACAGGGTGCCCAGAGGAGCTGTGGCTGCCCCATCCCTGGCAATGCTCAAGGCCGGGTTGGACACAGGGGCTTGGAGCCCCCTGCTCCAGTGGAAGGGGTCCCTGCCCATGGCAGGGGTTGGAGCTGGAGGAGCTTTAAGGTCCCTTCCAACCCAAACCATTCCATGATCCTATGCTATGCCCTCTGGCAGTGACTCCTGCTCTTGATGCATTTATATCCTCCCTGTGCCAGCTCCAGGTCCGTATCAAATGCCCTTTGAGCATCAATGAGTGTCTTTTGGGAGGTCTGAGACTCCCCTGGGCGTGCTTGGGGTGCAGGGACCTGTCACGCTCATCCCCTCCTCGCTCTGTGTCTCCCTCAGCTCCTGTGGGTCCTGATGCTGGCGACTCTGATCGGGCTGCTCCTGCAGCGCCTGGCGGCGCGGCTTGGGGTGGTGACGGGGCTGCACCTCGCCGAGGTCTGCAACCGGCAGTACCACAAGGTGGGTGCCCTTCTGCTCCCACCTGGGAGAGTGCCCCGGCCCGCTCGGGGTCCTTCTGTCTCCTGGGGCTGGATGGGACTCGCCAAGGGTTCGTGCTGCTCCTGAGGTGCTGAATCCTCTCAGGAGGGAGCGTTCCAGAGCCCGAAACACATTTTCATCATCACATGGGGCCTCTTGAACATGAGCAGCTGTGCCCAGGCAGCCAGGAAGCCCCCAGCACCATGGCCTGGCTCAGCACCAGTGCGGCAGCAGGGCCAGGGCAGGGATTGTGCCCCTGCGCTGGGCACGGGTGAGGCCGCACCTCCAATCCTGTGCTCAGCTCTGGGCCCCTCACTGCAACAGAGACATTGAGGTGCTGGAGCAGGGCCAGAGAAGGGCTGTGGGGAAGGCTTGGAGCAAGCTGCTCCAGTGGAAGGGGTCCCTGCCCATGGCAGGGCTTGGAGCTGGAGGAGCTTTAAGGTCCCTTCCAACCCAAAGCATTCCATGAGTCCATGATTCTCTGTAGTCAGGGATGGCCTCAGCTCTGTGCAGTTGGAGGTTTCTCATCCAGCACCTGAGGCTTTGTCACTGGCATCACCATGGCAATGATGTTCCAACACTGCAGCACAGAAACATCCAGTTCCTCTCTTGCAATGAGGCGAGTCACTGAGCTTATGTGAGTGTCCCAGGAGCCTCCCGCAGTGCTTGCCACAGGTCGCCTGGAATTCTGCTCCCAGCCAGCCAGTGTCCACCAGCAGCTTTGCCAGGCTGTGGCCAGGGCAGGAGGCAGCTCCTGACTGCACGAGCGCCACAGCCTTGAGCTCCTCCGGGAGGGAGACATTTCCCCTCTTTTTAATGCTCTTGGATGCTGGTTCACCTCCAGGTTCCTCGGATTATCCTCTGGCTGATGGTTGAACTCGCCATCATCGGCTCCGACATGCAGGAGGTCATCGGCTCGGCGATTGCCATCAACCTCCTGTCTATGGGCAAGTGAGTTGGGCCTGTCAGAGGGCAGCAGGGGATGAGTGCTCCCCTCTGGGATTGGGAAAGTGCCAAAACCCCCTCATTTACTTCCCATAAACCTTAAAGCGGGTGACTCACCTCGTGGCAGAAGCTCTTGGATGACTTGGCCTTTGGTGCCTGGTTCTTCTTCTTGTGGCTGTAGAGAGCAGCTTGGAACGCACCCAGCAAAGCTGGGCTGCAGCCTTCCTGGCCTCAGCTCCTTCCTCAGGAAGGACCCCCAGGCAGATGTCCTTCCTCCTGAGGGGGAAGGCCGAAGTGCAGCCACAACAGGGAGCTATCCTTTTGGATAGCAGCTCTGGTGGTAGTGTGGCAGCGGCTCCTAAGCTGGTTGCTGTGTCCCGCAGGATCCCGCTGTGGGGTGGAGTGCTCATCACCATCGCTGACACCTTCGTCTTTCTCTTCCTGGACAAATACGGTGATTTTCTTTCTCCTCCTAAGTTCAGGGATCTCAGCCTGAGGTGCAGCTGCTCTCAGTTTGCTGATGGAGCTTGTGTCTTCCCACAGGCCTGCGGAAGCTGGAAGCGTTCTTTGGCTTCCTCATCACCATCATGGCTCTCACCTTCGGATACGAGGTACCTTCCACCCTGTGCGCTTCGTATTGATCCCCTCCCAGCTCCTGCGCCCAAACACCCCAAAACACGGTGCAGAGCCTTCAAATTCAGGAGCTCTGAAGCTGGGGCTGTGTTTCTGATGTGTGGTCATTGGCCTGCCTATGCCCTGCGCTGTATGAGGGCTGCTTCTCCAGCATGGAGAGCACTCCTCCTGCTCAGTTCCTCACCCCCAGCTCCACTGAGCAGTTGCCGCGCTGGGGTTCCAGTTTTACCACGTTCTGCCTGGGGGGTTATGGTCAGAGGAGCACCCAAAGCACCGCCCTCACCCAACACCTCTCTTGTCTCGTGCCCAGTACATCACAGTCAGACCCAACCAGGGGAAGCTGCTCCAGGGGCTCTTTGTCCCGTACTGCCAGGACTGTGGAACGCCACAGCTGGAGCAGGCCGTGGGGATCGTGGGTGCTGTCATCATGCCCCACAACATGTACCTGCACTCGGCATTGGTCAAGGTGAGCTGCTGAGCTGGGCAGGGCAGAAGGGGTCTGTGGGGACACAGTGAACCCCTGCCAGAGGCTGCTGGAGCCCTTGGCGCAGGTGTGCCCAGGTCCTCCCCTCAGTGGTTGGGGTTTGCTGTTTCTTCCCTCCAGCAAGTTACCTTCCCACCCAGTGACCCGTGTGCGGTGGTTTAGTGTAGGATAAGGACAGATAGAGGTAACACATCTGTGGTATCAGTAATATAGCTGTATAAATAATACATCTGCTGGAGCGAGGCCAGAGGAGGCCATGGAGCTGCTGTGAGGGCTGCAGCAGCTCTGCTCTGGAGCCAGGCTGAGAGCTGGGCTGGGGCAGCCTGGAGAAGAGAAGGCTCCTGAAGGGGAGACCTTAGAGCAGCTCCAGTGCCTAAAGGGGCTGCAGGAAACCTGGAGAGGGGTTTGGACAAGGGATGGAGGGACGGGACAAGGGAATGGCTTTAACTGCCAGAGGGGAGACTGAGATGAGCTCTTGGGCACAAGCTCTTCCCTGGGAGGGTGCTGAGGCGCTGGCACAGGGTGCCCAGAGGAGCTGTGGCTGCCCCATCCCTGCAGTGCTCAAGGCCGGGTTGGACACAGGGGCTTGGAGCCCCCTGCTCCAGTGGAAGGGGTCCCTGCCCGTGGCAGGGGTTGGAGCTGGGGGATCTCTCTAAACCATCCACGACTCCATGATTCTCAAGGCTCCCCCTGTCACCATCTCCTCTGCAGTCCCGGCAAGTGAACCGTGCAAACAAGAGGGAGGTCCGAGAAGCCAACAAGTATTTCTTCATCGAGTCCTGCATCGCTCTCTTTGTCTCCTTCATCATCAACATCTTCGTGGTGACCGTCTTCGCCGAGGCTTTCTTTGAGAAGAACAACGCGGATGTGGTGAGTTGGGGCTGGGGCTTTGCTGGGGACCAAACCCTGCGGCTGGTGGAGCAGAACCAGGGGTGGTGTGAGCAGAACCAGGGCTGTTGGAGCAGAACCAGGGTTGGTGTGAGCAGAACCAGGGTTGGTGTGAGCAGAACCAGGGCTGCTGGAGCAGAACCAGGGCGGGTGTGAGCAGAACCAGGGGTGGTGTGAGCAGAACCAGGGGTGGTGTGAGCAGAACCAGGGGTGGTTGGAGCAGAACCAGGGCTGTTGGAGCAGAACCAGGGGTGGTGTGAGCAGAACCGGGGCTGTTGGAGCAGAACCAGGGGTGGTGTGAGCAGAACCAGGGCTGTTAGAGCAGAACCAGGGGTGGTTGGAGCAGAACCAGGGCTGTTGGAGCAGAACCAGGGCTGTTAGAGCAGAACCAGGGCTGCTGGAGCAGAACCAGGGCGGGTGTGAGCAGAGCCAGGGGTGGTGTGAGCAGAACCAGGGCTGTTAGAGCAGAACCAGGGGTGGTTGGAGCAGAACCAGGGCTGTTGGAGCAGAACCAGAGCTGTTGGAGCAGAACCAGGGCAGGTGTGAGCAGAACCAGGGCGGGTGTGAGCAGAACCAGGGCGGGTGTGAGCAGAACCAGGGCTGCTGGAGCAGAACCAGGGCGGGTGTGAGCAGAACCAGGGCGGGTGTGAGCAGAACCAGGGCTGCTGGAGCAGAACCAGGGGTGGTTGGAGCAGAACCAGAGCTGTTGGAGCAGAACCAGAGCTGTTGGAGCAGAACCAGGGCTGTTGGAGCAGAACCAGGGGTGGTGTGAGCAGAACCAGGGCTGTTGGAGCAGAACCAGGGGTGGTGTGAGCAGAGCCAGGGGTGGTGTGAGCAGAGCCAGGGCTGTTGGAGCAGAACCAGGGGTGGTGTGAGCAGAGCCAGGGCTGTTGGAGCAGAACCAGGGGTGGTGTGAGCAGAAGGGCAGGTCCCAGCCCCACCATTGCCCCAGGGTAGGCAGAGCCCATAGATTCTGTGTGTAAAGAGGGGTAAGATCGGGGTGCTGGTCATCTTCGTGTCCTCGTGTTTGCTTCGGAGCACACCCAACCCCTGCCCCCCCGTGCCACTCCCTGCAGAACGCTGTCTGCGTCAACGCCAGCAGCCCCCACTCCTCGCTCTTCCCCAACAACAACCAGACACTGGAGGTGGACATCTACAAAGGGGTGAGTGACCCACGGAGCAGGAGCCTCGGCCCCTCCAATAGGTTGGGTTGGAAGGGACCTTAAAGCTCCTCCAGCTCCAGCCCCTGCCATGTGCAGGGACACCCTGCACTAGAGCAGCTTGCTCCAAGCCCTGTCCAACCTGGCCTTGAACACTGCCAGGGATGGGGCAGCCACAGCTTCTCCATTTCCAGCCTCCCACCACCCTCATGGTGAAGAACCTTTTCCCCACATCCCATTTAATTCTTCGCTCTTGCAGCTGGAAGCCCAAACTCCTCATCCCACCCCTCCATCCCTTGGCCAAAGCCCCTCTCCAGGTTTCCTGCAGCCCCTTCAGGCACTGGAGCTGCCCTAAGGTCTCCCCTTCAGGAGCCTTCTCTTCTCCAGGCTGCCCCAGCCCAGCTCTCAGCCTGGCTCCAGAGCAGAGCTGCTCCCGCCCTGGCAGCAGCTCCATGGCCTCCTCTGGGCTCCTCCAGCAGCTCCAGGTCCCTTTGGGTGAACAGGGAGCGCTGAGGGCCAGGATCTGTAAAAAGATCCCAAAAGCAGAGCTGGAGGAGACCCTGGGGACCCTGAGCCCAGCCCTTGGGACAAGCACAATCATCTGTCCCATCACTAGCGGTGCTCGTCCAACCTCGCTCCTTGCTCCCTCTCTACAGCGTTCCCTTCCATGGGTCCTGACCCTGCTCTGTGCAGTCTGCAGCCCCTGAGTGTTCCTTATCTGCTTCCCAAGGCAGGGAATGCTGTTCCCTGTCCTACAAACAGATTCTTCCTCTTCCTTCAACTCAACCCTGCTGGGATTACTGTGGTCACCGGGGAGCTCTGCTCCCTGGGGCTCCCCCCAGTGGGAGCTGACTCCTGCCCTCTCCTCCGCTCTCCTGCAGGGTGCAGTTCTGGGCTGTTACTTCGGCCCTGCTGCTCTCTACATCTGGGCCATCGGGATCCTCGCTGCCGGGCAGAGCTCCACGATGACCGGGACGTACTCGGGGCAGTTTGTCATGGAGGTACCAGCGCCAGCAGTGCCCGCACCCCCGGCTCCGCTCCCAGCCCTTCCCGCTCAGCCGGATGATTCCCCTTCCATGGAGACGCTGCAGCTCCGGCTGGGAGCTCATAAAGCACCCGTTCACCCAAACCTCCCCCTAACCCTGCCCCAGCCCCGCTCCTCCTGTGCTCCCGATGCCTCCGCTCTGCTCTCACCCCTGCTCTGGTCCCCGCAGGGCTTCCTGAACCTGCGCTGGTCCCGCTTTGCACGGGTGCTGCTCACGCGCTCCATCGCCATCACCCCCACGCTCTTAGTGGCCATCTTCCAGGACGTGGAGCACCTGACGGGCATGAACGACTTCCTGAATGTCCTCATGAGCCTCCAGGTGAGCAGCAGCACCCGGGCTGGGGAAACCATCCCAGGGACAGCATCCTGCCCCTCTGCTGCGCGCTGGGGAGACGCTCCCTGCAGTCCTGATCCAGCTCGGGGGCAGTGGCACAAGAGGGACGTGGAGCTGCTGGAGCAGGGCCAGAGGAGGCCATGGAGCTGCTCTGAGGGCTGGAGCAGCTCTGCTCTGGAGCCAGGCTGAGAGCTGGGCTGGGGCAGCCTGGAGGAGAGAAGGCTCCTGAAGGGGAGACCTTAGAGCAGCTCCAGTGCCTGAAGGGGCTGCAGGGAACCTGGAGAGGGGCTTTGGCCAAGGGATGGAGGGACGGGACAAGGGGAATGGCTTTAACCTGCAGAGGGGAGATTGAGATGAGCTCTGAGGCAGAAGCTCTCCCCTGTGAGGGTGCTGAGGCGCTGGCACAGGGTGCCCAGAGGAGCTGTGGCTGCCCCATCCCTGCAGTGCTCAAGGCCGGGTTGGACACAGGGGCTTGGAGCCCCCTGCTCCAGTGGAAGGGGTCCCTGCCCATGGCAGGGGTTGGAGCTGGAGGGGCTTTAAGCTCCCTTCCAACCCAAACCATTCCATGGCTCCATGGTTCCATGGCTCCTGCACTGAGTGCTGCAGCTCTGGGGTCTGCAGGAGCCACCATGCAGGAGGAGCTGCTCTCAGACTTTGATCTCCTGGGAGAGGTGGAGAGGCTCAGGCAGGGTCGGAAGATGCTTCCTCCTGCCAGGCAGGGGAAGTCCCTTTGTGTCCCCTCACAATAGCTGGGAAGTGCTGTCACATCTGGGCTCTTTATTCTTCTCCTTCAGCTTCCCTTTGCGCTGATCCCAGTCCTGACCTTCACCAGCCTGCCCAGCGTCATGAGTGACTTTGCCAATGGACTGTAAGTACTGAGGGACTCGCTGCTGCCTCGGCACACGTGTGCTTCCTCTCTTCACCTCATGCCTTGCAGCATCTCCACCCCCCCCAACTCACCCCGTTGTGCCCTGGTGTTGCTCACAGGTTCTGGAGGATCGGGGGGGGGGTCCTGATCCTCCTCATCTGCAGCATCAACATGTACTTCGTGGTGGACTACGTCATGTCCCTCAACCACGTGGCTCTGTACGTTGGGGCTGCCGTGCTCAGCGTGATCTACCTGTCCTTTGTGGCCTATCTGGTGAGTCTGGCTCCTGCAGAGGCTCCCTGGAGCTGGGACCAGCCCACGCGATGCTTTTCCCACTCTTCTGTTCACTGTCCCATTTCACAGCCGCAGGGTCAGAACAAATGTGGAAGTTAAGGCTTTTGCAGCCAGATTTGCTTGGGAATGTGCTGAGCGCAGCTGCTGCTGCCACACGCAGCCTTTTCCACCTCCTCAGCAGTACCTTTTCCACCTCCTCACAGTTCCTCTGCTCTCTGTTCCCAAAAAGGCCTCAGTTTAATGCTGCAGCAGGTGAAAGGTTGGCACAGACTCTGCAATGGTCCTGTGTAGTGTCTGTGTGTTGCCAGAGGTGTAAAACCATCCAATGATCAGAGAATCCCAGGATGGTTTCTATTGAAGGGACCTTAAAGCTCCTCCAGCTCCAATCCAGCTCCAGGGACCCCTTCCACTGGAGCAGGGGGCTCCAAGCCCCTGTGTCCAACCCGGCCTTGAGCACTGCCAGGGATGGGGCAGCCACAGCTCCTCTGGGCACCCTGTGCCAGCGCCTCAGCACCCTCCCAGGGAAGAGCTTCTGCCCAAGAGCTCATCTCAGTCTCCCCTCTGGCAGTTAAAGCCATTCCCATGTCCCGTCCCTCCATCCCTTGTCCAAAGCCCCTCTCCAGGTTCCCTGCAGCCCCTTCAGGCTCTGGAGCTGCTCTCAGCTCTCCCCTTCCCGCAGCAGAGGTTCAGGATCCCCTCCCTGAGCTGCTGCTCACGCTCTGGGGGTGCAGCCCCGCACTGGGGGGGTTCTGGGCTCCAGCGCTCCCTGAAGCCGCCTCATGGGGAGCTTCTCGCACCCAACACCCCAAGTCCTTCTCCTCGGGCTGCTCCATCCGGTCCCCCCCATTCTATGTCTGTGCTGGGATTGCCCCCCCCCAGGGCAGGACCTTGCCCTCGGCCTGGTTGAGCTCCCTGAGGTTCCCATGAGCTGATCCCTTCCCTCCAAGGCACCAAGCGCCCCGCTCAGCTCCCTGTCCCCGCAGCACTCACCCCTCAGGTGCTGCTCTGCCTCCCGCCCCACTCAAGCTGCTGCAGGTGACAGCCGAGTGCCCATGGAGCACATGGCAGAGCCCGGCGCCCGTGGGCTCCGCGGCCCCTGACCCCAGCACCCATTGCCTTGCAGAGCTGGCTGTGCCTGATCGCGCTGGGCGCCTCCTTCCTGGCCTGCGGGACAAGGGTAAGCGTCACCCGGAGCCTGCTGAGCGAGGAGTCGCCTTCCCACTCCCCTAAGTAGCCCCGGTGCCCCTGCACAGCGAGTAGCCATCAGAGCCAGTGTGTGCCTATGGTTTACTGTGTGAACGTAGACAAACGTATGTGCGGTTTGCACAGGGAAGGGGGGGTGAGGGAATTCCCGCTTGGATGCGCGGCGCGGGCCGCGTGTTGCTGCTGGAACACTCAAACTTGGACGTTTGCTTTGCTGAGCGCCTCTGTTCACGCTGCGGGGGAGCAGCGCGTGGTTGTGGGGGGCAGACGCGAACCCTGGGCTGCAGCCTCCTCTGCCCAGCGCCCTCTCCCTCCGCGCGTCCATCCACGCAGCAGGAACACTGGAGCTCCAGGGGATCCCTGCTGCTGCGCTGGAGCGTCTCCAGAACTGAGCTAGGACGTTCCAAAAGCACCTTTTGGCCGGTGGCGGAAGGCCCTGACACGGTGACACTACCCCCGAGTCCCCCTCCTCCAGGCTGGAGCTGCAGCTCAGATCCCACTGGATCTGGGTGGGTTTTCCCTCCCAGTTCAGAGCGGGGCTGATGCAGCTTCCACAGGGGTGGGAAGACGTTGGGAATCCTCAGCATTAACCTTGTTCTTCGTTGCTGGCGCTCGCCCGGCGCGTGACTGTGGTGCTCAGCAAAGGAAACGCCTTGGGATGTGCATGGTTATTTATGGTTAAAGCGTGATTTGTTCCCCTCTGCCCATGATTCATGGAAACACTTGTGAGAGTCCTCAGAAATTCCTGCTTTCTGGCTTGGAACGTCCCGGCTCAGCGGATGCTCCGGGGGGGACATGGTTCTAATGCAGCTCCAGGGCTTCATTTGCTAATCCCTGCTCTAAAGCCACTCCAAAGCCTTCCCACTGCCCTTCTCCTCCACATGGAATGACTTCCAGTCCCTTCCATGAAGAAGCCTTCACATGGAGGACACCCAAAGTCTGCTGTTGTCAATTAGGACTGTGGGGTTTGCTTTGCTTCCATGATTGGAAAAGTCCATCTGTGGTTTCTCCCAGCAGCGGATGGATTTTGGGGTTACATCCCCTGTCCCAGGGTGCTTTTAGGTGTCTGGATCATGAGGATTGGGTGTCCAGGGTCTGTTCCTCTTCTCTGAGCACCTGAGAGCCGTGGCTGGGCATGGAACAGGCTCGGCTCCACCAAGGGGGTTTAGGTACCACTGTGCTTTTGTGGACCTGAAAAGATCAGGAAGAGGTGGTTTGGTGTGGCACAAACAGCCTCCGCTCCTACAGCCCCCGGGACAGGGAAAGGAGCCCAAGGTGATTCCCGGACTCACAGAACCATGGAAGGGGTTGGGTTGGAAGGGACCTTAAAGCTCCTCCAGAGCTGGCCTTGAACACTGCCAGGGATGGGGCAGCCACAGCTCCTCTGGGCACCCTGTGCCAGCGCCTCAGCACCCTCCCAGGGAAGAGCTTCTGCCCAAGAGCTCATCTCAGCCTCCCCTCTGGCAGTTAAAGCCATTCCCTTGTCCCACCCCTCCATCCCTTGGCCAAAGCCCCTCTCCAGGTTCCCTGCAGCCCCTTCAGGCTCTGGAGCTGCTCTCAGCTCTCCCCTTCCCGCAGCAGAGGTTCAGGATCCCCTCCCTGAGCTGCTGCTCACACTCTGGGGGTGCAGCCCCACACTGGGGGGGTTCTGGGCTCCAGCGCTCCCTGAACCCCGCTCATGGGGACCCCAAGTGCCTCTCCTCGGGCTGCTCCATCCACTCTCCTCCAACCTGGTCTGTGCTGGGGTTGCCCCCACGCTGGGGCAGGACCTTGCCCTTGGCCTGGTTGAGCCCCAGGAGGTTCCTTATGGAGCTTCCCAGGGCTGCCCCACGCACGCTGGGCCCCAGCCCTTAACCAAGCTTCCCACTCTCATGGGTTTAAATGGGACAATATCCATCCCCTTCCTCAGCGTTGTTCTGATTCCAGGCAGGGAATTACTCCCACCATTAAAATGTGGGGTTTGATCACGGGTGGGAGCATTCGGGAGGTTCCTCCCCTTTGCGAAGTCAGCGGCATTCCATCCTTCTGCTTTTCCTGGATTTGGGATTGACAAGGGGCCGGTACTAACTTGTAGGTGGCAACTCCACTGCGGAGCCTCCTCATTCCCACCTCCCGCTCCTCCTAAAGCTCAGTTTAGTTTTGCTCCCCCTGTGTCTCCTCAGAAGCAGTTTGTGGAACCCCATGGTGCCATTAAAGGATGGATCTTTTTCCACTTGGCTCCTTGGGTCGTTTTTTGGGGGGTTGCTCAGAACCAGTGGTGATTCCTGTCTGTAGAGCAGACCCCGGCGGCTCCAGAGCACACAGAGCACACTGGCCGGAGCAGATGCATTGGGATCCCCACAGGATCCGACCCTCCAGCCTCGGCTGTGCTCGCTCCGGGCTCCCCAGGTCCGTTGTGACCATGGCCTCCAGAAGAGGGTGAAGGATGGAGCCACCATGAGCTGCGCAGCGCCAGCCCCGATGGCATCCATGGAATCATGGAGTGGTTTGGGCTGAAGGGACCTTAAAGCTCCTCCAGCTCCAACCCTGCCACGGGCAGGGACCCCTTCCACTGGAGCAGGGTGCTCCAAGCCCCTGTGTCCAAGCTGGCCTTGAGCACTGCCAGGGGTGGGGCAGCCTGGTTTCCTGGAGCTCTATGGAAGCAGATGCTATTCCATGGGCAGATCCCATCCAGGTCTCTTCTTAATTACCCCTTAATGAAGGATGGGAGGGCGCGGGGTGATGCTGCAGGTGACAATCCCCGCGGTGCTGCTTCCCCATTGCGACGTTCCATGGACTGGCTGCTTTAACGCTGCTTTGCTTTGATTCCCAAAGGATGGAAACCCCACAGCTCCAGGTCTGGCAGGTGGGGATGTGCCACGAGGCTGGGATGGGGGAGCTCGGCTCAGCTCTAACTCTCGCCCTTCACCTCTTCCAGCACCATTTGGGACTCGCTGCCTGCCCTGAGCTCTTCCTGCTCAACAACGTGGACACGGACACGCTCGTCGCCAGATGATTCCTGATCCCTGAGGACAGAACCGGTGTCAGTGGAAACCTGCCCTGGCTTGGGCTCAGCACCGAGCCGGGCACATGAGGGACCCTGAGTGCAGCCGGGGTTCGGACAATGGGACCGGATGGTCCTGGGAGCGCTGGGAATTGCTGTGGAGCTGGAGCCGCCAACCCGGCTCCAACCCCAACCTTGGGGTTTGCTTTCAGGTTCCTCAAGTTGTTCCTGTTTAGTTCCCGACAGCTGCTCTGGGAAAGGATTCATCAGCATTATTCCAGTTCCGATTCACGCTTCTCTCCCGTGGATGCTAATCCATATCTTTTTTCCTAATTTGAGGAAAATTCCAGGTTTGGGAAACCCATCGGAGCAGAGCTCCATTAATGATGGTTTCAGAGACCAGCTTAGGAGGAGCCGCGGTGACTCCGGGTCTAGGCCCCTCCAGCAGCCTCTTCCTCATGGAGATGCTTCTTCCCAACAGCTCCTCCTTCCCATGGGTTTTTCCCAGCCCAGAGCTGACTCGGAGCTGGATCCGCCTGGCGCAGGCAGCATCGAGGATTCCATTGAGCCCTGTTTTCCCCGGCAGGCTTCGGCATTCCGCAGTCAGGGGCTGAACGCATGGAGCTGCTTTTCCAGCATTTCAGGGAACCTCCGGAGCCAATTCCCGACCCCTTTGATTCCAGTTTGATTGATTGACCTCATTGAGGCCGTCTCCTGCTTCTCCTTAATTAAATCATAGAATCAGAATCATAGAATAGCCAGGCTTGGAAAGGACCTTAAGCTCATCCAGCTCCAACCCCTGCCATGGGCAGGGACACCTCCCACTAAACCATGGCACCCAAGGCTCTGTCCAACCCGGCCTTGAACACCGCCAGCGATGGAGCATTCACAGCTTCCCTGGGCAGCCCATTCCAGTGCCTCACCACCCTCACAGGAAGGAACTTCTTCCTCATATCCAATCTCAACTTCCCCTGTTTCAGTTTGAACCCGTTGCCCCTTGTCCTATCACTGCAGTCCCTCATGAAGAGTCCCTCCCCAGCATCCCTATAGCCCCCTTCAGATACTGGAAGCTGCTCTGAGGTCTCCATGCAGCCTTCTCTTCTCCAGGCTGAACAGCCCCAACTCTCTCATCCTATCTCCATACGGGAGGTGCTCCAGTCCCTGATCATCCTCGTGGCCTCCTCTGCACTTGTCCCAACAGTTCCATGTCCTTTTCATGTTGAGGACACCCGAACTGCACCCAATGCTCCAAGTGAGGTCTCAGGAGAGCAGAGCAGAGGGGCAGCATCACCTCCCTTGACCTGCTGGTCACGCTCCTTTTGCTGCAGCCCAGGATAGGGTTGGTTTCTGGGCTGCGAGCGCACACTGCAGCCGGCTCATGTTCATTTTCTCCTCGACCAGCACCCCCAAGTCCTTCTCCGCAGGGCTGCTCTGAATCTCTTCTCTGCCCAACCTGGAGCTGTGCCGGGGATTGCTCCGACCCAGGTGTAGGACCTTGCACTTGGCATGGTTAAACTCCATCAGGTTGGCATCAGCCCACCTCACAAGCGTGTCAAGGTCCCTCTGGATGGCATTCCTTCCCTCCAGCTTATCAACAGAACCACACAGCTTGGTGTCATCGGCAAACAAATCTGGTTTAATTCAACCTTCTTCCCAATGAAAACTTCCTGCTTCTTTTTAGTTGCCATTTATCCAATGCGCTGACTGCGGCATTCCCGGGAAAAGATCCCTTCTAACCTTTTCAGTTTTTGGTGCGTTTTAAAAATAAACCTGATATTCCAGTCACTTTTCCCAGAGGGATTCATTCGATTCCTGTTTTTTCCCTGCTCAGGAGTGGACCTGCAGGACTTCAGGTGAGTGAATCCAGGACCCATGCACCTGAGCAGCCCACAGAGACTCGGAAGTGCCAGGGCCCAGGCTCAGATCCACTGGGATATTGAGCCCATGGGATTGAGTTTTGGTGGGAGCTGTGTCCATGTATTCCTGTATCCATGTGTGCCTGTGTCCATGTATACATGTGTCCATTTATCTATGTATCCATATATCCCTGTGTCCATGTATCCCTGTGTCCATGTATCCATTTATCTGTGTATCCCTGTGCCCATGTATCTGTATATCCGTGTATCCCTGTATCCATGTATCTCTGTATCCATGTATCTATGTATCCCTGTGCCCACGTATCTGTACATCCCTGTATGCCTGTGTCCATGTATCCATATATCCATGTCCATGTATCCATATATCCCTGTATCCATGTATCGGTATATCCCTGTATGCCTGTTTCCATGTACTTGTATATCTGTGTCCATGTATCCATGTATCCCTATATCCCTGTATCCATGTATCCCTGTGCCCATGTATCTGTATATCCATGTATCCCTGTGCCCATGTATCCGTATATCCCTGTATCCATGTATCTCTGTATCCATTTATCTATGTATCCCTGTGCCCATGTATCTGTATATCCCTGTATGCCTGTGTCCATGTATCCATATATCCCTGTATCCATGTATCCCTGTGCCCATGTATCTGTATATCCCTGTATGGCTGTGTCCATGTATCCGTATATCCGTGTCCATGTATCCATGTATCCATGTATCCATATATCCCTGTATCCATGTATCCCTGTGCCCATGTATCTGTATATCCCTGTATGGCTGTGTCCATGTATCCGTATATCCCTGTATCCGCCTCTGGCCCCGCCCCTCCCCTGCGTCACGCACGCCCCAGCCAATGGGGATTGAGAACACGTGGGCGCGGCTCCGAGGCGCGCCCCGCCCCTTCCCGGGATGTTTTCCGCGGTAAACACCACCGGGCCCCGCCCCCGGAGCGCCGCTCAGCCAATCCCCTCGCAGCGCCTCCGCCTCCTCCAATCAGCGCCTGGCGGCTGTTTCCAGGCCCCCCTCGCAGTAGCCAATCGGGAAGCGCCGTTCGGGTTTGGGAGAAGGGGGGGGCTGGAAACCGCCGCGGTACCGGCGGCTCCGGCAGCGCGCGAGGCGGCAGGTACCGGGGGTCACGTGGGGACACGGGGGGGGGAGCGGCGGCCGCGGCCCGGTTCAAGTAATCCAGGATTAGGCTGTTCCTGCCCGGCCTGCTCCCGGTTACTTGTCCTGGGAGGCGGCCGGTGACGTCACGGGGCGGGAATACCGGGAGGGGGGGGGGAGCATCGTCCCGTGGCCACCGGGTGCCCCCTCCGGTTTAACGGTTCAACCTTAATAAAGCAGCGATGGCGGCGCCGGGATGGGGGGGGGGGAATCCCGGTCAGGGCCAGACCCGAATGGGGGCAGCGGGAGTCAAAGCCGGTGTCGGGGGGGGGGTGGGGGGGTTAACCCGGGGGCACCGATCTCCTGCTGCGGTGTGCGGGGATCTATGGGGATGGGGGGGGGCACGGCGACCTCTCCAGCACCCAATAAAACACCCGGGCTCGCTCCTGTTCCCGTTTATTCCGCTGCGGGTGGGGGAGGGTCCCGGTGACCCCGGTACCGGGAGGGGTCAATGACCCCGGGTGACCCCAGCCGGTACCGCGGGGGAGGTGGGGGAGGGGGCGGGTCACGTGTGTGTCACCGTGAGGTCACGTCGGCCGTGGGCTCCTCCCCGCAGCGGAAGCGCACGAATCCGGTGACGCGGAGCGGACCCCGCGCTTGGAGCACGCGCCCCACGCGGCGCCCCGGCGCGTGGAGGAACTCCTGCGCGAGCAGCGCCTCCTCCTCCTCCTCCTCCCCCTCCCGCGGCCGTTCCCGCGCGCGCCCCACGCGCCGTGGCGCGAAACCCACCACGTGCTGCGCCACCTGCCGGCCCAGCGCCTCCAGCGCGGCCTCGCGCGCGCCGCCCCGCGCCACGCCCCGCGCGCCGCACGCCACCAGCGCGCCCAACGTCCCCAACGCCACCGGCCCCGCGCCGGGAGCCGCGGCGGGGCCCCCGTGCGCGTACCCGGACACGAAGCCGGCCCCGGGCCGCACCCGCAGCCACGCGGCATGGCGCAGGGACACGGCCTCACCCAGGCGGCCTGCGGGGAGATGGGGGGGGGGTGTCACCCCCCATCCCAGGAGCACCCCAGGTCCCTCCCATCACTGCACACGATGTCCCAGCATCACCAACCGGGGTGTGTCCCCCCCCCCAGGGTTACCCCATGTCCTCCTCCAGTTCCCCTCCATTCCCCACCCCCATGTCCCTCCTGCCACCACCCAGGGTGCCTCCCCCCCATGGCCCTGTTCCAGGGTGACCCCAGGTCCTGTCCCCTCCCCAGGGCCATAGCCACTGCCAAGGGGGGTGTCCCTGTGTCCCACATCAGCTCCCCTCACCCCCCCCAGGGTCCCATGTCCCCATCACCACCCTCAGGTGTCTGTCCGCCCCCCCCCAGTGCTCCTCCATCCTGTACCCTCACGGTGTCCCTGGTCACCGCCCTGGGTCCCATCCCCTCATGTGTCCCCAGGTCCCTGCCATCAGCCACCCTGCGTACTCCCATTCTCCCTCCCCAGCATCACCCCCACCCTGGTATCCCCCACTCACCCTGGGCCAGCGCCAGCTCCTCACTCAGGGGACCCCCCCCGGGCCCGGTCCCGAGCTCAGCCAATTCCTCAGGCTGCAGGAAGTGCTGGGGGGGTTGGGGGGGTGTTAAGGGGGACCAAGGGGTGCCCCCCCCCACATCCGGGAGCAGCTCTGGGGGGGCTTTGGGGGAGTTTGGTGTTATGAGGGGGCTGAGGTGGTTTGCGGGGACAGCGGCGGTGTGGAGCGCCTCCTTAGGAGGACCACAGGGGCTGTGCAGGTGCTGGGAGGTGTTTAATGGGGCTGAGGGATGTGTGGGTGCCCCCCACCCTTGGGAGCACCCCCAAGGGGGCTGTGGGTGAGGGGGAAAGAGTTGGGGGTGCCTGGGGAGGGGCTCCCCCCCTACACACACGCACCTGTGAGCACGCCCGGGCGGCAGGGGGCGCTCTCCGGCACATCTCCATAGCTCCCAGCGCCGCCTGTGCCACCACGCGCTGGAACTCGCTGGTCCGCGCCACGAAGTCGGTTTCGCAGCTGAGCTGCGGGGGGGGGGGATGAGACCGGGAGGGACCGAACCCCCCCTCCCCCCCCCCGGACCCACCTCCACCATCACGGCCGCCGGTCCCTCCCGCAGGAGCCCCACGAGCCCCTCCCGAGCCGTCCGCTCCCGCGCCAGGGGCGCACTGCTCCGGCCCTGCCGCCGCGCCTGCTCCAGCAGCCAGGCCTCCGCCTGCGGGGGGGGCACACACTGGGGGGGGGGCACAGACCCTGGGGGGGGAACCCCACGGATCATTCCCCCCCCCCCCCCTCTTCACAGACCCCCATCCCCGGTGCCCCCCCTCACCTGCGCCAGGTCCCCCCCGCAGCGATGCAGCGCGTCCCGGCACTGCAGGATCGGGAGCCCCGTGCGGCGCCGCAGCTGCAGCAGCGACTCCTTATCCGCTGCCAGCACCGGGGCGGCGGCGCGGAAGAACCGGGCCGGGAGGGCCTGGAGGGGGGGGGCAATGGAGTGAACCGGGGGGGGGGGGAAATGGAGTGAACCGGGGCTGAGAGGGCCTGGGGGGGGGGGGCCCTAGAAGGGGGGGGCAATGGAGTGAACCGGGGGGGGGGAAATGGAGTGAACCGGGGACGGGGGAACCTTGGGGGGGGTGTGCAACGGAGTGCCCGGGGGGGTCTCGGTCCCGGTCCCGGCCCTCACCGCGCTCCGCACCGCGCTCCGCACCGCCCTCTGCATCCCGGACGCTGCCCGCGGCGCTCGCAGATGACGTCACGACGCCGCTCGCGCGGACTCTCAGAGCGACCCCCGAGGGCGGGAATCGGACGCGGCGTCACTCGCGGCGCGACGGAGCTGCGGTCGGGCGGGAGCGGCTCCCCCGGGTCCTAAAGCCCCTCCGCCCGCCCCGAGATCCCGATCCGCCCCAACGGTTTCAGGGGCTGCAGCCGCCCACAGACCCCCCCCAGCCCTGAACCCCCCCTTCTAGAGCCCCCCCAGCCCCTCAGAGAGCCCCCAGAGCCTTTTAGACACCCCCCACCTTGGCCATACCCCCCCAGATCCCAACCAGGTCCCCCCCGAACCAGGTCAACCCCCCCCAGGGCCCTGAAGCCCCCAATAGACCCTTATAGAGACCCCCCCAGCCTTGACCAAGCGCCCCACCGACCCTTCCAGAGCCCCCCCTGCTTTGGCAGACCCCACACAACCCCTAAACATCCCCTATGCAGCCCTTGACCAGACCCCCCCGAGACCTGCACCCCCAAATGCACTGCAGCTGCCGAGCCGAGCCCCTCGTTGACCATTTAATCACTGTCAGGACACCCCCACTGTAGCGTCCCCCCCCTCCCCGCACGACCCCCAGACGGGGGGTGCCGCGTCCCCCCCCCCGCGGGTCACCCCATAGATCTCGATGTCGTGCTCCTGCTCCTGCCACAGCAGCTGGACCCGGAAGAACGGCGGCAGGACCCGGTGGAAGAAGCACCGGGAGCCGCTGTCCCCGCCCCGGGTGCGGGCGCTCAGCAGAGCCCGGGAGCGGGGCCCGCAGAGGTGCCGCAGGGCCCGCAGCAGCGCCGGGAAGGACGCGGGGTCGTACACGAGGTCCGAGCCCAGAACGATCTGGAAGTCCCGAGGGAAGGAGTCCTCGTCCCGGCCCCACTCCAGCGCCCGCACCCGCGGCCGAGCCCCCGCCCCCGGGAAGTTCAACCGAACGTTTTCCCGGATCTGGTCCAGCGCCGCCGGCCGGTCCGTGATGGTGACGTCACCTCCTGAACGGGAGGGGGTGGCTTAGAGGGGGGCACCCCACAACTCCCTCTGTGCACCCCCAAATCCCCCCTGCATTCCCAGCCCCCCCTAAGATCCCAATAAGCAGGCACTTGCTTTCAGTTCCAATGGGCAAGGAAACGGGGCGGGGGGGGGGTTGTGTATGTGACCCCCCCTCCCAGCCCCATGGGTGCCCCCGTTCCCGGTGCGCACCCAGCATCGCCGCCAGGATGCCGAGGATGCCGGTGCCAGCGCCGAGCTCGATCACGGACCGGCCCCGGAACTCGAAGCGCTGCTGCTCCAGGAACCGGGCCAGGGCCAGCGCCTGGGAGGGGGCGGAAGGGAATTGGGAGGGGAATGGGGGAACTGAGGGGGTGGGGAGGGCAGTCCAAACCCTTCCCCTCCCCCCCCCGTCATCACCCAGAGCCCCCCCGGGGGGTGGATCCCCCATTCCCTGGAGATCCTCAGCCATTCCCCCCCATCCCCAGTGCCCCCCCCGAGTGTCCCCCCCAGGGAAGTCCCCATCCCCAGTGCTCCCCCCGTGCCGTCTCCCAGTCCCTCCCTTGCTCCCCATTCCCCGGTGCCCCCCACCCACCGCCTCCCAGACGTTGGCCGCCAGCCCGAGGCGCGGCCCGTGGTGCTGCGCGATGCGCAGGATGCGCCCGCAGAGCCGGAACCGCTGCAGCACCGGGAACGTGTCAGCGAAGAGCGCGGGGTCGCGGGGGAACACGACCCGCAGAGCGTCGGGCCCGGCCGCGTCCTCTTCCTCTTCCCCTTCCTCTTCCTCTTCCCATTCCCCTTCCCATTTCCCTCCCTCTTCCCATTCCGTTTCCGTTCCTCCGTCCCCGTTCGCCGCCGTCTCCCACCGGGTCTCAGCACCCACGTGGCGCGCGGGCGCAGCCATTTTGGCGGAGGGGGGGGGGCCGTCAGCCACGGCCCCTCCCGTGATTGGTCAGCGCTGAAACCGCCCCGCCCCTGGAAGGGCGGGGTCTGAGGCTCCGCCTACTCCGCGGCAGTGTCCCTATTCCCGCTGTCGCCTCTTTCATCTCCTATGTCCCCATATGGGTCCAAGCCCTATCCCAGTGTTCCCATTCCCGATGTCCCCAGGCCACTCCTTGTCCCACCCCATTCCTGTCCCTATCTCTCCCCATATATGACATCCTCGGTGTCACCTGCTCCCAGCCCCCCAGGCTCGTCTCTGCCCCTGTCCCAGTCTGAGGCCACTATTCCCCATCCTAGGGTCTCACCCTGGTGCCACCCCTGTCCTCTTGCTCCCATCCTTGTCCCATCAACACCAGCGTCACCACTGGCATGGGCCTGGAGCCAGGGCTGGTGTCCCCGGTGTTCCTGTTGCCAGTGTCCCTGGTCACAGTGTCCCTCACCCAGTGTTGCTCACCTGGTGTCCCTGCTCATGGTGGCTTTGTCTTGGTGTCCCTGTCCTGGTGTCCCTGACCCTGATGTCTCCAGCCCCAGTGTCCCTGATCCCAGTGTCCTTCATCCCAGTGTCCCTGGCCCCGGTGTCCCTGGTCCCAGCACCTCCATCATTGGCATCTCTGTCCTGGTGTCCCTGACCCTGATGTCTCCAGCCCCAGTGTCCCTGATCCCAGTGTCCTTCACCCCAGTGTCCCTGGCCCCGGTGTCCCTGGTCCCAGCACCTCCATCCTTGGCATCTCTGTCCTGGTGTCCCTGACCCGGATGTCCCCAGCTGCAGTGTCCGTGATCCCAGTGTCCCTGATCCCCAACACCTCTGGTCTCGCTGTCCTTGGTCGCAGTGTGGGGCCTGTGTCCCCACATCCCTCACCCGGTGTCCCCAGTCCCATTATCCCTGACCCTGGCATCTCTAGTCCTGGTATCCCTGTTCCCGGTGTCCTTGTCCTGGTGTCCCTGACCCCAGCGTCAGTGGTCACCATGTCCCGGTGTCCCATTCCCTGTGTCCTGCCCTCACCCCTGAGGACACACACGGGACCCCCCCCATCCCAGCCCCATTCCTTGTGCCCAGAGCCCATGTGACCCGGATAAACAGTAACCGGGGGTGGGGTGGGGTGACCCCCCCTGGGGATAATGAACAACCGGGACCCCCCGGGGCCCCCCGGGGTCTGCGTCACCCCCGTGTCACCCGGTTAATGCTTGTGGTACCCCGGGGGGGGTCGGGGCCCCCGAGGGGCGGTCGGGGGGGGGTTGATTCTCGCGTCTTCCCCCCCTCCCCCTCCCCCCGGTTCCTGGAAGGCTCCCGTAGGGCGGTCCGCAGCCCCGCGTTGCTCAACCCCCCCCTCCCCCCAACCCCCCCGGGGCTTTCTCAGAAACCTTCGTCAGAGCCCAAAATCCCCAAAGAACCGCGGGGGGGGGAATGGGGGGCAGTGGGGGGATGGGAGACAGTGGGGGGGATGGGAGACAGTGGGGGGAATGAGGGGCAGGGGGGGGAATGAGGGGCAGTGGAGGGGATGGGGGACAGTGGGGGGGATGGGGGGCAGTGGAGGTGAATGAGGGGCAGTGAAGGGGATGGGGGAAGTGGGGGGGATGTGAGACAGTGGGGGGGATGGGGGAAGTGGGGGGGATGTGAGACAGTGGGGGGGATGGGGGAAGTGGGGGGGATGGGGTACAGTGGGGGGGATGGGAGGCAGGGGGGGGATGGGGGAAGTGGGGGGGATGGGAGACAGTGGGGGGGATGGGAGGCAGGGGGGGGAATGGGGGGCAGTGGGGGGGTGAGGGGAAGTGGGGGTTCACTCAGAGGCACTGGAGGGCAATGCGGGCTCGGGGGGGCACTGGGGGACACTGGAAGTGATGGGGGGCACTGGAGGGGGTCACTAGGAGGCACTGGGGGGACATTGGAGGCTCAGGGGGGCACTGGGAGGCAGTGGGGGAGTCAGTAAGAAGCACTGGAGGGCAATGAGGTACACTTGGGGGCACTGGGATGCACTGGGGGGCATTGGGGGCTCGCGGGGGCACTGGGGGGCACTCGGGGGGCACTGGGGAGCCCTGCAGGCAGTGGGGGTCAATGGGGGGCACCGGGGATTCGTTGGGGGCGTGGCTTATCCTAACCCCGCCCACAGCCCCGCCCACCCCCGTGGGGCAGCGGGCGCGATGCTGACGTCAGCGGCCGGCGGCGCGCGGTGCCGCGCGCCCATGGCGGAGGCGGTGTCACCGCCGCAGAAGCGGTTCTACCGACAGCGCGCGCACGCGAACCCGCTGGCGGATCACGGCCTGCGGTAGTGAGTGCCGCATGACCCCTGACCCCCCGGTGACACCCCGGTGACTCCCCCGGGATACCCCGGTAACCCCGGTAACCCCCAGGACCCCCCCGGTAACCCCCCCGTTACCACCCGGTAACCCCCAGGACGCCCCCGGTAACCCCCCCGTTACCACCCGGTAACCCCGGTAACCCCCAGGACCCTCCCGGTGACCCCCCGGTGACTCCCCCGTGATACCCCGGTAACACCCGGGACCCCCCCGGTAACCCCCCCGTGACCACCCGGTAACCCAGGTAACACCTAGGACCCCCCCCGGTGACCCCCCGTTACCACCCGGTAACCCCATTACCACCCGGGACCCCCCGGTAACACCTCGGTAATCCCCGGGACCCCCCGGTAGCACCCAGTGACCCCCCCGATCCCCCCTCAACCCCCCCCCCCCCCGGTAACCCCGGACCGGGGCCCGATCCGCGGTCCCTGGGACACCCCCAACCCACATGCGCCTCCCCGGTAACCCCGCACCGGACGCTGCCGGTGCCCGCCCCGCGGTGTTGTCCCGTTCCCCCCCCCGTAACTGCGGTGCCCCCGCAGCCCCGCGCGCCCGCAGGACATGGACTGGGCCGCGCTGTTCCCGGACTTCTTCCCGCCCGACGCCCCCCCCGGGCAGCCCCGGCCCCGCGTGGAGACCTTGGATGTGGGCTGCGGCTACGGGGGGCTGCTCGGTGAGGGGGCACCGGGGGTGTGGGGTCGTGAAAGGCGCGGCGGTGCGGGCGGGACCCTGGAGGGGGGCACTTGGGGGGGGCTATGGGGCGGTTCGGGGTCCAGGGTTGGGGTTCCAGGGTTGGGGGGGCCGTGGTTGGGGTTTGGGGGTCAGGAGCTGGAGTTGGGCTTCAGTTTTAGGGTCAGTGTCAGGGATGGGGTCTGTGTTGATGTTTTGGGGCTCCATTGCTGTCTATGGGGGTTCTATTGCTGTCTATGGGGGCTCCATTGCTGTCTATGGGGGCTCCAGTGGGGGCTCTGTTGCTGTCTGTGGGGCTCCATTGCTGTCTATGCAGCCCCGGTGCTGTCCATGGGGCTCCATTGTTGTCTATGGGGCTCCATTACTGTCTATGGGGGCTCCACTGCTGTGTATGGGGCTCCGTTGCTGTCTGTGGGGCACCATAGCTGCCTGTGGGGCTCTGTTGCTGTCTATGGGGCTCCATTGCCATCTATGGGGGCTCCATTGCTGTCTGTGGGGCTCCGTTGCTGTCTGTGGGGGCTCCATTGCTGTCTGTGGGGCTCCATTGCTGTCTGTGGGGGCTCCATTGCTGTCTATGGGGGCTCTATTGCTGTCCGTGGGGCTCCATTGCTATCTATGGGGGCTCCGTTGTTGTCTGTGGGGGCTCTATTGCTGTCTATGGGACTCCATTGCTGTCTGTGGGGCTCCATTGCTGTCTATGGGGCTCCGTTGCTGTCTATGGGGCTCCGTTGCTCTCTGTGGGGCTCCATTGCTGTCTATGGGGCTCCGTTGCTGTCTATGGGGCTCCGTTGCTCTCTGTGGGGCTCCATTGCTGTCTATGGGGCTCCGTTGCTGTCTATGGGGCTCCGTTGCCATCTATGGGGGCTCCGTTGCTGTCCGCGGAGCCCCGGTGCTCCCCGGGCTCTCACCGCCGCCCCGGTGCCCGCAGTGGCGCTCTCGGGGCTGTTCCCGCAGGAGTTGGCGCTGGGGGTGGAGCTGCGCCCCCGCGTGGCCGCGTTCACAGCGCAGCGGATCCGGGCGCTGCGCGCGGCCGCTCCCGCGCGCTGCCGGAACGTGGCGTGCGTGAGGGGCAACGCCATGAAGCATCTGCCCCACTTCTTCCGTAGGGCGCAGGTGGGACCCCAGAGACCCCGAAACCACCCCAAAACCCTCACCCCCCCCAAACCACCCCATACGGCCTCAGTGCCCCCCCAAATCCCTCCAGACGCCACCTGAACGCCCCAAAGCAACCCGCAAACCCTCTCACCACCTCCAAAGCACTCTCAGGCGCCCCCCCCCAAACCCACCCCGTAGCACTTCTGAACCCCCAGACACCCCAAAACCCACCCAAGCCCCCACCCCGGGCACCCCAAATTCCATCCCCAGGCACTGCCCCCCCCCGATACTTCCAGGGCCCCCCTTGGACCCTCCCTGATCCCCCCAAAGAACCTCGGGTGCCCCCAGAACCCCTGAGGGGCCCCCCCACTGTCCCCAGCACCCTGCCTGTGAGTGGCACTGGGAGCACAGGGGGGGGTACTGGGAGCCCCCCAGCAGGGAATGGGGGGTACTGAGAGCTCCTGGGGAGATTACGGGGGGGGGGGGGGGGGGGGGCACTAGGGCCATACTGGGGGATATTGGGAGCCCATGGGGGGCACTGGAGGATACTGGGAGCCCATGGGGGGCCATACTGGGGGATACTGGGAGCCTATGGGGGCTGTACTGGGGAGCACTGCGAGCCCATGGGGGAGCACTTGAAGCTGCTGGGGCACTGGGAGGTACTCGTTGCCCTGGGTGTCCCCAGTACCCTGTTCCCCCCATTGTCAATGCCGGGGGGGGGGGTCAGGGGCTGTCCCGGTTCCCCCGTGGGGCACTGACCCCCTCGTGCCCCCCCAGCTCCGCCGCATGTTCTTCCTCTTCCCTGACCCCCACTTCAAGCGCACGAAGCACAAGTGGAGAATCATCAGCCCCGCGCTGCTGGCCGAGTATGGCTACGTCCTGCGCCCGGGGGTGAGCACCCGGCACTGGGATCCCCCCCAGGACACTCCCCCAGCACTGCGATACCGGGGCAGACACTGGGACCCCCCTGTGCACTGAGACCCCCCCTTTAAGCACTGAGGTACCAGGACCCCCCCGGCAACCTCCTGGGGCACGAGGACCCTCCCCAAGCACTGGGAACACCCCACAGGACACCCCCCTTCCCCAAGCACTGTGGCACCGGGACCCTCCCTGGGCCCCCCCCCCGAGCACCAGAACCCCCTGGAGGTCCCTGGACCCCTCTGGAGCTCACTGGGACCACACCAGGACACCCAAGCCACCCCCGGGACCACAAGGGGACACCCACATCACCCCTGGGTCCCCCCCCCAGTGTTCCCAACCCCTTTTCGTCCTCCAAATGTCCTGGGGACACAGCGGAAAACCTGGGATGTCCCCACGGAGCATGGGGGGGGGGTGTTGGGCCCCCCCAGTGACCCGGTGTCCCAGGGGCTGGTGTACACGGTGACGGACGTGCCTGAGCTGCACCAGTGGATGGTGACGCACTTCAAGGAGCACCCGCTCTTCGAGGAGGTGCCGCTGGGCCAGCTGGTGAGGGGCACTGGGGGGTACTGGGAGGGCACTGGGAGCCCATGGAGGGGCTACTGGGAGCTCTGTGGGGTGCACTGGGGGGGTCACAGGCCCCCGGTCCCCATCATCGCCCTCTTCCCCCCCAGGACTCGGACCCGCTGCTGTCGCTCCTGGGCACGGTGACTGAGGAGGGGTGCCGGGCACAGCGGGGGGGCCGGGCCCCGCTCCCCGCTGTGTTCCGCCGCCTCCCGGACCCTCCCGGGGCCTGACCCCCCCCGGAGCCCCCCTGAACCCCCGTTCATAATAAACCCACTGTTGTCTCCCACGGTTCGGTCTCTTCCCCCCCTATTTCCCGCGTTGGTCCCGTCCGCACCCCGCGGGTGGGGATTACCGAGAGGGGGGATGGGACACGGAAACCCCCGGGGGGTGGGGGGGGGGTTTCCACCCTCCCAACCGGTGTCGCAACCGACACTTCCCGGGAACCAGGGCCGGGGGGGGGGGGGGGGGGAGCGGGAGGGGGAACCGGGCGTGAGCGCGCCCCGCGGTTGTGCCCACGCTGGCCCCGCCCACCGGATGGCCCCGCCCACTGTCGCGCTCCGATTGGGTGGGGGTGGTGCAGTATGCAAATCACTCAAAGGGTGGGCGGGGTTTGGACACGGCCGCGCGGGAAAGGGGGCGTGGTTTGCCGCGAAGGGGGCGGTGTTTGGCGCCAAAAGGGGGCGTGGCCTCTCGCCGCTCCACGTGGGCGCCTATAAAGGCCGCGGCCGATGCCCGCGGCTCAGTCGAGGCGCGTCCCCGCGTTCCCCGCGGTTCCCCCGGCCCCGCCATGCCCCCGGGGCCGCGCCTGCCCGCGCGCGCTGCCCGGCTCCTCCGCTCCCTGCCCGAGCTGGGCAGAGCCCCCCGTCCCGCCGCTGCCCCCCGGGGCCTGGCCGAGATGCCGGGGCCCAGCCCCGCTGCCTTCATGTACGAGCTGCTGTGCCGCGGGGGGCTGCGGAGGCTGCACGAGCTGCAGGTAACGGGACCTGGGGTGGGGTGTGGGGGGCTCCGAGGGGACAGGGGCACCCGAAGCCTCCTGTCCGGGGCTTGGAGGAGCTGGAGGGGAACCCGGTGCCACCACTGTGGGGCTACGAGTGGAGAAGGGGGACCCCAATCCCATTACTGGAGCTCCAAAGGGACCCTGATCCCAGCCCTGGAGCTCTAAGGGGACCCTGATCCCATCCCAGTTGCTCCAAGTGGCATTCCTGCAGGTGCAGGGCCGGGCACGCTATGGGCCGCTCTGGAAAGCTGCCTTTGGGCCCATCCTGACCGTGCATGTGGCCGAGGCTGGGCTCATCGAGCAGGTTCTGCGCCAGGAGGGGCCCTTCCCGGTCCGTTCCCACCTCTCCTCATGGAAGGATTACCGGGAATGCCGCGGGCATGCGTATGGGCTGCTCACTGCGTGAGTAGGGCTGGGGGTGCCCGTCGGGGTCTGGGGATGACCATGGGTGTCCATGGGTCTGAGCACAGAGCTGTGGGGCTCAGAGGTGTGGCACATGGAGCCAGGGGTCTCTGGGGTATCCCTGAGCCCTTTGGAGCTCCCTCCCCACCCCCACCTGTGGGGCACAGCCAGGCGGGACGGGCTGGGGGTGACTCAGGCGTGAATCAGCCCCCCCGGATGTGAGTAACCGTGGGGCAGAGGTGTAGGGCGGGAGCCTGAGACCCGCACACACAGTGCTCAGCCCCACAACCCCATGATCACCCTCAGCCCTATGATGTCCCATATCCCCCCTCCCATATCCTCCCTCCCATATCCCCCTCCCATATCCCCCCTCCCATATCCCTTTTCCATATCCCCCATCCCATATCCCCCCACGTTGCTGTTGCAGGGAGGGTGAGGAGTGGCAGCGGCTGCGGCGGCTCCTGGGGCGGCTGCTGCTGCGCCCGCACGTGGCCGAGTCCTTCTCTGGGCCGGTGGCCGCGGTGGTCAGGGACCTGGTGCAGCGGCTGCAGCTGCAGCGCGATGGGAACCCGCAGCACCTCGTGCGTGACCTTGGCACCCACTTCTACAGGTTCGGCCTGGAAGGTGAGGGGGGACGCGGGTGGGACCCCCCAGGGGCTCCCCAAGGACTCTCCTGTCCCCACCCCAGGTCTTCCTCATGGTCCCGAGGTCCCCCATGTCCCCACCACATCCAAACCACATCCCCGAGCACCCCTGTGTCCCACACGGTCCCCAAGGACTCCTCATATCTCCCAAGGTTCCTGATGTCCCCCGTGGTGCTCCCCATGTTCCCAAGGTGCCCCCTGTACCCACCATATCCTCTCCATGTCCTCCAGAGACTCCCCATGTCTCCATGGCATTCCATGTCTCCCAATGTCCCCAAGGACTCTTCTGTCCCCCACCAGGGCTCCCCATTTCCCCAGGGTGTTCCTCATGCTCCTGAGATCCCCCATGTCCCCAAGGCACCCCTTTTCCCCACCACATCCCATCTGCGTCCCCAAGGGCTCCTGATGTGCCCCATGGTGCTCCCTATGCCCCCATTGCACCTAGATCTCTTAATGTCCCCAAAGACTCTCCCGTCCCATTCCCCCCCAAGGGCTCCCTGTGTTCCCCAGGGTGCTCCCGATGTTCCCAATGTCCTCCATGCCCCAAGGCACCCCGTGTCCCCACCACATCCCATCCATGTCCCTAAGGCCCCCCGTGTCTCCAAGGGCTCCCCGTGTTTCCCAGGATGCTCCTCATGGCCCCAGTGTCCTGCATGTCCCTGGGTCACCCCCTTCATCCCCCCAGGCATCTCCTCTGTGCTGTTCGCCTCGCGCCTGGGCTGCCTGGAGCCGGAGGTGCCGCGGGACACCGAGACCTTCATCCGCTCCATCAACACCATGTTCGTCATGACGCTGCTCACCATGGCCATGCCCAAGCCCCTGCTCCGCCTCTTCCCTAAGCCTTGGGACACCTTCTGCGAGGCCTGGGACTATATGTTCGCCTTTGGTGAGGGGCTGCTGGGGGGACACGGGGCCAGGCAATGCCCCACAGCCATGGGGATGCTGATGGTCCTGGTCCTCCACAGCCAAGCGCCACATTGACCGGCGCATGGCCGAGGCGGGCGGGCGCTGGGACACGGTGCAGGGGACGTGTCTGACTGACCACCTCGCGCGGGAGCAGGTGCCCATGAAGAGCATCTATGGCAACGTCACGGAGCTGCTGCTGGCCGGGGTGGACACGGTGAGGGGGAGACGTGGGGTTGTGCCACCGTCCCCGCGGGGTCCCGCTGAAGCCCCCTCGTGTCACAGATCTCGAGCACCCTGTCCTGGAGCCTGTATGAGCTGGCGCAGCACCCAGGGGTGCAGGCGGCGCTGCACCGGGAACTCACCACCGCCGCCGCCACTGGCACCACTGCAGGCAGCGTGCCCCTGCTGAGGGCTGTGGTCAAGGAGACCCTCAGGTGGGGATGGGAGAAGGGTGGGGAAGGACACGAACGTCGGCAGGGGATGGGGATGAGGAGAGTGGGGATGAGGAAAGGGATGGGAATGAACATGGGCATGGGATAGGGATGAACATGGGCATGGGATAGGGATGAACACAGGACAAGGATAAGAAGGGGGATGCAGATGAAGACGGGGACAGGAATGGAAATGAAAATGGGTGGGGATGGGGATGAATATGAGGATGGGGATGGAGATAGGGATGAACACAGGGGATAAGGATGAAGATGAGGACGGGGACAAGGATGGGGATGAAAATGAAGATAGGGACAGGGATGAGGATAAGGTTAGGGATGGGAATGGTGGTGGGGATTAAGATGGATGAACAGAGGGGACAAGGATGAAGATAAGGATGTTGACAGGTATGGGGACAAGGATGGGGACAGTGATGAAGCTAGGGATGAGAACAGGGATGAGGATGGTGATAGAAATGGGGCTGAGGGGGGGATGGGGATGAAGATGGGGACAAGCGTGGGGCAGGAATGGTGATGGGGATGGAGACAGGGATGAACACGGGACAAGAATGAAGATGAGAACAGCGACAAGGATGTGGACGAGGATGAAGATAGGGATGAGGATGAGGGTGGTGACTGGGTTGGTGGTGGGGATGAAGATGAGAATGTGACAGGGATGGAGACAGGGAATGAGCACAGGGGACAAGGATGAAGACGGGGATGAGGTGAGCAGAGGGGAGGCCACGGTGACCGCGGTGCCCCCCCCAGGCTCTATCCCGTCATTCCCGCCAATGCCCGCGTCATTCCCGACCGCGACATCCGTGTGGGTGAATACCTGGTGCCACGCAAGGTGAGAGCGTCCCCGCGCCCCTCCCCCGCCCCGGTGCCGCTGTCCCCGTCCCCCCTCACGGGCCGTGTCCCCGCAGACCCTCATCACCCTCTGCCATTACGCCGCTTCCCGGGACGCCCGCGTGTTCGCGGCTCCCGAGCGCTTCCATCCGGAGCGGTGGCTGCGCCGCGCCCCGGGCCACCCCTTCGCCTCCCTCCCCTTCGGCGTCGGCAAACGCAGCTGCATCGGCCGCCGCCTCGCGGAGCTCGAGATCCACCAAGCGCTGGCGCAGGTCAGGGGCGGACCCGAGTCCCCCGGCGTCCCCGTGTCCCGGTGTCCCCCGCTGTCCTCCCGCGTCCCCGAGGACTCCTCTGCTCCCCACAGGCTGCTCCTCGTGGTCCCGAGGTCCTCCACATCCCCAGGGCGACCCTTGTCCCTTCCACATCCCATCCATGTCCCCAGAGGACCCCTCTGTCTCCAGGAGCTCCCCATGTCCCCAGGAGTCTCCCGTGTCCCTCAGGGCACCCCATGTTCTCCAATGTCCCTAGGGACACCCTGGGGTGCCCCTCATGGTCCCGAGGTCCTCCACATCCCCAAGGCACCCCTTGTCACCCATCCCATCCCAACCATATCCCCAAAGACCTCCATGTCTCCAGTGCTTTCCCATGTCTCCATGGTGCCTCAGGTCCCCCAATGCCCCCAAGGACTCTTTTGTTCCCCCCAGGGCTTCTCAGTTTCTCCAGATGTTCCTTATGTTCCCAAGGTCTGCCATATCCCCAAGGCATCCCTTCTCCCCACCACATCCCATCCGTATCCCCAAAGACCCCCGTGTCCTCTAGGGCTCCTGGTGTCCCCCAAGGTGTTCCCTATGGTCCTCAGGGCATCCCCTCTCCCCACCACCTCCCAGGTACCCCCATGCCTCCAAGGGCTCCCCATGTCTCCTCATGTCCCTCACCCCCTCCATGCTCCCCAGATCCTGCTGCGCTTTGAGGTGCGACCAGAGCCCGGCGGGAGCCGCGTCCAGCCCATGACCCGCACCCTGCTCGTGCCCGCTGCCACCATCAACCTCCAGTTCCTCACCCGGTAGTGGGGACAGTGCCAGACCCTGGAGGTGGCCTTGACCCTGTCCCCGTGTCCCCCCCACGGGCACCATTGGTGGTTATTTAAAGGTCTATTTATTGGCAACTAAAGGGTGGTTTTGGGTGTCCTGGGGCCGGGTGCTCCCTGCCCCCCCCCACAGCGGCTTTTTGGGGTGACTCAGCCACCCCCCCGCGGGGTGATGGTTGATGAGTTCCTGCCCCAACCTGCCGGCAGCACCCACGGGTGACGCAGCCCCACAGCTCCACCCCCCCCACCCTGCCCTTGGGGTGGGGGGGTCCTGAGTGGGGCCCAGCACCAAGGAGGGTGCCGTGGGGCAGACCCTGCACCCCTCAATGACCTCATGCCTCCTAATGACACAACTGCCCCCCCAATGACACAACTGCCCCCCCAATGGCACAATTTCCCCCCCACAATGACACAACTGCCCCCCCATGACACAACTGCCCCCCCAATGGCACAATTTCCCCCCCACAATGACACAACTGCCCCCCCCATGATCCAACTGCCCCCCCCATGGCCACAGAGGGGTTAACCCGTCCGGTACCTTCCATGGGGGGGGGAGCGTGGGGAGGGTCATACCCCACGTGGGATGTGATGACGTGGGAGGACGTCAGCGAGGGGGACTCTGGACCCTCGTGGGGGCCCCGGCGCAGCGGAGCGTAGTGACACCGAGGGGGGACACGACACGTGCCAGCCCCCCCCATGTGTGTGACCCCCGCTATGGGTCCGGGTCGCCCTATGGCGTCTGCCCCTCCCCGTGTCCTCCCTTGGGTCCCCTCCCCGCCCCGCTCTCCCCATTGCCCCGGCACCGCTTCAGCACCACGGACAGAGCCCGGGGGTCCCGGCGGGCGGAGCCGCAGGGGGTCCGGAGACCGCGGGTTCGAGACCCTGAGCCCTGACCGCCGGGTGCGTGTGGGGCTCGAGGGGAGCGGGGGGTCCCAGGCAGGCTCTGCTCCGGATGGCTGTGGGGCCTGGTGGCCATGGGGCGGGTTGGGTTCTGTTGGGTTGGGCATGGCCATAGACCCGAGGGGATGTGGACCCGGGGACGCTCTGCTCTGGGGGCCATGGCCATAGACCCGAGGGGATGTGGACCCCAGGAAGGTTCTGCTCTGGGGGCCATGGCCATAGACCCGAGGGGATGTGGACCCGGGGACGCTCTGCTCTGGGGGCCATGGCCATAGACCCGAGGGGATGTGGACCCCAGGAAGGTTCTGCTTTGGGGGCCATGGCCATAGACCCGAGGGGATGTGGACCCCAGGAAGGTTCTGCTTTGGGGGCCATGGCCATAGACCCGAGGGGATGTGGACCCGGGGATGCTCTGCTCTGGGGGCCATGGCCATAGACCCGAGGGGATGTGGACCCCAGGAAGGTTCTGCTCTGGGGGCCATGGCCATAGACCCGAGGGGATGTGGACCTGGGGATGCTCTGCTCTGGGTGGCCATGTGGCCTGGTGGCCGTGGGTCAGGTTGGCCATAAACCCAGGAGCTGTGGGTCCTCAATGGTCTTAGTGCTACATGGCCATGGGGCTGGGTGGCTGTGGGTCTCCTGTGGCTGTGGGTCTGGTGTCCATGGATCCCACGGCTCTGGGTCCCATGGCTGTGAGTCTGGCGTCTGTGGGGCTGAGTGGTGTCTGTGGGTCAGTGTCTGTCTATAAGGAAGTGTCTATGGGGCAGTGTGTACGGGGCAGTGGTGTCTATGGGTCACTTCGGGACAGTGTCTCTGGGTTTCTATGGGTCTCTATGGGGCAGGCAGTGCCCCCAGGTTCGGTTCCAGCTTTGCATCGCCCGTGGCCACGGGGCGGGGGGGGGCGTGTCCTGGCTGAGCTGTTCTGCAGGCAGTGACGTCACCGGGGTGACGTCAGGGGGAAGGACACACACTCTTGAAGACCCCTGGATGCTGCTGGGGAGCCCCCTCCCCATGACGTCACCGTGTCCCCTGTGACGTCACCCCATTGCATCATCACACACCCCCCAGCCCCCTCTTGTGCGGTATCAGCTGAGCGAGGGGCCGGGGGGGGGGTGTTGGGGTGTTTGGGGGGGGCTGGATGGGCGGGGTGTATGGGGGACCCAGTGGGGGATGTTTGGGGGGCTGGGGGTCCCAGGGGGTTGTTTTTGGGGTGGGGGTGTCTGGGGGGGGCAGTTGGAGTGTTTGGGGTCCGGGGGGGGGGTTGGATGCTTTGGGGGGGGCTCGGGTGTGTTTTGGGGGTCCTGGTGGGTCTTCGGGGTGTATTTGGGGTGGGTTTGGGGGTCCCTGAGGGTTTGTGCCCCCCTCAAGCCGCTGGGGCTGCCCCACAGAGCCTTTGCCCCCCAACCCCTGGCACCCCCCAGCGCATCTCGGTCCTCCCAATAAAGGGGCAGCCCCACAAGTGCCGCCGCATCTGACACTGGTGTCATGGGGGGGATCAGCCCCATAGCAGAGGGTGTCTGCCCCACAGATGTGGGGCTGCCCCATTGAGAGCCAGAGCTGGAGTCACTGTGGGGTGTTTGTTTCAATGGGGGGAGCACACGGTGACATCCCGGTGGCGGCAGCTGGGGGGGGGGGCGGGTTCCCCCTAGCAATGGGGGCACTTGTGAGGCTCCTCACCACCCCCCCAGTGCATCGATAACCAGTAGGGACCAGTGGGGGGGGGTTGGACTGGGATTAGTGGGAGGGACCCCTATGGGGGGGCTGCCCCACGGAGAGGCAGGTCTCAGCCCCATAGCGGGTGGGCTGCCCCATGCCCAGGGCTTCATGGGGGTAACCAGGGTGGGGGGGTCCCCATCGATAGGGCCGGGCCACCCCACAGGGCCATGGGCCCCCTATAGTGCTGAGACCCCCCCCCAATGTGGGGGACCCCCGTGGAACTCCATGGGACTGAACGGGAGGATGAAGATGAGGCCGAGGATGATGATGATGAAATGGGGGGGGGGGGGAGGGCTTGGGGAGGCCCCCCCCAAAAACCACCTCAGTGCCCCCCACGTGCCTCTGCCTATGGGGGGCTGTTGGAGACATCAATGGGGGGTCCCCAGGCCCGGGGGGGGCACACACAGCCCAGACCCCCCCAGCTCTATGGGGGATAAGACTGGGGGGGGGCCACCCCCAATTGTGAGCCCCCGCGGGCACCACCCAGGGGGGTCCCACCCCACACTTATGGGTCCCGGAGGACCCTCCCCACCACAGACCCACCCCCGGTACCCCCCGGGGGCGGTCCCCCCCTCACCGGACGGACCCCGAGGCCCCTTTAAGCGCCGGGCGCGCCCCGCCGGCAGCCGCAGCGCGCATGCGCAGAGCCGCTCCCGGCCGCGCGGGTACGGACGAGCGCAAACGCCGCGCTGGGCGGGGGGGGCGGTGCCGACCCCCGCGCGCGCTCCGTTGGTTCCTCCGCAGCGCCCTGAAGGGCGCAGCCTCGGCCCCGCTGCTGCGCGGTGCTGAGCCCCACGCGGGCGCTGCGGGTCCCTGCGCTCAGCGCCATCCATCAGCACCCCCCGGGCACCCATAGCCCCAGAGCGAGGGTCGGGGAGGAACGCGCCCCACAGCTGCAGTTGCCCATAACTGCCCCAACCGCCCTCAACAGAGCTGCCTCCAACACACAGCACGCACAGAAAACAACCAACCGGAGTGGGGATTCCATCCATCATCCATCCATTATCCATCCATTATCCATCCATCCATCCATCCATCCATGCATCCATCCATCCATCATCCATCCATGCATCCATCCATCCATCATCCATCCATCATCCATCCATCCATCCATGCATCCATCCATCCATCATCCATCCATCATCCATCCATCCATCCATCCATCCATCCATTCATCCATCCATCCATCCATCCATCATCCATCCATCCATCATCCATCCATGCATCCATCCATCCATCATCCATCCATCCATCCATCCATTCATCCATCCATCCATCCATCCATCATCCATCCATTCATCATCCATCATCCATCATCCATCCAATATCCATCCATCCATGCATCCATCATCCATGCATCCATCATCCATCCATCCATCTGTCCATCATCCATCCATCCATCATCCATCCATCATCCATCCATCCATCCATCCATCCATCCATCCATCCATTATCCATCATCCATCCATTATCCATCATCCATCCATCATCCATCCATCATCCATCCATCCATCCATCCATCCATCCATCCATCCATCCATTATCCATCATCCATCCATCATCCATCCATCCATCCATCCATCCATCCATCCATCCAATATCCATCATCCATCTGTCCATCATCCCTCCGTCCATCATCCATCCATCCGTCCATCCATCATCCATCCATCCATCCATCCATCCATCCTTCCATTCATCCATCTATCATCCATCCATCCATCCATCCATCCATCCATCCAATATCCACCCATCCATCCAATATCCATCATCCATCCATCCATCCATCCATCCATCCATCCTTCCATTCATCCATCCATCATCCATCCATCCATCCATCCATCCATCATCCATCCATCCATCCAATATCCATCCATCCATCCATCATCCATCCATCCATCCATTCATCCATCCATCCATCCATCCTTCCATTCATCCATCCATCATCCATCCATCCATCCATCCATCCATCCATCCATCCATCCATCCAATATCCATCATCCATCCATCCATCCATCCATCCAATATCCATCCATCCATCCAATATCCATCCATCCATCCAATATCCATCATCCATCCATCCATCCATCCATGCATCATCCATCCATCCATCCATCCATCCCTCCATCCATCCATCCATCCATCCCTCCATCCCCCATCATCCATCCATCCGTCCGTCCCTCCATCCATTCATTCACCTAGGATCTATCCATTCCTCATCTCTATCCCACACCCCGTCCCATCCCTCACTGTCGTATCTCTGCCTTACCTCTTCTCCTTCCATGGACCCTCTTTCCCTCATCCATGCTCTGTTATGGTGGAATGACACCATGGGAAAGGGATGATGGATCTGGAGCTGTGTGGGTACACAATGGTGACGGGGGATGAAGGTTTGGGGGACATTTGGGGGGTGTGGAAAGCCAGGGAGATGTGAGCTGGAGGTCCAGGGGATGTGGTGCCAGGGAGATGAAGTGTGTGGGGCTGTGGGGACACCACCATGGATGGGGATGGGGACACCACCATGGATGGGGATGGGGACACCACTGTGGCTATGTCTGGGCCACCCTGACCTGCAGAGCCCCGGGGAGCTCATGGAGGGGATGGCGGTGCATGCTGGATGCAGCTCAACTGGCTGAGCTCGAGCCTCACTGAGACTGTGTGGCATGGGGACACTGGGGGGGGGACAATGGCCAGAGCTCCTGCCACACCCCCTGGGGGCCCCCCCACATCCCATTGGCCACTCCCTCCCCCCAGGCACCCCTGTGTCACCAACTCCTTCCCCTGGAGCATCCCAACTTCCCCCCATGACCATGACCTGGGTTCCCACTGTGGCCATGCCCCCGGTCCCCCCATGACCATGACCTGGCTCCCCCAGCATGTCCCTATGTCCCCCTGCATTGGGGCACCTTCCCCCTATCCCGGCCCTGCTGTTCCATGGGACCGGCCCCTCAAGCCACCGGCTCCACCCTGAGGTGCTCCAGCCTGGACCTGGCGCCACCCTCTAGGGCCTGGCTGGGGACACAGCGCATGGTGGGTGCCCCATGGCGGGGACACGCATGGGTCACCTCCTCGTGACCACCCATCAACCACTTTTAGCAGGCCATGGTGCCTGCACACGTGTCCCTAGCATGTGCCTATGGCTGCACAAGCATACCTACCATGTCTCTGTGGCTGCACCCATGTCCCTAGCATGCACACATGCCTGCACACATGTCCTTAGCATGTCTGGACCACTGCACACATGTCCCTGTGGCTGCACGTCTGTCCCTTGCATGTCCCTGTACCTGCTGCAGACCCCCAGAGGTGCACATGGGTGCACCCCCTGCACATGCCTGTCCCTGGCGTGTACCTGGTGTGTCCTTGGCATGTCCATGATATAACCCTGGCGTGTCCCTGGCGTGTCCATGGTGTGTCCCTGGTATGTCCATAGTGTGTCCATGGTGTGTCCCGGGTGTGTCCATAGCATGTCCCTGGCATGTCCCTGGTGTGTCCATGGTGTGTCCATGCTGTGTCCCTGGTGGGTCCATGGCGTGTCCCTGGTGTGTCCATGGTGTGCCCCTGGTGTGTCCCTGGTGTGTCCCTGGTGTGTTCATGGCGTGTCCATGGCGTGTCCATGGTGTGTCCACGGCATGTCCATGGTGTGTCCATGCTGTGTCCATGCTGTGTCCCTGGCATGTCCCCGGTGTGTCCATGGCGTGTCCATGGTGTGTCCATGGCATGTCCCTGGTGTGTCCATGGCGTGTTCCTGGCGTGTCCCTGGTGTGTCCATGCTGTGTCCCTGGTGTGTCCATGCTGTGTCCCTGGTGTGTCCATGCTGTGTCCATGGCCATGTCCCTGCTGTGTCCATGACGTGTCCATGGCGTGTCCCTGCTGTGTCCCTGGCGTGTCCCCGGTGTGTCCATGGCGTGTCCCTGGTGTGCCCACGGCGTGTCCATGGTGTGTCCATGGCATGTCCCTGGTGTGTCCATGGCTTGTCCATGGTGTGTTCCTGGCGTGTCCCTGGTGTGTCCATGCTGTGTCCCTGGCGTGTCCCCGGTGTGTCCCTGGCGTGTCCCTGGTGTGTCCATGGCGTGTCCATGGTGTGTCCATGGTGTGTCCATGCTGTGTCCATGCTGTGTCCATGGCATGTCCATGGTGGGTCCATGGTGTGTCCATGGCGTGTCCCTGCTGTGTCCCTGGCGTGTCCCCGGTGTGTCCCTGGTGTGTCCATGGCGTGTCCATGGTGTGTCCCTGGTGTGTCCATGGCGTGTCCATGGTGTGTCCATGGCATGTCCCTGGTGTGTCCATGCTGTGTCCATGGTGTGTCCCTGGCGTGTCCATGGTGTGTCCATGGTGTGTCCATGCTGTGTCCCTGGTGTGTCCATGCTGTGTCCATGCTGTGTCCATGGCATGTCCCCGGTGTGTCCCTGGTATGTCCATGCTGTGTCCATGGTGTGTCCATGGTGTGTCCATGGCATGTCCCCGGTGTGTCCCTGGTATGTCCATGGTGTGTCCATGGTGTGTCCATGCTGTGTCCATGCTGTGTCCATGCTGTGTCCCTGGTATGTCCATGGTGTGTCCATGGTGTGTCCATGCTGTGTCCATGCTGTGTCCCTGGCGTGTCCATGCTGTGTCCCTGGTGTGTCCATGCTGTGTCCCTGGTGTGTCCATGGCATGTCCATGGCATGTCCCCGGTGTGTCCCTGGTATGTCCATGGTGTGTCCATGCTGTGTCCATGCTGTGTCCATGCTGTGTCCCTGGCGTGTCCATGCTGTGTCCCTGGTGTGTCCATGCTGTGTCCATGGTGTGTCCATGGCATGTCCCCGGTGTGTCCCTGGTGTGTCCATGCTGTGTCCATGCTGTGTCCATGCTGTGTCCATGGTGTGTCCCTGGCGTGTCCCCGGTGTGTCCCTGGTATGTCCATGGTGTGTCCATGCTGTGTCCATGCTGTGTCCCTGGCGTGTCCATGCTGTGTCCCTGGTGTGTCCATGGTGTGTCCATGCTGTGTCCCTGGTATGTCCATGCTGTGTCCATGGTGTGTCCATGGTGTGTCCATGGCATGTCCCCGGTGTGTCCCTGGTATGTCCATGCTGTGTCCATGGTGTGTCCATGGTGTGTCCATGGCATGTCCCCGGTGTGTCCCTGGTATGTCCATGCTGTGTCCATGGTGTGTCCATGGCATGTCCCCGGTGTGTCCCTGGTATGTCCATGCTGTGTCCATGGTGTGTCCATGGTGTGTCCATGGCATGTCCCCGGTGTGTCCCTGGTATGTCCATGCTGTGTCCATGGTGTGTCCATGCTGTGTCCATGGTGTGTCCATGCTGTGTCCATGGTGTGTCCATGCTGTGTCCCTGGTATGTCCATGGTGTGTCCATGCTGTGTCCATGCTGTGTCCCTGGTATGTCCATGCTGTGTCCATGGTGTGTCCATGGCATGTCCCCGGTGTGTCCCTGGTATGTCCATGGTGTGTCCATGCTGTGTCCATGCTGTGTCCCTGGTGTGTCCATGCGGATCCGGCTCCTCGCGCGTCCCCACGCGCACCGCGGGCGGCGCCGGGCGGGTTGTGCCGGGTTGTGCCGGGCCGGGCCGTGGCGTGCCCGGGCGCGTTGCAGGCGCCGCGTCCCGCAGGAAGCGCGGGGCCGGATGCGCGGGGCCGGGCCGGGGCCGCCGCAGCCCCGCGGGTGCCATGAGCCGGGCCCGGGGCCGGGCGCTCGCCGCCATCCGCGCCGAGGTGCGGCGGCACGAGGAGGCCAAGCGGAGCCTCAACGCGCTCGTGGCGCTCGTGGAGGCCGTGACCGAGCCCCGGCTGCGGCGCGCGCTGGCGGCGGCTGCGCGCGACCTCCGAGGTGCTGGGGCACAGGGAGCGGGGGGGGCAGCGGGGAGGGCGGAGGGACTCGGGGGGGGGGTGAGAGGGAGGGGGCGCATGGGTGCGTGGACAGATGGACTGAGGGACGGACAGGGGCATGGACGGAGGGATGAGGGATGGACGAGGGGTGGACAGATGGATGGTGGGACGAAGAGACGGATGGATGGATGGATGGATGGATGGGTGGGTGGATGGGTGGATGGATGGATGGGTGGGTGGATGCATGGATGGATGGATGGATGGTTGGGTGGGTGGGTGGGTGGATGGATGGGTGGGTGGATGGGTGGATGGATGGATGGGTGGGTGGATGCATGGATGGATGGATGGATGGTTGGGTGGGTGGGTGGGTGGATGGATGGGTGGATGGATGGGTGGGTGGGTGGGTGGTTGGATGGAGGATGGATGGATGGATGGAGGATGGATGGATGGATGGAGGGAGGGATGGAAGGATGGATGGATGGATGGATGGGTGGATGGGTGGGTGGATGGATGGGTGGATGGGTGGGTAGATGGATGAAGGGATGGAAGGATGGATGGATGGATGGATGGATGGATGGATGGATGGATGGATGGATGGATGAAGGGATGGAAGGATGGATGGACAGACAGAGGGATGGACAGAGGGGCAAAAGATATGTGGATGAATAGATGGATGGACAGCGGGGTTGATGGACAAACAGAGGGATGAGTGGTGGGAGGTGGGACAGATTGATTGATGGATGGATGGAGGCATGGAGAGAGGGATGATGGATGGATAGATGGATGAACGGATGGATGGATGGATGGATGGATGGATGGGGTGGACAGGTAGATGGAAGGACACATGGTGGGATGTACGTATGGATGAATGTACTGATGGATGGAGGGAAGGATGAGTGGTGGGACAAATGGAAGGATGATGGTTGCATGGGTGGATGGATGGATGAATGGATGGATGGATAGAACAGGCAGGTGGAGGGGTGGATGAAGGGACAGATGGAGGGAGGGAGGAAGGGATGAGTTGTGGGATGGATGGAGGGATAGACAGAGGGATGGAGGGACGAATGGATGCACAGACACATGGGGGCTGGTGAGATGGGCAAATGGAGGGTTGGGAGGGCTGGTGGGTTGATGGTTGGATGGACAGATGACAGAGGGATAGATGATGCTGGGTGGGCAGGAGGATGGTGGCTGGATGGTGGGCAGCCAGACAGACGACAGCTCATGACACCGGTCCTCCCTGCCCCACACCGCACCCTGGGCTGGTGCCAGCACACATGGGAGGTCCCTGTGACCCCCAACTCCCCTCAAGGCCCCCACAAACTGTGGGGTCCTGGCTCCCTCCCTCGATGCTGCCCGGGGCAGGGGATCCTCAGCGCCACCCGGGACTCACTTGGTGACACGTTGGGGGGGTCAGAGCACGGGGGGGGCGGTTGGGGGTCCCCAGCGCCTCCCCTGCCTCCTGCTGCCGCCTTTGCTGGTTTCCGGTGCCTCAGCCCGGGGCTGCGGTCGGTGACGTTGGGGCCGTTTCCTCAGCTCAGGGGGGGCCCAGCACCGGGGAAGGGGGGAGGGGGATGTGGGGAGGGCCCTGATTTTGGAGGGCCCCATGAAGGTGCTGTGGGTGGGGGGATGTTCTCAAATCCCATGGTCCCCAGTGGTGGGTTTCCAATGGGGTGGTGTCCTCAGGGACTTGGGCGCTGTTTCCACCCCCTCCACATCCGTGTGCCCCCCATCCCCGTGTCCCCCCATCCTTGTGCCCCCCATCCTTGTGACCCCCCTCCGCATCCCCGTGCCCCCCCTCCACATCCCTGCACCCCCCCCCGTGTGCTGGCATCTCCCCAGCACTGTTGCCATGGCAACAGGAAGCAGGGGGATGCCTTGTTGCTAGGCGCCCACAAAGTGGTACCCACGGATGGGGAGGCACAGGGACCCCCCCCACCAGCACCCCCACCCCAGGACCCAGCTCACACCCGCTGTGTGTGCTTCTGACCTCCCCCTCAGCCCCACAACTCCAATGGGAGCCAGCAGGGCCTGGGGATGTCTATGGGGATGTGTTTGGTTTGGAGGGGGGGGGTGTCAGACACGCCGTGACCCCCCCCCATAGTTGGGGGGGAGACACACAAGACCCACCCATGGGTGATGCGGGGCACCCATCCCCTCGCCTGAAGGCTTCTGGGGAGGCACTGGGAGGGACTGGGATGTACTGGGAATGGGAGGGGGGCAACACTGGCACTATGGGGGGGTTTTGAGAAGATCACATGTCACCCCCCCAGTGACAGGGAGGGACAAGGGGGGGGATCAAGAGGTGCCCCCCCTCATCCATCCATCCCGGTGGTGCCGTGGGCGCGTTGCTGGGGCGACGCTCCCGGTTCTGTCACGAGCAGCGGGAATGTGGCAGTAACAAGGGGGGAGGGAGGGGAGCGGGTGGGGGGAACGACCCCCGAAACCCAGCACCCCCCGAGGGGGGCACACGCAGGCAGGGGTGGGGGGGGGAACCTCTGGGGACCACCCGTAGGGCTCCATCCCCGGCCCTGCCGCTGCCACGGCAACGGGATAACGGCATGCGGGAGGGGGGAGGGGGGGGGCGATGCTAAAAAGATGATGGAAAGGGAGGCTGGGGCCAGGAACATGTGTGGGGACCCCCACGGGACCCCTGCAAATAGGGACCCCACAACACCTCCATAGCCCCCACATAACCCTCATAATCTCCCATAACTGCCCAGTAGCCCCCTCATAGCCCCCCATAATCGCTCCACAGCTCCCCCATAGCCCCCTTCGTACCTCCCCATAACCCACTCATGCAACTCCCATACCCCCCATGCCCCCCGGTGCCGCCTTGCCCCAGCACCCCCATCCCAACCGTCTCCCCCCCCCCGTAAGCCCCCCCTCCGGACCCCCACATCCACAGCCCCCATCCCTGGGGGGGCCCCACGGTGACCCCCGTCTTTAACCCGGGGAGAGGGTTGCTCGGTTTGGGGGGGGGGTTGTTATGGGGGGGGGGGTTTCGGGGGGGGAGGCGGTGTCGGTTCCAACCCCTCCGGGGGCGGGCGAGGAGCGGGGAAAGGCTTCGGGGAGGCAGGGCCGGGGGTGGGGACGGCGCCGAGCATCCTCCAGCGAACCGGGAACACCGGGAACGGGGGGGGGGACGCGGATCCACAGCGACGGGGACAGGGACAGCGAGGGGGGGGCTTCGCCGCCTGCCCAGGCCGGGGGGGGGGTCCCTGCCCGCACCCATGAGCAGGACCAGCGGCCTCCAGCGCCGCACAACCTTCCTCATCTCCCTCACCCTCGTCAAGCTCGAGTCGGTGGCGGCAGCGCCGGGAGAACCGGAGCCGGCGGCGGCGGGGGGGGGCAGCGATGGGTCCCCCCGCCCCGGGGGGAGGCCGGTTGATGCCGCCCGCCCCGAGGATCCCGGTGGCGGCGGCAGAACGAAGCGGCCCGAGCGGCTCTTCCAGCGCCAGGACGCTCTTTGGATAAGTACAACCGGCCCCCCCGACGCTGCGGCCCCCCCCGGCAGCCCCCGCACCCCCAGCCCTGGCCCGACGCCCATCACCGAGGCCTCGGCCCCCCCTCCCCGCCCGGCCGCCGCCGCCGCCTCCCGCCGGCCCCGTTCTCCCACCTCCACCCCCCCCGTTGTACCCCCAAAACCCGACCCGACCCTCCTGCCCCCCCCTCCGGTTGTACCCCCCAAACCCGACCCTGCGTCTCTTCCCCCCCCCCAACCCCCGCTTGTCCCCCCTAAACCGGACCCGGCTTCGCTCCCGCCGCCCCCAGCGGTACCCCCAAAACCCCCCGCGGCCTCCCTGCCCCCCGCCGTACCCCCAAAACCCGACCTTCCCTCGCGGGGGGGGTCCAAGGGCACCTTGGAGGCCAAAGGGGAGCGCCCCCCCCCCCCCCCCGGCCCTGGCGACCCCACGTCCCCCGCTGCTGGCGCAGGCAACATGGGGGTGCCCCGAGGTGACCCCGGAGGTGGCCAAACCTCCCCCGCACCCCGTGTCCTCCCCGCACCCCTCGGCCGGGCCCCGGCGGCTCCGCTTGACCGGGACGAAGCCGTTTAAAGTGGCGACCCCCGGGGAGCCCCTGAAGGCGACCAAAGGGCCCCTGAAGGCGACCGCGAGCGGGGCCGGGGGCAGCCGCCTCTCGTGGCCCGAGGGCGAGGGCAAGGGGCGGCCCAAAGCCGCGGGGGGCAAAGCGGGACCTGAGGCAGGGCCGCGGCCGCCGGGACGGGGTCGCTTCTCCCCGCACAAAGGCAAAAGCAAGACCCTGGATTACAGCGACCTGCCCCCGGTAGCGGGGGGGTTGACTCCGGTCCCGGCTCCCGCTGTGCCCCCCGGTGCCGCTGGTACCGAGACGGGGCTCAAACGGGGGCGCGAAGGCGGCCGAGCCTCCACCCGCGACCGCAAGATGCTCAAGTTCATCAGCGGCATCTTCGCCAAGAGCCCCGCGCCCCCCCCCGCGCCCCCCTGGGCCCCCCCCCGTGAGTACCGGGCGGGCCGGGATGTGCCTCAGTTTCCCCATGGCCCCCGGTGAGCGCCGTGTGATGGGGGGTGCTGAGGGGGTCCTGTGGACCGGCCCTGCCGTAGGCTTTGGAGCTGCGCCTCGGTGTCCTCGTGGGGCTGGGGGAGGGGTGTGTGGGGTGGGAATGGGTTCAGTGGGGCTGAGGAGGGGGTGGGAGGGTGGGAGGGGGGTTGTGTGGGGCTGGGACCAGTCTGCGCCCCATGGCTGGGGGCTGGGGACACACCAAGTCAAGGCCACCCCTAAGTGGCTTCCGGTGCTGTGGGGCCCTGGTGCCTCAGTTTCCCCGCGGTGATGGCTCTGTGGGGCTCAGCCCTCCTGCGTCCTCCTGTCCTGGCATCTGTCCATTCCCGCCGCCATCTGTGACACCCATCATGTGTCCGTCCATCCTCTGCCTGTGTCTGTCTGTCCCCCTGGTGCCATGGGGTGCATGGGGGGACAGGAGCAGGTTGACCCCGTGTCTGCCGGGGAAACTGAGGCACAGGACGGGGGGGCACCTTCGGCCTCTGCCCAGCCTCAGTTTCCCTTCTCATGGTGTCCAGGGGCTGGGAGGGACGCAGGGAACGTCCTCACGCGCCGCCACGTGCTTGTGTCACACTGTGTCCTCGTGCCACGTCCTCGTGCCTGGGGCCAGCGCATCCTCGTGCCCAGCGCGTGCCGCTTCCTCATGCTCCTCGTGTCCCTGTGTCACGCCATGGCCTCGTGCCTGCCCTGGCGTCGTGTGCTCCACAGCTGTCACATCCTCATGCCTGTCATGTGCCACACTGCGGCCTGGTGCCCATCACGTCCTGAAACCCATTGTGTCCTCGTGCCATGCTGCGTCTTGGTGCCATCGTGTCCTGGTGCCCATTGGGTCCTCATGCCATGCCATGTTTTCTTGCCACATTACACCCTGGTGCCATCGTGTCCTGGTGCCCATTGGGTCCTCATGCCATGCTGTGTTTTCTTGCCACACCGCATCCTGATGCCACTGTGTGCTTGTGCCCATCATGTCCTGGTTCCTGTTGTGCCCCCATGCCACACTGCGCCCTCATGCCGTGTTGCCTCTTGGCACCCATCAACATCCTGTGCGAGGCCACGTACTGGAGCCACGTTGTGTCCTGGTGCCTGTTGTGTCCTCATGACATGACACATCCTGGTGCCCATCGTGTCCTGGGGCCCATCATGCCCTGGTTCCCATCATCTGCCTGTGCCAGGCCACCTCCTCCTGCCGCACTTCACCCTCATTCCCGCCCCATTCCCATCCCCATCCCGTGCCGGGCTCCATGTCCCCGTCCCCGCACATCACGTCATGTCTCCGCCGCCCCCGGTGCGTTGCCTGGTGACGGCGGGTGCTGCCCACGGCTGCTGCCGGTGCCGCGGTACAGGTGGGGGGTGGCCTGGCCCAGCCTGGGGCTGGTGGCACCTTCCCACCCTTCTCCTGCCCCACAGAGGCTCTGGTCAACAGCCAGGAATGGACCCTGGGTCGCTCCATCCCCGAGATCCGCTTGGTGGGTACCGTGTCCCCATGCCCCTGTCCCCCTTTCCCCATGAGCACCCTGACAGCTCCTCTGCTCTGTCACCAGGGTGTCCTGGGCAGCAGCAGGAGTGGGAAGTCTGCACTTGTCCATCGCTTCCTCACCGGCTCCTATGTGGGCCTGGAGCCCACCGAGAGTGAGTGGCCATGGGGATGGACATGGCCGTGGGGCTGGACATTGCCATGGCTGTGGGGCTGGACATGGCCGTGAGGATGGACATGGCCATGGGGATGGACATGGTCATGGTAGGGTTGGGCATGACCATGAGCTTGAGCTTGGCCATGGGATGGGCAAGGCCATAGGGATGGACTATAGTCATGGAGCTGAGCATGGTCTCAGGGTTGGGCATGACCACGGGCCTGAGCTTAGTCCATGACTATGGAATGGACAAGACCACAAGACCACAGTTCTGAACATGGACAAGTGGCTGGTCAAGGCCATAGTGTTGGGCATGGCCATGGGATGCTTAAGGCTATGAAGTGCTCCAGCCCATGGAGTGCTCATGGCAATTGGGTTGCTCAAGGCTGTGGGGTGTTCATGGCTGTGGGGTGCTCAGGACCATGGGGTTTTCCAGCCCATGGGGTATACACAGCCATAGGGTGCTCATGGCCGTGGGATGATAATGGCCACTGGGTGCTCATGGCCATTGGGTGCTGATGGCCATGGGGTGCTAATGGCTGTTTGGTGCTCATGGCCATGGGGTGCTTCAGCCCATGGGGTCTCAGGTCATGGGTCCAGCTCAGTGCAGGGTCCCTGCTCTCTCCCTGCCTCAGGTGGCCAGTTCAAGCGCGAGGTGACGGTCGATGGCCAGAGCCACCTCCTGCTCATCCGGGAGGAAGGAGGTGCCCCGGACCCGGAGGTTGGTGCGGGCTGGGCGGGGGGGGTCCTGCAGCTGGGCCGGGCACTGACCCCCTCTTCTCGTCCCCCCCAGTTCGCCAGCTGGGCCGATGCCGTCATCTTCGTGTTCAGCCTGGAGAGCGAAGGCAGCTTCCAGGAGGTGGTGAAGCTCCATGAGCTGCTCGTCACCCACCGGGGCGCCGCTGAGGTGGCCCTGGCGCTGGTGGGCACCCAGGGTGAGCCGGGGGGGGACCCCCATGGGGCCGGCGTGGGGAAGGGACAACCCCCCCTCACCGCTGCTCCCCACAGACAAGATCAGCTCCTCCAGCCCACGCGTGGTGGAGGACGCCCGGGCCCGCGCGCTCTGCGGGGACATGAGGCGCTGCCTCTACTATGAGACCTGTGCCACCTATGGCCTCAACGTGGACCGGGTCTTCACCGAGGGTGAGTGCCCCGTGCGCCATGGGGCCGGGGGGGTTTGAGGGGGGTGGGATGGGGCCATAGCTGGTGGTGGAGGTGGGATGGGGACCATGGTTGTAGTGGAGGTGTCATGGGACCAATGAGGTGGGATGGGACCATGGTGGTGATGGAGGTGGGATGGGACCATGGCGGTGATGGAGGTGGGATGGGACCATGGTGGTGATAGAGATGGGATGGGACCATGGTGGTGATAGAGGTGGGATGGGACCATGGTGGTGACGGAGGAGGGATGGGACCATGGCAGTGATGGAGGTGGGATGGGACCATGATGGTGATGGAGGTGGGAGGGGACATGGTGGTGATGGAGGTGGGACGGGACCTGGTGGTGATGGAGGTGGGACGGGACCATGGCTGTTGATGGGACAATGGCTGGTGATGGAGGTGTGATGGGACCATGGTGGTGATGGAGGTGTGCTGGGACATGGTGGTGGTAGAGGTGTGATGGAACCATGGCTGGTGATGGAGGTGTGATGGAACCATGGTGGTGATGGAGGTGTGATGGGACCATAGTGGTGATGGATGTGTAACGGGACCATGATGGTGATGGAGGTGTGATGGAACTGTGGCTGCTGATGGAGGTGTAATGGGACCATGGTTGTGATGGAGGTGTAATGGGACCAATATGGTGATGGAGGTGTGATGGAACCATGGCTGGTGATGGAGGGGGGGTTGGGCCATGGTAGTGGCTGTGGTCTCAGCGCCATGTCCCACGTCCCACCTGACATGAGGCTCTTGGAGCAGTGGCACAGAAGGTGGTGGCGCTGAGGAAGCAGCAGCAGCTCATGGCCTCCTGCAAGTCCCTGCCCAGCTCCCCCAGCCACTCGGCCGCCTCCACCCCACTCGGGGGCTCCCACCCTGGCCAGGTACCCCCCATCACCCACCCCCGGGCATGGGGCTCTGGTGTTGGCTCTGACCCCGCTGTGCCCCCAGACCAGCAACGGCCACACCAGCGATTACTCATCCTCGCTGCCCTCCACCCCCAATGTCACCCACCGGGACCTGCGCAGCGACACCCCCATGGCCCCGGGCACCCCCAGCTCCCTGCACCGTGGGGCCAAGCGCCGCACCAGCCTATTCGCCGTGAGTGACCGTGGTGCCAGCGGGGGCATGTGGTACCCTCAGTGTCCCCTTAGGAGGGTGGTGGCATCAGGGGACATGTGGCACCCTTGGAAGGGTGGTGGCAAAGGGGAACACATGGCACCTATAATGTCCTGCCACGGTGAGCGGCAGTGGGGGATATGTGGCACCTGTAGTATCCCCTTGGGAGGGTGGTAGCAACAAGTGATGTATAGCAACCACAGTGTCCTCTTGGCAGGGTGGTGGCACAGGGGAGCATGTGGATCTAGGGTGCCTCACCATGGTGCTCTGGCAGTACAGGGGGCATGTGGCATCCATGGTGTGACTTTGGATGGGTGGTGGCATCAGGGGACACGTGGCACCCATATTTTCCCAACGTGGCACAGGGAGGCATTTGGGTACCCCAGTGTCACCAGGGGTGGGTGCCCGGGCCTCATATGTCCAATTCCTCTGTCCCTGTCCCATTCCCATCCCCTGTCCCTGTCTCTGTCCCTGTCCCCATCCCTGTCCCTGTCCCCATCCCCTGTCCCTGCCCCTGTCCCCATCCCTGTCCCTGTCCCTGTCCCCATCCCTGTCCCTGTCCCCATCCCCTGTCCCTGCCCCTGTCCCCATCCCTGTCCCTGTCCCTGTCCCCATCCCTCTCCCTGTCCCCATGCCTGTCCCTGTCCCCATCCCTGTCCCTCTCCCATTCCCATCCCCTGTCCCTGTTCCCATCCCCTGCCCCTGTCCCTGTCCCCATGCCTGTCCCTGTCCCCGTCCCTGCCCCTATCCCTGCCCCTATCCCTGTCCCTGTGCCCACAGACTCGCCGCGGCAGCGACTCTGACAAGCGGAGCCTGGAGGGCCCCGGCGCCGCCCGCTCCGTGCCCGTGCCCATCAAGCAGGTGGGTTTTGGCCGCGGGGGGACGCGGCGGTGCCCCCCCCCCCCCGGTGCCAGCGCTGTCCCTGTCCCTGCTCAGAGCTTCCTGCTGAAGCGCAGCGGCAACTCCCTCAACAAGGAGTGGAAGAAGAAATACGTGACCCTGAGCAGCAACGGGCTCCTGCTCTACCACCCGAGCGTGAACGTGAGTGCCCGCGGCGCCGCCGCCCCCCGGCCCGGAGCCGCGGCACTGCCCGGCCCCGGCGGGACCCGTTCCAGCTCCCTGGTCCCATACAGGACCCGGTGCCAACTCCCTGGTCCCATACAGGGCCCGGTGCCACCTCCCTGGTCCCATACAGGACCCGGTGCCAACTCCCTGGTCCCATACAGGACTCGGTGCCACCTCCCTGGTCCCATACAGGACCCGGTGCCCCTTCCCTGGTCCCATACAGGACCCGGTGCCACCTCCCTGGTCCCATACAGGACCCGGTGCCACCTCTCTGGTCCCATACAGGACCCGGTGCCCCTTCCCTGGTCCCATACAGGACCCGGTGCCACCTCTCTTGTCCCATACAGGACCCGGTGCCACCCCCCTGGTCCCATACGGGACCCGGTGTCACCTCCCTGGTCCCATACAGGATTACCTGCACAGCACCCATGGGAAGGAGATGGATTTGCTCCGCACTACGGTCAAGGTCCCGGGGAAGCGCCCTCCCCGCGCGATCTCTGCCTGCGGCCCCGCCCACAGCGCCAACGGGCTCCTGCGGGACGAGGGGGGGGGTGAGTGCGGGGACACCCCAGGGACCGGGGAGGGGGGTTCAGCAGCGATAGGGGTGCTGGTGGCAATGGGGAACTCAGCAGCAATAGGGGTGCTGGTGGCAATGGGGAACTCAGCAGCAATAGGGGTGCTGGTGGCAATGGGGGTTCAGCAGCGATAGGGGTGCTGGTGGCAATGGGGGGTTCAGCAGCAATAGGGGTGCTGGTGGCAATGGGGGGTTCAGCAGCAATAGGGGTGCTGGTGGCAATGGGGAATTCAGCAGCAATAGGGGTGCCGGTGGCAGTGGGGGTTCAGCAGCGATAGGGGTGCTGGTGGCAGTGGGGGGTTTCAGCAGCGATAGGGGTGCTGGTGGCAATGGGGGTTCAGCAGCGATAGGGGTGCTGGTGGCAGTGAGGGGTTTCAGCAGCGATAGGGGTGCTGGTGGCAGTGAGGGGGTTCAGCAGCGATAGGAGTGCTGGTGGCAATGGGGGTTCAGCAGCAATAGTGGTGCTGGTGGCAGTGGGAGGTTCAGCAGCAATAGGGGTGCTGGTGGCAATGGGGGTTTCAGCAGCAATAGGGGTGCTGGTGGCAGTGGGGGTTCAGCAGCAATAGGGGTGCTGGTGGCAGTGGGGGTTCAGCCGCAATAGGGGTGCTGGTGGCAATGGGGGGTTCAGCAGCAATAGGGGTGCTGGTGGCAATGGGGGTTCAGGTGCAGGGGGAGTGCTGGTGGCAATGGGTGTTCTGGTGGCAATGGGGGGGGCCCTGCAGGACGGGGGGTCACTCACTGGTGTCTCCCCCAGCCGTGGGGCTCAGCCTCCCCCCTGAGCCAGGGCTGAAGGTGCCGGGTAAGGGCGAGCGGTCCCTGCAGCGCTGCGCCTCCGCCTCCAGTGCCAGAGTCAGCTCCGGTGAGTGACGGTGTCAGCTCCTGTCCCCTTGTGCCCCCTTGTGCCCCCCCCATCCCCTTGTGCCACCTCCTGTCCCAGTGGACTCAGCCACCACCCCAGGATAGAACCAGGGGCCCTGTGTCCCATCCCACTCTCCCCTTGTCCCATCCCGTGCTGGTTCCAGTGAACCTGGTTATCCTGGAGACCTGGTGGCCCTTGGTGGCCCTGATGATCTTGGACTCCATGGTGAACGTGGTGGCTTTGATTATCCCAGCGACCCCTGTGGGTTTGGTGACCGTGGTGTCTCCAGTGGTCCTGGTGACCCTGGTGAAAAGCCTGGTGGCTCTTGTGCACCTGTGTCACCCTCCATTGGCCCTGTTGACCCCAGTGACTCTGGTGGAGTTGGTGACCCTGGTGGCTCTGGTGGCCCCAGTGACAGCTGTGAACCTGGTGACCATGGAGAACCCAATGGCTTTGGTGGACCTGGTCACCCTGCTGGCTTCAATGGTCACCAGCCCTGCTGCCCTTGGTGACTCTTGTGCCTCCGGTGGTCCTGGTGGCCCCAGGTCCCTGGTGACCTCCTTGGCCCCGCTGGCCCTGGTGGTCCCAGTGTCCCCGGCACCCATCAGGGTTGGTGTCTCCGCAGACACCCCCTTCGAAGCCATCTCCAGCCCCAGCAGCGCGGGCCGGGAGCTGCCGCCGTCACCGCTCATGGACAGGAAGAAGCACCGGAGGAAGAAGCTGATGACACCATCCAAGACCGAGGGTTCTGCCGGGCAGGCGGAAGGTGAGGCCACGGCTGCGGGTCCCTCAGGCCCTGGATGCCCATGGAGCCATCGCTGCATCCATGGGAACGATGCCCCCGGATGCTCAACCGCTGCTGAGCCCCACTCGCTCTGTCCCCCCCTGCACCCCTCGCACTGTCCCTGTCCCCTGTCCCTCGGGGCTTGGCGGTTCTGCTCTGGTGACTCTGTCCCCCCCTTTCCTCTCTCTGCCCCCGCTGCTCCGGACCCTCCCACAGCCAAGCGCAAAATGTGGAAGCTAAAAAGCTTTGGTAGTTTAAGAAATCTGTATAAAACAGGTAATGGCTCCTCCTGCCCCCAGCTCCCCCCTGCTCTTCCTGCCCTGCTCCATCCTCTGCTGCGGACCTATGGGTGCTGTGGGCGCTGGGGCACCCATAGGGGGTTGGCTCCCCCTTGCCCCACCACCCACCGTTGCTTTGGGGCGTGGGGTTTTTGCTCCTGCAGAAGAGGAGAACTTCGAGTTCCTCATCGTGTCCAGCACGGGGCAGACCTGGCACTTCGAGGCGAGCAGCTTCGAGGAGCGCGACGCCTGGGTGCAGGCCATTGAGAGCCAGATCCTGGCCAGCCTCCAGTGCTGCGAGAGCAGCAAGAACAAGGTGGGACTTGGCAGCGGCCACGGCAGGGCCACCGCGTCACCAGCCCCGCTCATTGTCCCCCTGTGCCCCCCAGGCACGCATGGACAGCCAAAGTGAGGCCGTGGCCATCCAGGCCATCCGCAACGCCCGCGGCAACTCGCTCTGCGTGGACTGCGGGGCACCCAGTGAGTGTTGGGTTCACTGGGGATGGGGGGGACATGGGGGGACGTGGAGGGTCAGTGGTGACCCAGGGACACAGGGCACTGGGGCTGTGCAGTGTTGTTGCTCACATGGTGCTATGGGAGCCATGGGTCACTCGGTGCCATGTGGCAAAGCCACAGGTTGATGTGTGCTGTGACGGTGCCATGGGGTGGCGGGATGTCACTGGCCACCAATGCCATGAACACCCAATGTCCTGGGCACCGTGTGCCACGTGGTGTCATGTCATGGACCACATCATGCCATGGGCCGTCTAATGCCGTGGGTCATGTCATGCCATGGGCCACCCAATGTCCTGGGTGAGGAGGCACCATGTGCAACCATTGCCACCCAGTGGGCCAACATGTGTAAGGAAGCATCATGTGCTGTGTGTCACCATGGGCCATCTAATGCCCTGGGTGAGGAGCCACCATGTGCCATGTGATGCCATGGGCCATGTCATGGCATTGGGTTACCCAATAACCCGAGCAAGGAAGTACCGTGTGCCACATGGCACCATTGGCAACTAATGCCATGGGTCATGTCATGCCATTGGGTTACCCAATGGCCTAGTCTAGGAAGCACCATGTGCCACATGGCACCATTGGCAACCAATGCCATGGGTCATGCCATGCCATTGGGTTACCCAATGGCCTAGTCTAGGAAGCACCATGGGCCACTCAAGGCCGTGGGCCACTCACCATGAGGTGCCATCGAGTCGGGGGGCTCCCAGGTTGACGCGATGCCCCCATTGTGTCACCGACCATCTCCGTGCACCCCCCCAGACCCGACCTGGGCCAGTCTGAACCTGGGCGCCCTGATCTGCATCGAGTGCTCGGGGATCCACCGCAACTTGGGCACGCACCTCTCCCGCGTGCGCTCGCTGGACCTGGACGATTGGCCGCGGGAGCTGACCCTGGTGCTGACCTCCATCGGGAACGCCACCGCCAACAGCATCTGGGAGAAGAGCCCGCAGGGCCGCAGCAAACCCACCCCCGAGTCCTCCCGGTGGGTGCTGCCCCCCCCCCGAACCCGGGACCCTCCTCCCCAGCCCGTGACGCGCTGTGCCCGTGTCCGCAGGGAGGAGCGGGAGGCCTGGATCCGGGCCAAGTACGAACAGAAGCTGTTCCTGGCGCCGCTGCCCGAGGCCGAGGGGCCGCTGGGGGAGCAGCTCCTCCGCGCCGTGCAGGACAAGGACCTGGAGCTGGTGCTGCTGCTCCTGGCCCACAGCAAGAAGGAGCAGCTCAACGTCAGCACCGGGGATGGGGACGGGCGCCCGGCGCTGCATGTGGCCTGTGACATGGGGCTGGTGGTCATCACCCAGCTGCTGCTGTGGGTATGTGGGGACACGGGGGTAGGATGGGTGGTTATGAGGTGTGGGGGTGGTTATAGGGGTTGTGTGGTGGCCATGGGAGATGTGGTCTGGTCATGGGGACCATGACATAGCCATGGGCATGGTGTGGCCAAGAGGGACATGGTGTGACCAAGGTGGGGGGGGTGTGTGGTCATGGGGTGGCCGTAGGGGATGTGGTGTGGTCACAGGGTGGCCGTAGTGGATGTGGTGTGGCCATGGGGACCATGACATAGCTATGGGCACGGTGTGGCCAAGAGGGACATGGTGTGGCCAAGGGGGGTGTGGTGTGGTCATGGGGTGGCCATAGGGGATGTGGTGTGGTCACGGGTTGGCTGTAGGGGATGTGGCTTGGTCATAGGGGACACGGAGTGGCCATGTAGGACACGGCATGGCCATGTGGGACATGCTGTGGCCATATGGCCATGGGGTACGTGCTGTGCTCACGCGGGACGAGGCATGGCCACGGGCACCACGGCTCAACCACAGAACCCCCCCACGCCGCAAACCCCTCGGGATGAGCACACCCCCGGGGCCCATCCCCTCCGGTGAGCGCGGCGCTGACGCCCGTGTCCCCGCAGCACGGAGCGGACGCGCGGGCGCGGGACGGCCACGGGCACACGGCGCTGTTCTACGCGCGCCGCGCCGGCAGCCGGGAGTGCGCGGACATCGTGGTGCAGCACGGCTGCCCCGGCGAGGGGCCCGGTGACAGCGGCGGCAGCGCCGACAGCGCCAGCGGCGCCCGGCGCAGGAGCAGCTGCGGGCCCTGCGAGCCGCACACGGCGCTGGTGTAGCCACGGCCCCCCCGGGCTGCGGGGGACGCCGCCAGCGCCGGGTGCCGCCGGCCCCGGTTCGCCGTCCTGAGGCTGTGCGTTCCACGGCTCCTGCCGGGAGCTCTCCGGGTCCTGTCCCTCTGCCCGTGCCAGGTGCCAGCACCCAGCGCCGGTGGCACCGCGGCCACCTCCCGGTGTCCCGGTGTGGGGCACCGATGAGGACAGCGCTGGCCGTGTCACACCGCCCATGTCACCCCATTCATGTCATCCTGCCTATGGCTCCCCACTGACGTGGGTCCCGTTCCCCCCATCCCACCTCTCCCCATGGGTCCGCCACCCCGACTCCCTTCCCCTGGCACCAGCACCGTGACAGGAGCAGCCCCGACCCCCTTTTCTACAGCCCCTTTTGTACAACCCCCCCCAAACTGTGCCCTGAGCCCCCCCCCGAACCTGTGACCCTTTTGTCACCATACCCTTGGGACCCTCTTTAATTTATTGCTTCGTTTCACCGTTAGGTGGTGCCAGGGGCACCCATGGGCCTGGGGGGGCACCCATAAGCCTGGAGGGGGCCCACCCCATGGCCCCCACCCCTGGGACCCTCCCACAAATGTAGGGGTGCCCCTCGCTGTGACGCCCCGGCAGTGCCGGTGGGACTGAGCCAGGGCCCCGGGGCTTGGGCGGACCAGGGAGGTCATGGTGTGTCATGGTCTGTCGTGGCATGCTGTGGCGTGCCTTGGCGTGTCGTGGCGTGCCTTGGCGTGTCGTGGCGTGCCTTGGCGTGTCATGGCGTGTACAGCGTTTTCGGGTTGTAACTGTAAGTACGTAACAATGTTGGATTTGGCGCTGTGAGCGCGGCTCCTGCGGCGGCACCGGGGGGGGTCGGGATGGGGAGGGGGGGGGCAGCAATGGGGCTGTGGTGGGGCTGTGCCTTGGGGCTGTGCCGTGCTTTAGGGCTGGACACCACCAGGGTCCCGGTGCTGGGATGTACGGGAGTTGGAACCAGTGCTGGACGGGGTTCAGGGGGGGTCAAGGCCGGTACCGGTGCGGGGGGGGGTCAGGGGAGTCACGGGGGTCAGGGGGGATGGGGGAATCTTTCTGGTACCAGTGAAGGAAGGAGTTCGGGGGGGTCAAGTGGGGGTCGGGGAGGTTCATGCCGATACCGGGGGGGGCAGGGGGCTTGTGCCGGTACCGGTGTCGGGGGGGGCAGGGAGGGTCCGTGCCGGTGCCGGGGGGGGTCAGGGGGGTCCGTGCCGGTACCGGTGCCGGGGGGGGTCAGTGGGGTCCGTGCCGGTACCGGTGCCGGGGGGGGGGCAGGGGGCTCGTGCCGGTACCGGTGCCGGGGGGGGGGGGGCAGGGGGCTCGTGCCGGTACCGGTGCCGGGGGGGCGGGCAGGGGGCTCGTGCCGGTACCGGGGGGGGGGGCAGGGGGCTCGTGCCGGTACCGGTGCCGGGGGGGGGCAGGGGGCTCGTGCCGGTACCGGTGCCGGGGGGGGGGGCAGGGGGCTCGGGCTGGTACCGGTGCCGGGGGGGGGGGCAGGGGGCTCGTGCCGGTACCGGTGCCGGGGGGGGCAGGGGGCTCGTGCCGGTACCGGGGGGGGGGACAGGGGGCTCGTGCCGGTACCGGTGCCGGGGGGGGGGGGGCAGGGGGCTCGTGCCGGTACCGGTGCCGGTATCCGTAGGGCCGCAGCCGGTGGGTCAGGAACTCCAGCGCGTGCATCTGCACCGCGTCCACGTAGTGGAACGAGACCGAGAGGTCGGAGCAGCACGCGGCGGCCTGCAGGGGGCGCCACAGGGGGCGTGGTCTGAGGGGGCGGGACACGCATGCTAATAGAGCGGGTGGGCGCGGGTTGTATGCAAATGAGATGGGCGGAGCTTTGACGACGCGAGGGTCAGAAGAGAGGCGTGTCCTCTATGCAAATAAAGTGGGAGGGGCTATGACAGGGGCGTGTCCCCATTGGATGGGCGGGTCTTGGCGCGCACCCTAGTGGGCGGGGCTTAAGGGGAGTGGGCGGGGGCTTGAGAGGTGGGCGGGGCCAGCGCCACCTGCAGGCGCCGCATATCCACGTGACACGGGGGGGGCTTGCGGGTACAGAGGGGACGTGGGGGGTGCAGATGGGACTGGGGGAGTTCAGGGGGGACTTGGGGTGCAGGAAGAGCTTGGGGGGTGCAGAGGGACATGGGGGTGCAGAGGGCACCTGGGGGGCTCTGTGCCCCGCTCTGGTCCCCATGGGATGGGGTTGGTTGGTGGGTCCCTACTCACCCACTGCACGGGGTAGTAGGAGTAGTGCGGGTAGAAGCGGTCGCGGGGCAGGGGCTGGGTGAGGTGCTGCTCCGGCGGGAAGGGGTGGAACGTTTCCCGGCCCTGGGAGTCCCGGGTGTCCTCCGCAGCCACCCCGAGCTTCTCCAGGCACTGCCCCAGCGCCAGGTCCTCCACGGGGCTGCTGTGGGTGCAGGTCCCGGCGGCGAAGGCGGCCGCGAGGAGCCGCAGGGCCCCTTTGCTGAGCACATACCCGGCCCCCCCGCTCATGTAGCCCTGGCGCACGAAGGGCTTGAAGCGCTTCCCCAGGTACAGGGGGGCCTCGGGGGAGCGCCCGGCCAGGAGCCAGCGCAGGTTGGCCACCACCACAAAGGTGTCATCGTCCGCCTTGAGGAACCAATCGGCCTGGTCCAGGTGATGCTCGTGCACGTACTGGAAAGCGCGGATGGTTTTCCAGTAGAGCTGCTGCCGACCTTCGCCCACGGGCAGCCCCACGGCCGGGAGGCTCGGCTCTGGCGCCGAGCTCATGAACAGCACCACGTTGCAGTGCCGGGCCCAGGTCGCCCGCACGTGCCTGGCTCTGGTCTCCAGGGTGCTAGGGCTGGTCATGACCCAGCACAGGACACGCACCCGCTCGTACAGCGCCTGGGCCAGGCTGCTGTTCACTGTGGGAGAGCGGGGAGCTGGGGTGGGCCGTGGACCAGCCCGGATGGTGCCACACGCGGTGGGATGTGCCGTGGGCACCTCCGAGTGCATGGACACCACGCGGACCCCACCAACGGCCACTGCCGCATCTCAGCTCCGAGCTCCCACCATATCCAGAGCGTCCCAAATCCATCCCAGGCTCAGAGCTCCCCCCGTCCGCCCGAGGGAAACTGATTTGGGTTGGGAGGGACCCGAGAGCTCCTCCAGCCCCTTCCGCTGGAGCCGGGGGCTCCGAGCCCCGCGTCCAACCCGGCCTCGAGCACTGCAGGGATGGGGCAGCCGCAGCCCCTCCGGGCAGAGCTTCTGCCTCAGAGCTCCGTTCTCCCCTCTGGAGGGTTAAAGCCGCGCCGTTGTCCCTCGGTGCCGCCTCCCCGGTGCCACCCGGAGACGTCACCGCCACCACCCCGGGAGCGCCCATCACTGCTTCCCGGATCTCGCCCTCCCCCCCCCCCCCCCCCACCGTTATCTCCCATGGGCCACCCCCTCGGTCTCACCTGTGGCAGGGGGGAGGGTGCGCAGGGGGGGGCCCCCGTCGGCCCTGGGGGGGGGCCGCAGCCCCCCGAGGCCCCGCAGGGCGCTGCCCCCCAGCGCCAGCCCCACGGCGAAGCCCAGCAGGAACCAGGGGCACCGCACGGCCCCACAGCGGCGCCTCGGGGGCTGCAGGGGACAGGGCAGGGATGGACCCCCCAGAGCACCCCCAGCCCCTCCGCCAGCAGCTCCGTGTCCTGCTGAGACCCCCACATCCCTCCCTGTGTCCCCTTTGTCCCCCCCAGTCCCTCCCGATCCCCTTTCCCGGTCCCCCCCCAGCCCCCATGGGGTTTCAGCCCCATTTGAGGCCCCCCAGCCCCATGTGTGTCCCCAACCCCCCCTCCCCATGACCCGGCCCAGCCCAATGTCGTTACAGCCACTTCAGGGGGTGTCCCCGGAGCCGCAATGGGGGCACCCGAGGCGTCCCCCCGGTACCTGCCCGGTGCTGCCCATGGCCCTGCCCACGGCTCCACGTGGCTCGGTCGCACCTGAACAAGGAACCGGATCAACGGCTCCAGACGGGGGGGGGGGGGGCAGTGCCAGGGCGGCACCCACGGACCCGTCCCCACCGCGCTGTGGGTCCCTGGACCCCGAAGTGGCCCCGCGGCCACCCGCACCCAATGGTGGCCACCAAGAGCCGCCCCAGCGCAGGGGACACTCTCGGGGGCCACACGTTACAGCCCCTTGGGGAGGGGACAGTGCCCACATGGGGGGGGCCACGGTTGTGGTTGGGGACCACACAGATGTGCAGGGGGCAATGGTGGGGACGTGAGCCGGGGGGGGGGCTGCGGCCACTGCGGGCACGTACGGGGCAACCACGGCCGGGGATGGGGGGAGCGCGGCCGCACACGGGGGACTCCATGGCCACGGATGGGGACACCATGGGGGGGGGGCGGAGGTCGCGGCCGGGCCCGGGATCCCGGGGGGGTCCCGGGGGCCCCGTCCCGGCCCCGCACTGACCCGCCCCCTCCGCGCTCCCATTGGCCAGCACCAGATGAGCCCCCGCCCTCCCCTGATCCTGATTGGCTGCGGCGCGCACCCCCAAGCCCCCCCCTTAGCGCCCAGTCCATGGGGCAGGCGCTAGGACCCAGCGAGTCCCCGGGGGGGGCACGGATATAGGGACAGAGCCCGGGGGACCCGGTTTATTGGTAAAAAGGAGGGCACAAATGGCTCCAGTGGCAACGAAGGACCCCCCCATATCACCCCCTCCCCATATTACATCCCCCCAAATCCCCCCCTCCAAAGTCACCCCCCCCAAACCCACTCCCCCACGTCACAGGGACCCCCAAACCAGTCCATGGGACCCAGCCATGGGGCGGCCCCACAGCAGAGCACCGGGGAGGGGGGGTCACAAGTCGGGGTCCTCAGAGTCCCCAGGGGGGGGCTGCTCGCGGCGGCCCCGCCACACGAAGCGGTAATTGTCCTGCAGCGCCTGGTGCCGCCGCCGCTCCCGGTGCACCTCGGGGGAGCCCTGCAGCTGGGGGGGGACACAGCAATGGGGGACACAGCAACGGGGAGACACAGCAACGGGGGGACACAGCAACGGGGGGACACTCAGGATGGGGGGGCCACTCCCCAGTGCTCACCAGCACATTGAAGAAGATCTCCTTGAGGTTCTTGGTGTCCTCCTCTGACAGCCACCGGCCCTCGGCCTCGTCCCCCCCGGCCGTCACAATCTTGATCTCAATCTTCCCTGCGAGGAGGAGGAGGAGGGTTGGGGGTGATGGAGGTGGAGGAGGAGGGTTGGGGGCGATGGAGGTGGAGGAGGGTTGGGGGCGATGGAGGCTGGGATTAGGGGTCCCCCAGCCCCTACCTTCTGCCCGCAGCCCCTCCTTGGCCAGCAGCTCCTGCACGTCGCTCTGGGGGTGGCCCTGGGGGGGTTCCTGCTGCCCGGGCCTGCTCTTCCTCCCAGCCCCTTCCTCCTCCTCCCTCTCACCCCCCCCGTCCAACTTGTCCATCAGGCGGTTGAGGGTGGAGGCCAAGGACTTGGAGGCCCGGGTCCGGTCGAACTCGCCCTTCAGCCCCTCAGTCTCCAGCTCATCCTCCACCTGCAGGCGATGGGTTCAGGGGGCAGGGCCCAGCCCGGCCGGGGGGGTCCCGGTGCCCCCACCCACCTCATTGATGATGTTGTCAAACTCTTTCTCCATCTCGGTCTTCACCTCTTCCTTCAGCTGCGCCATCTGCTCCCGCGGCAGCAGCACAGCCTCCAGCTCCTTCTCAAAGCCACCCAGGAGGTCCTCCTCGTCCTCCTCGTCCTCTTCTTCCTCCTCTGCCCGCTCCTTGCCGCCCACTGAGGGCTCCCCATGGGCTGCGGGAGCCTTGGCCGCTGCCTCCTCCACCTCCTCCTCCTCACTCACCTTCTCCTTGGCCTGGAGATGGAGGGAAGGTTCTCATGGACGCCCCTCAGCACCGAGGGGAAAGCGGAGGCCGGGAGCAGCCCCCCATGGCCCCCACCTTCCGGGAGCTCTCCTTCAGCTCCTCGATGAACTGGAGGAGGTCCCCGAGGCTCCGGATCACTTTGAAGTGGATTTTCTTCCGCGGATCTACAAGGTGACCACAGCAAAGGACAGGGGGGGGGCTGGGGCCGGAGCGGGGGCCACAGGGAGCGGGTGCCACCGTGGGACTCACCAGTCACCCGGCCCCCGGCGGCCCTCGGGGACGGCTCCTCCGCCTGCAGAAGGAAAGAGGCCATGGAGCAGGAACCCAAAGCGGCTCCTCCGCAACGGGACGCCCGTGAGGACTCACCCCGGTGCTGTCCTGGTGGCCGCCATCCTCAGCGGTCACCTCGTGGCCCTGCTCCTTGCCTGGGTCTGCTTCATCCCTCGGCATGGCTGGCGGGTGAGGAAGAGGAGGGGAGGTGGGCACAGCTGCCCACCCCCGGCGGTGGCTCCTGGGCCATGGGACAGTGACCCTACCATCACCATGGGCCCCCGGTGCCCCCTCGGGGGGGTTCCCAGGGGTCTCCAGATCCCTCTCACTCCACAACCTCGTGTCCAACGTTTTGAGCTCCTCTGAGATCTCCTCCACCTTACGCTTGGTGTCCGCTGCAGGGACACAAGAGGGGGACCCGCGTCACCCCTGCAGGGTCCCACCCTGCACCCACCCCGGGGGGGGCCCCGCTACTCACAGACTTGGGCCCGCACGTACTGGACGTACTGGGCCGGGCTGAGCGCGGGCTGGCACAGGATGGGCTGCGGCGCTGCGCCGGGAGACGGCCGCAGGAGCGGGTGGTGGCAGATGCGGGGGGTGTGAACCGTGAGCACGTAGGAGCACGACTGCGGCTCGTCCACGCGGGCGAGGTGGTCACCAGCCCCCTCCTCACATAGGAACTGCGGGTTGGGAGCATCGTCACCATCACCATCATCACCATAACCATCATCACCACCACCATCACCATCATCACCACCACCATCACCACCACCACCATCACCATCATCACCACCAGCAGTACCACCATCATCACCACCACCATCACCACCACCACCATCACCACCACCACCATCACCACCATCGCCATCATTACCATCATCACCACCACCATCGCCATCATCACTGTCACCACCATCACCACTGTCACCATCATCACCACCATCCCCGCCAGGCGCCACCGCAGCCTCACCCGCACTTCGGCCTCCCGGGCCCGGCCAGTGAGGTCGCAGCGGGAGCCGTTCACGTAGCTCTGGCTGTGGTAGCGCTTCAGGCGGTGCTGTTTGGAGGCCTGCAGAGGAGTCGGAGGTGAGGATTCTCTGCTGGCTCGTACGCGCTGGGCGCTGGCACATGCAGGGGGGATGGAGCCCAAACCTTGGCCGTCTCGTCATCCCAGTCGAACGCTGACTGGTAATAGCCAAGGAAGAGGACGTCTCCTTTGATCTCCGACTCTGCAGCGAGAGGCCAGAGTGGCACAGGCGGGAGAGGCCACCAGGGACAATCTGCAGCCCCCATTCCCCTCGTGCCCCCCCACCTTCCACATGGTACTGCTGGATGTGCTTCCCATAGCAGAACTCGTAGGTCCACCAGTCCTTGGTCTGGAAAAGACGGGGATGAACAGGGACGGGGGCCCCCAAACCCCCTCGCTTATCCCCAGGGCCCACCCCGTGCCCCAGAGCGCACCTTGACGAGGCAGGGAGCCGCTGCCATGGGCTGCAGGAGCTCGGTGACCCCGGAGCCGTTGTAGAGCTGCGCCTCCTCCAGGGGGTCGGGGGCGCTCCGCACGGCCGCCGCCGGGAGCCGACACTCGTAGCGCTGCTTGAACTTGGAGGCCACCGTCACCACGTCCCCGGGCGGGCGCTGAGGGAGCGGATAACGGGGTTCGGGGGGGGGGGTCCTTGGGGGGCCCAAAGGGGCCCGCGCCACCGTTACCGCCCCCCGGCGCGCACCTGCCCGGCCAGCACGGGCTCGGCCCGGATCTCCACCCCGTACGAGAGCTCCCCGAGCTCCCGCAGGTCCAACGCGGCACGGGCGCCGCTCAGCGCCGGGCCCAGAACGGCCGCGACCCGCAGCAGCAGCGCCGCCATCTTCGCCCTTCTCCTCCTCCTCCGACCGCCGCCGCCTCCCCGCGCCCGCCCCCGCGCGCCGCGTTCCGCGCAGTGATTGGTCGGAGGGCCCGCCCGTCAGCGCTCCGCGGGGTTCTATTGGTCGGCGCCCCGCGGTGACGCCGCCGGTGTTGAGGCCGCGGCGGCTCCTCCCGCGGAGGGACGCGATTGGGCAGAGTCAGCGTTGGGGCGGCCAATGGGAAGGCGGGGCGCGATGACGTAGGAAGAGGCGGGGATGCAGGCTCCCCATTGGCTGAGCGAGTGAACCCTGCGCTCTGATTGGTGGAGAGCGCGCAGAGCGTCCCTGAGGGGGGGTGGGGGCGCTTTGTCACGTGATTAACTGAGCCGGAAGGAGGGGTCCCGGCCCCGCTTCAGGTGAGGCCCCCCCGGACCCCCTCCCCCGGACCCCCCCCATTCTCAGCCCCTCAATTCCCTCCGCATCCCCGAGCCCCCACCCCCACCCTCCCATTGCCCCCCCATCCCTCCATCCCCCCCCCCCCCCATCCTCCCATTGCCCCCCGAGCCCTTCCCGGCCCCCCCCGTTCCCCCCCCCGCTCAATGGAGCCGTTGTTCTTCCCCCCCCCCGGGCCGATCCCGGCCTATGGCTCCCGGAGCCTCCGCCGCACGGGGGGGCGGTTCTCGGGGATAAACCGAGGGGGGGCCCCGCGCGCCGGTGACAGCGGCGGCCGCCTCCCCCCCCCGCTCTTTGCTCCCCCCCCGCTCCTCGCCCCTCCCGGGGCTGCGGCGGTGCCGTTCCCAACCGGGGCCGCCGGGGGCGCCCGCTCCCCCCACCCCGCCGGTGCCGGGGCCCGCGGCGGAGCCAGGTAGGGGCCGGGGCCGTGCGGTGTCCGTACCGCGATGTGCGGGGGGGGGGGGGGGGGCTCTGCCTTCTCCCTGAGCTGCCCCCGCATCCGCATCCCCCCCCCCGCATTGGCCGCGCTGCCGACCCCTGCCCGGGCCTTCCCCATTGCCGAGCCCCCATCCGGGCCCCGCCCACTCGAAACCCCCCTTCCTGACCCCCCCTTCCTGACCCCCCCATTCCTGACCCCCCCATTCCTGACCCTCCCCATTCCTGATCCCCACTATTCCTGATCACCTTCCACATTCCTGACCCTCCCATTCCTGATCCCATTCCTGATCCCCCATTCCTGACCTCCTTCCCCATTCCTTACCCCCCCATTCCTGACACCCCATTCCTGACCCCCCCTATTTCTGACCCCCCCATTCCTGAACCCCCATTCCTGACCCCCCCCATTCCTGACCCCCCATTCCTGACCCCTTACCCATTCCTGACCCCCCCATTCCTGACCCCCCCATTCCTGATCACCTTCCGCATTCCTGACCCCCCCCATTCCTGACCCCCCCATTCCTGATCCCCCATTCCTGACCCCCCCATTCCTGACCCCCCCCATTCCTGACCCTCCCATTCCTGATCACCTTCCGCATTCCTGACCCTCCCCATTCCTGACCCTCCCCATTCCTGACCCCCCCATTCCTGATCCCCCATACCTGACCCCCCCCATTCCTGACCCTCCCCATTCCTGACCCCCCCATTCCTGATCCCCTATTCCTGACCCCCCCCATTCCTGATCACCTTCCACATTCCTGACCCCCCCATTCCTGACCCCCCCATTCCTGATCCCCCATTCCTGATCCCCCATTCCTGACCCCCACATTCCTGACTCCCCCCATTCCTGATCACCTTCCGCATTCCTGACCCTCCCCATTCCTGACCCCCCCATTCCTGACCCCCCCACTCCTGAACCCCCATTCCTGCCCCCCCCATTCCTGACCCCCTCAATCCCGATCCTCCCTTCCGTGCACAGAACCCCTGAGGGGTTCCAGATGTGTCCCCGGGCCCTGACACTGTCCCCGTGTGCCCAGGGCAGTGCTGTGGGGGACAGAGCCATGAGTGTGAGCTGAGACACCCCAAGACCTGCAGCAGCCTGAGGTGGGGCACTGGAGGCACTGGGGGCACTGGGTGGGCACTGGGGGGCACTGAGGGGCACTGAGGGGGCACTGGGGGGCACTGGGATGCATTGGGGGGCACTGAGAGCACTGGGGGAGCACTGAGGGGTAGTGGGGTCAAGCGGGGGGCACTGAGGGGGTACTGGGAGCACTGGGTGGGCACTGGGGGGCATTGGGGGCACTGGGGGGCAGTGATGGGGCACTGGGGTCAAGGGGGGGGCACTGGGGTCAAGGGGGGGGCACTGGGGGGCAGTGATGGGGCACTGAGGTCAAGGGGGGGGCACTGGGGTCAAAGGGGGGGCACTGGGGGGCAGTGATGGGGCACTGAGGTCAAGGAGGGGGCACTGGGAGGTTCTGGAGGGCGCGGGGGGGGCCCTGGGTTGAACCGCGGGGGGGGGGGGGGGGGGCGGTGTTCGCGTCCTCTCGGGGTCACTCGAGGTCACTCTGTGCCCCCCCCCCCCCCCCCCCCCCCCCCCCTCCGTTGTAGCGCCCCCTGCCGGCCGCAGCATGCGTGGCGCGCCGCGCTCGTGCGCGCTGGCGGTGGGCGTGGCCTCGGCGCTCGCGCTGCTGCTGCACCTCTGGGCCCCCGCCCCCCCCAGCGTGGACCTCAGCGGCCCCCCCCGCCTGCCCCCCCCGCGCGGGCCCGCGCGCGCGTACCCGCACGTGCCCTTCCACCTGCGCCGTGACGTCATCGAGTGAGGGCGGGGCCCACGGGGGGGGAGGGGGGCACCCATGGGTGGGGAGTACCCATTGGGGGGTACCTATGGGTGGGGGAGTACCCACGGATGGGATAGGGGCACGCATGGGGTGTGGGTGCCCATGGGTGGGGGGAGCCCACAGGGCAGCGGCACCCATGGGTGGGAGCGGCCGTTGGTGGGGAGACCCACGCTTTGGGTTTCACCCCAGGGGACCCCAGGGATGGAGCACCCCAGGGCTGGGGGCCAGAGCCATGGGGATGTGCTGGGGGGATCGGGGATGCCAGGGAGGTGGCAGGGTGGGTGGCGAGGCCATGCTGGTCCATACGTGTCCATGCTGGTCCATACGTGTCCATGCTGGCCCATGCGGGTCCATGTTGGTCCATGCAGGACCATAGTGGTCCATGTGGGTCCATGCGGGTCCATGTTGGTCCATGCGGGTCCATAGTGGTCCATGTGGGTCCATGCAGGTCCATGTTGGTCCATGTGGGCCCATAGTGGTCCATGTGGGTCCGTGCGGGTCCATGTTGGTCCATGTGGGTCCATAGTGGTCCATGCGGGTCCATGTTGGTCCATGTGGGTCCATGCGGGTCCATGTTGGTCCATGCGGGTCCATAGTGGTCCGTGTTGGTCCATGCGGGTCCATGCGGGTCCATGCGGGTCCATAGCGGTCCATGTTGGTCCATGCGGGTCCATGTTGGTCCATGCGGGTCCATGTTGGTCCATGCGGGTCCACAGTGGTCCATGTTGGTCCGTGTTAGTCCATGCGGGTCCATAGTGGTCCATGTTGGTCCATGCGGGTCCATAGTGGTCCGTGTTGGTCCATGCGGGTCCATAGTGGTCCATGCGGGTCCATAGTGGTCCATGCGGCTCCGCTCCGCCCCCTGCAGGCTGCTGCCCGGGAACGGGTGCTCGTGTGTGGCGGAGCCGGGGCCGCTCTTCGGGCCGGGCCGTGGCACCATCGACTTCGGCAGCAGCTTCGGCCCCGGCGAGCGGCGGCTGCGGGAGCAGCGGGAGCGCGAGTTCCACTCCTACCGGCAGCGGTGAGCGGGGGCACGGGGCCCCTGGGGGGCAGCGTGTGACCAACAAGGGTCACCATGGGGCAGGAGGAGCGCCTGCTCTGGGGCGGGTGCTGTGGTGCAGGATGCTATGGGGCAGGATGCTATGGGGCAGGAAGCTGTGGTGCAGGTGCTGTGGTGCAGGATGCTATGGGGCAGGATGCTATGGGGCAGGAAGCTGTGGTGCAGGGAGCTGTGGTGCAGGTGCTGTGGGGTGGGCACTATGGAGCAGGAGCTATGGATCAGGTGCTATGGAGCAGGAGCTATGGAGCAGGTGCTATGGGGCAGGATGCTATGGGGCAGGAGCTATGGGGCAGGATGCTATGGGGCAGGAGCTATGGGGCAGGTGCTATGGGGCAGGATGCTATGGGGCAGGAGCTGTGGGGCAGGAGCTATGGGGCAGGTGCTATGGGGCAGGATGCTATGGGGCAGGAGCTGTGGGGCAGGGCACCCACTGCTCGCTCCCCACAGGGTGCAGTCTCCGGCCGATCGCCTCCTCATCGTTCGCGCTAACTCGCCCCTGGAGTACCCGGTGCAGGGGGTGGAGGTGCGGCCGCTGCAGACGGTGCTGGTGCCCGGTGAGAGGGGCCAGGGGCCGGGGGGGGGCGCTGTGGGGCAGGGGGTCAGGAGGCCTCTGCCCCACTCATCTGCCCCCATCTGCGCTCCCACAGGGCTCAGCCTGCAGGCAGCCGGCAGGGAGAGCTATGAGGTGAGGAGGGGGGGGGCAGATGGAGGGCCCACCCTGGGACACGTCCCCTCATCGCCCCCGTTGCCCCAGGTGAACCTGACGGCCTCCATGGGGACGCTGGCGGTGGCCGCGGTGGTGGAGGGGGTGCTGCTGCGCGGCGAGGGGCAGCCCCAGCTCTCCATGGCCAGCGCCCACCTGGACCACCTCAACCGGCAGCTCCAGTTCGTCACCTACACCAACACCGTGTTCCACCCCGACACCGCTGACATCGGTGGGTGCTAGGCGCAGGGGGGTCTGGATGGGAGCTGCTCCGTGGGTGGGCTCAGGTGGGAGCTGCTCCATGGGTGGGATGTGGATGGGAGCTGCTCCATGGGTGGGATGTGGATGGGAGCTGCTCCATGGGTGGGCTCAGGTGGGAGCTGCTCCATGGGTGGGATGTGGATGGGAGCTGCTCCGTGGGTGGGATGTGGATGGGAGCTGCTCCATGGGTGGGCTCAGGTGGGAGCTGCTCCATGGGTGGGCTCAGGTGGGTGCTGCTCCATGGGGTCAGTGGATGCGGTGGGGGTTCCCTCGGTGGGGGGGTGCAGGTGCCACCCAGCGCCCGCTGCCCCTCCAGTGCAGTTCTGCACCCACGGACACGAGGCCGCCTTTGCCATCCGCATCCGGCACCCGCCTGCGCCGAGGCTCTACGGGCCCGGGGACAGCGACAGTGATGGAGGTGACCGGGACTGAGCCCCAGTGCCCCCAGTGCCCCCCAGTGCTCTCAGTGCCCCCCCAGTGCTCTCGGTGCCCCCCCAGTGCCCCCCAGTGCTCTCAGTGCCCCCCCAGTGCTCTCGGTGCCCCCCCAGTGCCCCCCAGTGCTCTCAGTGCCCCCTGAGTGCTCTCGGTGCCCCCCCAGTGCCCCCCAGTGCTCCCCCAGTGCTCTCAGTGCCCCCTCAGTGCCCCCCACTGCTCTCAGTGCCCCCCCAGTGCCCCCCCATTGCTCTCCCATTGCTCTCAGTGCCCCCCCATTGCTCTCCCATTGCTCTCAGTGCTCCCCCATTGCTCTCAGTGCCCCCTCAGTGCCCCCATTGCTCTCAGTGCCCCCTCAGTGCCCCCATTGCTCTCAGTGCCCCCCCAGTGCCCCCTCAGTGCCCCCATTGCTCTCAGTGCCCCCCCAGTGCCCCCGTTGCTCTCAGTAACCCCCCAGTGCCCCCATTGCTCTCAGTGCCCCCCAGTGCCCCCATTGCTCTCAGTGCCCCCTCAGTGCCCCCATTGCTCTCAGTGCCCCCCTAGTGCCCCCCCATTGCTCTCCCATTGCTCTCAGTGCCCCCCCAGTGCCCCCATTGCTCTCAGTGCCCCCCCAGTGCCCCCGCAGTGCCCCCGTTGCTCTCAGCCCCGCTCCCCGGTGGGGCCCCCCCCCGCCCCGCTCCCAGCCCGGCGCTGCCGCGCAGGGTACAACGTGTCTGCCTTGGTCACCATCGCCACCAAGACCTTCCTGCGCTACGAGAAGCTGCGGGGGCTCCTCTCCAGCATCCGCCGCTTCTACCCCAACGTCACCGTGGTGGTGGCCGACGACAGCCCCCGGCCCGAGCCCCTCAGCGGGCCCCACCTGGAGCACTACGTCATGCCCTTCGGCAAGGTGCGGCTGTGCAGCGCCGGGGGGGCTGTGGGTGCCACGGGGTGCTGTGAGTGCTGTGGGTGCCATGGGCTCCCATGGGGTGCTGTGGGGTGCTGTGGGATGCCTTGGGGTGCTGTGGATGTCATGGGATGCTATGGGGTGGACATGGGGTTCCCATGAGGTGCAGTGGGTGTTATGGGATGCTGTGGGGTGCCATGGGGCTCCCATGGGGTGCTGTGGATGTCCTGGGATGCTGTGGGGTGCCATGGGGTTCCCATGGGATGCTGTGGGGTGCCATGGGGTTCCCATGAGGTGCAGTGGGTGTTATGGGATGCTGTGGGGTGCCATGGGGCTCCCATGGGGTGCTGTGGATGTCCTGGGATGCTGTGGGGTGCCATGGGGTTCCCATGGGGTGCTGTGGATGTCCTGGGATGCTGTGGGGTGCCATGGGGCTCCCATGGGGTGCTGTGGGGTGCCATGGGGTTCCCATGGGGTGCTGTGGATGTCCTGGGATGCTGTGGGGTGCCACGGGGCTCCCATGGGGTGCTGTGGATGTTATGGGATGCTGTGGGGTGCCATGGGGTTCCCATGGGATGCTGTGGGGTGCCATGGGGTTCCCATGAGGTGCAGTGGGTGTTATGGGATGCTGTGGGGTGCCATGGGGCTCCCATGGGGTGCTGTGGATGTCCTGGGATGCTGTGGGGTGCCATGGGGTTCCCATGGGGTGCTGTGGATATTATGGGATGCTGTGGGGTGCCATGGGGCTCCCATTAGGTGCTGTGGATGTCCTGAGATGCTGTGGGGTGCCATGGGGTTCCCATGGGGTGCTGTGCGATGCTGTGGGGTGCTGTGGATGTCATGGGATGCTGTGGGGTGGACATGGGGCTCCCATGGGGTGCTGTGGATGTCATGGGATGCTGTGGGGTGCCATGGAGCTCCCATGGGGTGCTGTGGATGCCATGGGATGCTGTGGGGTGCCATGGGGTTCCCATGGGGTGCTGTGTATGTTATGGGATGCTGTGGGGTGCCATGGGGTTCCCATGGGGTGCTGTGGATGTTATGGGATGCTGTGGGGTGCCATGGGGTTCCCATGAGGTGCTGTGGATGTTATGGGATGCTGTGGGGTGCCATGGGGTTCCCATGAGGTGCTGTGGATGTTATGGGATGCTGTGGGGTGCCATGGGGTTCCCATGAGGTGCTGTGGATGTTATGGGATGCTGTGGGGTGCCATGGGGTTCCCATGAGGTGCTGTGGATGTCCTAGGATGCTGTGGGGTGCCATGGGGTTCCCATGGGATGCTGTGGGGTGCCATGGGGCTCCCATGGGGTGCTGTGGGGCAGCCGTGGGGCTGACGCTGTCCCTGCAGGGCTGGTTTGCGGGGCGGAACCTGGCGGTGTCCCAGGTCACCACCAAGTACGTGCTGTGGGTGGACGATGACTTCATCTTCACGCCCCGCACGCGGCTCGAGAAGCTCGTGGATGTGCTGGAGAGAACCAGCCTGGACCTGGTGCGGGGGGGCCCGGTACCGGGGGGGGCCCAGAGGTGCCCTGGGGCTGCGGGTGGGTGATGCAGGCGGTGCTGGTGCTGGTGCTGCTTTCCCAGGTCCCAGCCCCATCCCAGGGCCTCGGCTGCTGCCCTCAGCCCGTTCCCAGTGCTACGGGCAGGGCTCTTGTTCCCATACCAGTCCCATTCCAGGGCTCCTGGGTGCTGTTCCCGGTGCCCAGAGCCGGGGCTGGATCTCGGGTTCAGGTCCCGTTACCGGTGCCGATGCTGGGGTTCCCGTTCCCAGTGCCGTGGTGGTTCCAGTGCCGATGCTGGGGTCCGGGTTCCTGTTCCTGGTGCTCTTGGGTCCCTTTCCCATGTTTGTTCCTATTCCCATTCCTGTTCCCGTTCCCATTCCCTGCTTCCTTTCCAATTCCCGTGCTTATTCCCATTCCCGTGTCCGCTCCCATCCCTATTCCCGTTCTCCAGTCCCCGCGTCTGTTCCCGCTCCCGTTCGGGTCCCGCAGTGACCCCGCTGCCGTTCGCGCTCCCGCAGGTGGGTGGCGCTGTGCGGGAGATCACCGGGTTCACCACCACGTACCGGCAGCGGCTCTCGGTGCGGGCGGGCGGCGCGGGCGGGGACTGCCTCCGGGCCCGGCCCGGATTCCACCACCGCCTCGCGGGGTTCCCGGACTGCGTCGTCACCGACGGCGTCGTTAACTTCTTCCTGGCCCGGACGGACAAGGTCCGGCAGGTGGGGTTCGACCCCCGGCTGCGGCGCGTGGCGCACCTCGGTGAGTGGGGGGGCGCAGGGGGATGCAGGACATGGGGAGGTGGGAGGTGGGAGCTGGGATGTGGGAATGTGGGAATTGGGATATGGGGACATGGGGAGGTGGGATGTGGGATATGGGAATATGGGACATGGGGGTGTGAGATGTGGGAATTGGGATGTGGGAATTGGGATATGGGGACATGGGGAGGTGGGATATGGGAATTGGGATATGGGGACATGGGACATGGGGAGGTGGAATGTGGGAATTGGGATATGGGGATATGGGACATGGGGATATGGGATGTGGGAATTGGGATATAGGGACATGGGGATATGGGATATGGGGATATTGGATATGGGAATTGGGATATGGGGACATGGGATGTGGGAATTGGGAATTGGGATATGGGGATATGGGACATGGGGATAGGGGATGTGGGAATTGGCATATGGGGACATGGGGATGTGGGATATAGGGTTGTGGGGATATGGGAATTGGGATATAGGGACATGGGGATATGGGACATGGGGATACGGGGTGTGGGCATTGGGACATGGGGATGTGGGACAAGAGCTCATGGGGTTCATGTCCCCCACCAAAGAGTTCTTCATTGACGGGCTGGGGGTGCTGCACGTGGGCTCCTGTGAGGACGTGGTTGTGGATCACGCGTCCAAGCTGGCGCTGCCGTGGCGCCGCTCCGAGGGCGAGCGCCAGTACGCGCGGTACCGGTACCCGGCGGCGCGTGACGACAGCCTCAGCCTCAAGCATCGCCTCTTCTTCTTCAAGAACCGCTTCAAGTGCATGGCCGGCAACTAAACCCCCCCCCGGCCACCCGTGGGGACAGCCAGCATGGGACACCCAATGGGACACCACATGGGCAAAGCTATGGGCAAACCCATGGGCCAACGACCCCGGGGGGGGGGAGCCATCACGGGACACCCAATGGGCAAAGCTATGGGCAAACCCATGGGTCCTGCTATGTGCCACACTATGGGCCACCACCCAGGAGAGGAGCAACCATCATGGGCCACCCAATGGGGGACATCCCAACGGGACGCATGAGCTGCCGCCACAGGGGCGGTGACCCGTATGGGGCACCCCATGGGACACTGCCACCGTGGATCTCAACCTGAGGGGCGCTGCCCATGTGCCATCACCCACGGGCACCCCAAGGGGCCATTGTTTGGGGGGGGGGACAGCCACCATGTGCCATCCCATGGGTCGCTTCATGGACACCCCTATGGACCACCGTGGGGGGAGGGACCAGCCCCGTGTGCCACCCCATGCACAGCCGCGCTGGGGGCGCCAATGCCATGGGCCACCTCTATGTGCCACCCTATGATGAGCCACCCCTGGGGGGCCCTATGGGGAGGGGGGGCAGCCCCCCGGTTTACACCAGCCCCCCCCCCCCCCCCCCGTGCCAACCCAGCGCCCCCCCCCCCCCCCCGCCGTTTTTAGCTCTTTTCTACTGTGGGGGGGTGGCTCCGGCCCCCCCCGGGAACCCACGTGATCGGGACCCCCCTTTTGTGTGCCCCCCCTCCTCCCCCCCGCAGTTTTCTATTGTCCCCGGGTCTGCCCCCGCCTCAGGGGCGGGGCTGGGGGCGGGGCTCCCCCCTTTTCTACCCAATGGATGGAGGGATTTTAACGAGCATCGACTCTGCCTCGTTCCTTCGCCGCTCCCCATTCGCTGCCGCGGGTGACGTCACCGGGGTGGGGGCGTGGCCTTTGGGGGCTGCAGGAGCTCTGCCGGGGACGCCCGGGCGCACGAGGGGCGTATCCCGGGGCCATTCCCACGCTCCCATCCCGGTGTGCGCATCCCAACGTCTCCCTCCTGAAATCCCCATCCCAATGACCCCATCCCTGAAATCCCCATCCCAGTGACCCCATCCCAACATCTCCCTCCTGGAGTCCCCCTCCTGCGGTCCCTATTCTCAGGTCTCCATCCTGGTGCCTCCACATGGGTGCCCCCCTCCCAGTGCCCCCACCCCAGCACAACCCATCCCGCTGCCCCTGACCCAGCGCCCCCCAGCCCCGACCCCCCCTCGCATCGTTGCATATTTTTATTGGATCAAAGTTACGGGGGGGGGGGGGGAATAAAAAAACAATTAATAAATTAACCAGCCGCCCCCCAACAGGGCACCAACCCCCCCCCGGGCCCTGCTATGGTCCTTGTGTCCCCCCCAGGGGAATCCCAGTTCCCTGGGGGGATGTCCCCATTTTCCGGGGGGGGTCCGGTGCCCCCCGCTCAGTCCTCGGTGATGCCCTTTGCCCGCAGCTCCTCCTGCACCCGTGCCAAGTACGTGGGGTCGGGGTACCCGAATCTGGAGGGGGGACAGGTCAGTGGGTGCCCCTACCTTCCTACCCCCAAGAACTCCTAGGCTGGTTTTGGGGGCCCCCACCCCAGGTTGCCCCCCCCCAAGGGTGCTCACACCCAGGCCCCTCCCCTGCCATATGGGCACCCCCTACCCCGAGGCCCCCACCCCAGGTACCCCCCTACCCCCAACCCCTGCCCGCAGGGGCACCCCCCCCGGGGTACCCCCAATCCCCAGCGGTGCCCCCACCATGAGTACATCCCTCCATGGGTGCCCCCACCCCATACAGGTGAGGCCCTTTCAACCCCAGGGGTGCTCCCCTCTTCCCCTGGTGTGACCCTGAGCGCCATGGGTACCCCTGCAGATGCCCCACTCCCAGGGGTACCCCTACCGCAGCCCTCCACCCCCCCGGGGTGCCCCCATGGCCCCCCCCATGGGTGCCGTACAGCTGGGGCCCGCCGGTGCAGCTGGTCTTGTGGTGGATGTCATTCCAGGTGATGACATTGGCCCTGCCCGTGGTCATGGAGGTGCCCACGGTGAAGGTGAGGCGCTGGGCAAAGGCCTTGCGGAACAGCCCCAGCACTTTGTTGCCCTCGGGGCAGTCAGGCAGGTACGCCACGCGCGTGGTGCCCGGGTAGCGCACGCCGGGGTTGGGGTGCTCCTCCTGCGGGGGGGCACCCTGAGTGACCCAGCAGGGCCTTGGGGGTCAGGGGCAGCCAGGGGTAGGGGGCTGGGGGCACCCAGAGGTACCAGTGACACAGCACTGCCATGGTGCTGTACCCAGGGGTATAGCGCTGGGGCACCCAGCAGGGTTTGGGCTCTGCTTTGGGGCCACCCATCACATCCCGGGCTCCCCAGCAGGGTTTGGGCTCTGCTTTGGGGCCACCCATCGCGTCCTGGGCTCCCTCCCTTCACCCGAGCCACTGGCGTTTGGGGCAGGCAGAACCCCCCGCAGGTCCCCGCTGTGTCGGTCGCAGCCACCGGCCCCGTCTTACCCCCTGCACTCCGGGCGGGAAGACGTACTGGATGATGATGGTGCCGAAGCTCTCGTAGCCAGGCAGCAGGAGCCCGGCGTCGCGCGTCACCAGCATGCGGCCATTGGGGGGCTGGTTGCCCACCAGGGTCCCGTAGAAGCGCCCGCACATGGGGCACGCGGTCTTGACCTGCAGCGCCCGCGTGATGCAGGCCTCGCAGAACGAGTGCCGGCACTTCTCCAGCGTCTTCATCTTCTGGATCTCCCCCAGGCAGATGGGGCACTGGCGCTCGGGCTCCTCTTCCCGCAAGCAAGTGGCTGCCGACAGCGCCCCCGAGGACGAGGGGGCTGTGCTTGGGCCCCGGCCCCCCAGGGCGGCCCCACCGGGCTCCAGGACGGTGACGCATCCGACCAGCTCACCACGGCGGCTCGCGGGGCTCCTCTTCTTGAGCTCCTTCTCCGTCTCCTTCAGCAAGGCCTTGAGGGCTTTGCGGGCCGGGCAGAGCCCGCCCGGGGGGCCCGGGGGGGGCACGCAGAGCTGCAGGACGTAGATGTCAGAGGTCTCCCCATCCACCATGATGCTGACCTTGGTCTCCTCCTTCAGCTGCGCCAGCTTGCCCGGGCTCTCCTTGGTCAAGAAGTCCCAGACGCGCTTGGAGACCGTGACCTTGTTCTTAGTGGCCCCCCCGCACGCTGCCATCCTGGAGAGGACAAATGACACTGGGGGGGGTGTCCCCCCCACGGGGGTCAGAGCTTGAGAGGTGGCACCAAAAGGTGGCCCCATGGGACCCGGGTGTCAGCATCCCCCCCACGCCCCCAACCCAACGGAGGGGACAGCGCATCTGGGCACAGCGCAGAGCGGCACCTCCGGGACTGAACCCTCGAAGTTAAGGGGGGAGTCACAGCCCTGTAACCCACGGAGGGGACATTCAGGGGACTGCTTTGCTCAGCCCCCCACAGTGTTGTGCCCAAAGGAGGGGTCCCCAAACCGGGGGGGTGACACCCACCTGGCGAGCCCATGGGGGACAGCAGGAGCCGGAGATGCCAGCGGAGCACCGGAGCCACGAGCCACAGGCTGGGGGGGGCAACACGGGGGGATCACATCGGGGGGCGCAGGGGGCTCTCCCGCCCCATGAGCGGGACCATCACCCCCACGTCCCCCGGAGACCCCACAATAACAACCCGGCCCCGCGCCCCCCCCGCCCCCCGAGCCCCACCGCCCCATGGCGCGGGGTCCCCTCCGCGGGGAGGGCCCCCACGGGCCTGAGGGTACCGGGGGGGGCGGAGGGGACCGGATGAGGCCGCGGCCTGCTCCCGGAGGCCCAGCTGGGGCCTGGAGAGCTCGGGGGAGGCCTGACCGGGCCGAGGGGACTGCTCCCGGGCACAGCCGGGCCCGGTGGCGCCGGTGGAGGGGCAGAGGGGTCCCGGTTCCGCCCCCCGTGCCCCCCCCCCCCCCCCGGACCCACCATCGCCGGGAGAACCGAGCGCGGCAGCGGCGGCGGTGGCGGCGGCGGCGCGGCCCGGAGCCGCCGCGCGTCACGTGACGCGCGGGGCGGGGCCACCATGGCAACGGGGGCGGGGACCATGGCAACGGCAGCGGAGGGAGGAGGTCCCGGACCGAGGAGCAGCGGGAGAGTCGCCATGGCAACGGCCGGATAGGGCGGGGGCGGTGACAACGGGAGCGGCGGGGCAAGAAGGTGGGGGCGTGGCCACGAACCAGCAGCGGCGGCTGCCCGGAGGGGGCGTGGCCTGGATGCACGCGAGAGGCGCGGGAGGGGGCGCTGCCTCCCGCGCCGGAGGGTCCCGGTACCGAGGGGGGGCCCCGGGTCTCGGTCACGGCGCGGAGCCGGCTCTGGATCAATAATTTATTGAGACACGAGGGGGGGGGCGGGGCCATCGCCAGAGCCCTCCTTGGATAGAGGGGGGGGGTCGGGAATCGCCCTCACGGCCCTCTCTCCCCACCCCTCCCGGGACGGGGTCACCCAAGGTCAGGAGCCCTCCCATGGGAATGGGGTCACCCCTGGGGGCTGCAATAAGGGGGGGCGCTGGTGGACCCCCAGGTCCCATAGGAAGGGAGCGAGGGGGAGGGCAAGGAATGGGACCCCCCCCGATGGCTCAGAATGGGGAGGCTGGGGAGGAGGAGGGGGCCCCTCCCCAGGGCAAGCAGTGTGTGAGCCCCCCCCCCATGGCAGGGGGCAGAAGCCCCAGCCCACCCCTGCCCCCCAATAAAGTTAAGGCACTTGTACAGCAAAGCAGGGCCTGCTGGCGGACCACGGATGGGGAGGAGGGGGGCCGTGCACCCCTGGGGGGCCCCTTGGTCCAGGGGGGCTGTTGGTCCTAAGGGCCCCCCCTAAGCAAAGATGTTGGTGATGAAGTCGAGGAAGCGCTTCCCATACTGCTCGGGGTTCACGGTGGAGATCTCGGCTCCCGCCTAGGGGGGGGCACAGGGTCAGACCCACCCCGCCACGGACACCCCTAAAGCCCCCCCGGACCCCACTGCCCCCCTCCTACCCAAACTCCCACCAACCCCACCAAACTCCCAAAACCCCACCAAGAGGCCGGAACCCACCCACGTCCCCCCCCCGGAAAGTCTTTAACAACCCACCCAAAACACCCCCATAGTTTGGGGTGCCCCCCCCATAGATTGGGCCCCCCCCTCACCCCATGCTTGACCGTCTTGGCCGCATGCGCTGCCTTCTTGCGGGCGTCGTACTGAGTAAGGACGTCGATGAGCCCCATGAAGTAGACCTCGCGCCGGGGGGCGGCTGGGGGGGGGGCACGGGGTGGGTCAGGGGGGGTCAGAGGGGTCTGTGTGCCCCCCCAACCCCCACAGCCTCACCGTCGCTGCCGCGCAGGGCATAGACGTCCACGTAGGGGTCGAATTCTCCGGGGCCGAGGGGTCGGTGCGAGTTGAGGAAGCTGCCAATGCCCTCCGGGGATGTCCCGTACCCCCCCGGGCCCCCCCCCCTCATCGCCCCCCCCTTCTTCTTCCTCCAGCTCCTCTTCCTCGGGCTCCTCCCGCCCCACCTCGTGGATGCCCAGCAGGAGGCTGTAGTCCATGATCTTCAGCTGCACCAGGAACTGCGGGGGGGGGGTACAACCACAGCACCGCCGTTGGCGCGGGGGCTCCCTGAGGCTGCCCCGGGACGCAGCCCCACCGCCATGGGTCCCAGTTTGGGGTGCAGGCCCCAACTCGCCCACCTCCACGTCCCTCTTGAGCTTCTCCATGAAGTCCCTCTGGTCCTCCTGCCCCACGTAGACCTTCTCGTTCTTGTTCAAGAAGTCCACGTCCTTCAGGGTGGGCAGGTCCTTGCCCTGCAACACGGGGGGGGAGGCACATGGGGAGGAGCCCCCCCAGTTGGATGGGGGAGGCAGCGGGGGGGAACCCCAGGGCTGGAGGGGCCCATAGCAAAGGGCTTAGGTCTGCGCCAGCCCCACCACGAGCCATCAACAGGGGAGGCAGCCAAGGAGCTGTCATTGCTGTGGGGGGGATAATGAGGCCTGGAGCCTCAAGTCTGGGGGGGTCACACACATCCCACCTCCCCAGCCCGGTACCTTCTCCTTGTCGCTGGCTTCTCGGGACACCAGGGAACCCTGCAGAGACATGGAGGTGACGGAGGGACACCATGAAGAGGGGCCTGCACTCGGGGGGGGTGCCCAGGAGCCCCCCCCCCCCGTTACCTTGAGGTCGTATTTGCGGTGCACGGGCAGGCGGTGGCTGAACATGTTCCTCATGACCAGCAGGTACGTCTCCTCGCTGTCCACGCTCACGCGGTACATGCCCAGGAAGCGGGGCAGGAGCGTGCTGCCGTGGCACTGCACCACGTACTGCGGGGGGGGCACAGTGACACACCGGGACCCGCGGGGACACACACACACCCCCCCCCGGTACCCCCGTACCTGGTGGTAATGGGAGAGGAGCCCGTGCACATCGGCCACATCTTCCCCCGACAGCTCCTTGGCCACCAGGGTGCGGTCAGAGCAGAGCAGGAGCCGGCGGCCGCTGCCCACCCAGTGCGGGGGGGTCCGGGTGAGGGACACCTGCGGGGGGGGGACCCCGAAATCAGCCGTGGGGAGGGGGGGGGATGCCCCCAAGCCCCCCCCCGCCGTCGCTGCGGCCTCACCTGGTAGTCGTGGTCGTCGATGCCGAAGCGCTCGCGCAGGTTACGGAACACCTGCGGGCAGTACTCCTTGAACGTGAAGTGCCCGGGGAGGTTCTCCCTGCGGAGGGGGGCGGTCAGGGCCGGGCAACGGGAGGGGGGGCACCGGGAGGGGGGCACCGGGAGGGGGGGCCCCGGGAGGGGGGGCCACGGAGGGGGGGCGCCGGGAGGGGGCCCCGTCCCGCACGCACCGGTTGAAGAGGTGGTTGTTGACCTTGACCTTGGAGCTGGCGCGGAAGTCGTCGGGCAGCAGCATGACGGGCGGCGGCACGTGGCTGAGCTCGGACACCTGCGGGCAGCGCGCGCTGTGGCACCGGGAGCGGAGGGGCCCGCCCGGCCCGGCCCCGGGCCCCCACCTGGTGCGTGACGCCCCAGCACAGCACCGCCAGCAGCGGGTCCGCGGCCCGCGGCACCCGAAGGCGCTGCGGAACGAAGCGCTTCTGCTTCTGCTTCGGCCTCGGCCGCGGCTTCGCTCTGCTCCGCGCGCGCGCCGCCGCCGCCATAGCGCCGCTTCCGCCCCGGCCCGAGCGGCGCCGGAACCGGGAAGCGCGGGGGGAGCGGAGGGGGGGGAAAGGGGACGAATGCGCATGCGCAGTGTGCGCGCTGCGCGCCCGCGCTCCGGTGGGGGGCGTCTGGAACCTCGTAGGGGATATATGGGACCCTATAGGTGACAGGTATGACCCTATATGGGATATATGGGAACCTATAGGTGACACATATGACCCTATATGGGATATATGGGACCCTATAGGTGACACGTATGACTCTATATGGGATATATGGGACCCTATAGGTGACACGTATGACCCTATATGGGATATATGGGAACCTATAGGTGACACGTATGACCCTATATGGGATATATGGGACCCTATAGGTGACACGTATGACTCTATATGGGATATATGGGACCCTATAGGTGACGTGTGGGACCCTATAGGTGACACGTATGACCCTATATGGGATATATGGGACCCTATAGGTGACACGTATGACTCTATATGGGATATATGGGACCCTATAGGTGACGTGTGAGACCCTATAGATGACACGTATGACCCTGTATGGGACACACGTGACCCTATATGGGATATATGGGACCCTATAGGAGGTATATGGGACCCTATAGGAGGTATATGTGACCCTATAGGGGGTATATGTGACCCTATAGGGGGTATATGGAACCCTATATGGGATATATGTGACCCTGTGTGGGATATATGGGACCCCATAGATGATGTGTATAACCCTATATGGGATACATGTGATCCTATAGGGGGTATATGTGACCCTGTATGGGACATATGGGACCCTATACGGGGTATATGTAACCCTATATGGGATATATGTCACCCTGTATGGGACATATGGGACTCTATAGGGGATACATATGGGACCCTACAGGGGATATACATGTGACCCTACAGGTGACGTGTCTGACCCTATACGTTATGTGTGGCCATAAAGGGGATACACGTCACCCTACAGGCGACGTCTGTGACCCTATAGAGGATACACGTCACCCTATAGGTGACATCTGTGACCCTAGAGAAGATACAAGTCACCCTATAGGTGATGTGTTACCGCAAATAGTGCTGCCCCCCAGGTCCCCTCTTCATAGCCCCGCCCCTTTCCCCTTAGCCCCGCCCCTTTTCCCCTAGCCCCGCCTCCTCCCCTGCCCGCCCCTTCCGTAGCCCCCCCCGCGCACAGGCTCGGCTCAGCTCCGGTCTTTATTGAATCGCAGCGGGGGGGCACACACGGGGGGGGCAGAGCCGAGGGGCCAAGCGGGGGGAGGGGGCGACCCCTGACACCCCCATGGGTGCGGGTTAAGGCATCTCGAAGCAGCACCCCCAGTCCAGGTGGACCCCGGCAGGGGTGGGGGGACCCTAGGGGGGGTCCTGGGCTGGGGGGGGCCCCCCCTCGCCTTGGGGGGGCGCGAGCGGACGGGACACGAGGTGACATCGGGACATGCGAGTGCAGGCGGGTCCGGAGGGACCTGGGGGGGCAGGAAGGGGTTGGGGGGGGACCCAAGGGGAGGGCGGGATCTTGGTGTGCAGGGGCCATGGCAGGGTCCCCAGGGCATCGGGGGGGCCCTGGGGGGCTCTGGGTGGGGGACACGTAGGAGACTGGGGGGAGCCTAAAGGGATGTGGGGGGGATGTCCCAAGGGGATGGGGGGATCCCATAGGACACGGGGGTGGGGTGAGGGGGGGATCTCATAGGAAACCGGGGGGTGATGGAGTGATCCCATAGCACACGGGGGCTGGTGGGGGGATCCCAAAGGACACAGGGGGGTGATCGGGGATCCCATAGGACACGGGGGGGATGACCCCAAATGACATGGGGGTTGATGGGGGGATCCCTTAGGACATGGGGGGTGATCCCAAAGGACACATGGGGGTGATGGAGGAGTCCCATGGGACATGGGAGGATGATCCCAAAGGACACGGGGGGGGGTGATCGGGGATCCCATAGGACACGGGGGGATGGGGGCACCTGGAGGGGGGGCACTAGCTGGCTGCTGTCTCTTGGCGCAGGGGGAAGAGCAGGGGCTGCTCCTCGGCCTCATAGGCACAGGACAGGTCACTCCTGGGGGGGGAGCAGGGTCAGGCAGGGTCACCCCCACCAGCCCCCCCTTTGCCCCCCCGGCCCCCCCCGACCTGTTGTCATTGATGTCCGTCACGTTCCCTGCAAGAGAGAGCGGCAGCTCCAGGGCAGGCTCCAGGTGCCCCCCTCCACATCCCCATCTCACCACCAGCCCCCCCCCACTTTTACCCCCCCTCACCATTATCCACGTTGAGCTGCTGAAAGGTGTCCAGGGGGCTGCTGGAGAGAGGGGGGACATGGGGGGGAAATGGGGACAGAGGCCTGGAGACCCCCATAGCCCTGTACCCCCCTGCCCCATAGCCCCTGCTCCCCCCCCATAGCCCCCATGACCCCATCTCCCCACTCCCATATCTCCTCCCCATAGCCCCTATACCCCCTCTTACTCCTCCATCCCTATGTGGCCCCCGTGTTCCCCGCACCCCCATAGCCCCTGTGCCCCCCATAGGCCCCCATGTCCCACACTCACAGGCCCCGCGGGCCGGGCAGGGGCCCCCCCCTGCTGCTGGAGCTGCCCCCAGTGGGTGATGCCACCGGCCCCTGCCCGGGCCGCACGGGTTTGGCTGCGGGAGGAGCCGGGGTGAGAGGCGCAGGTCCCATTACCCCCCCATATACCCCTTTACCCCCCATATATCCCTTTAACCCCATACATCCCCATTGCCCCCCATATATTCCATTACCCTCATATACCCCATTACCCCCCATATACCCCATTAACGCCCATATATCCCATTACCGCCCATAACACCCCATTACCCCCCATATGTCCCATTAACCCCATACATCCCCATTACCCCCATATATTCCATTACCCCCCATATATCCCATTACCGCCCATATACCCATTACCTCCCATATATCCCATTACCGCCCATATACCCCATTACCTCCATATATCCCATTACCGCCCATATACCCCATTACCTCCCATATACCCCATTACCCCCCATATATCCCATTACCGCCCATATACCCCATTACCTCCCATATACCCCATCACCCCCCATACACCCCATTACCCCCCCATATACCCCATTCCCCCCCCCCCGTTTTCCCGCGCTCACCGATGACGGCGCTGGCCCCGCGGCGCCCCGCCCCTCGCGCGCGCGCCGCCAGCCGGACGCGCTCCACCTCCAGCAGGTGGCGCCGCCGCTCCTGGCGCGCGCCCTCCTTGGCGTCCCTCAGCGCGCCCTCCAGCGCGTGCACGCGGCCAGCCGTTGTGCGCAGGCGCCGCTCCAGCCGCGGCAGCTCCAGACGCAGGTCTGCATTGTCACGTACCAGCTGCGCGCGCGCGCCCGCGTCAGCGCTCGGAGCGCCCGAGCCCCTCCGGGAGCACCCGAACCCCTCCGGGAGCGCCCGAACGCCTCCGAACCCCTCCGGGAGCACCCGAACCGGGCAGGGAGCACCCGAACCCCCTCCGAACCCAACCGGGAGCACCCGAACCGGGCCGGGAGCACCCGAACCCCTCCGAACCCCTCCGGGAGCACCCCGAACTCCTCCGAACCCTTCCCGGGAGCACCCGAACCGGGCCGGGAGCACCCGAACCCCTCCGAACCCAACGGGAGCACCCGAACTCCTCCGAACCTTCCGGGAGCACCCGAACGGGCCGGGAGCACCCGAACCCCACCAGGAACCCCCCAGACCTCCCTTGGCCCCACCCAGCACCGGGACCCCCCGGCACCCCAGCACCCAAAGGCTGCGTTATGGCACCCACCCAGACCCCCCCCTCACCCCCCAGTTCCGGGGGGTCCCAGCCCCCAGAGCTGCCACAAGCAGCAAGGGGGGGGGGGGCAATTGGGGGCACCACAGCCAAGCGAGGGGGGGCAGCGCCCCCCCCTCCAGTTATGGGGTATCCATGGGGGGGGCAGTACCTTGGACACCCAGAGCTCCGGCTGAGGGGGAGGCGGGGAGGGGGGCATCACCGTGTGCCCCCCCATGGCCATGCTCCCCCCCCTCCCACCACCGTGTTTTGGGGGGCTGGGACCCAGGATGAAGCTGGGGTGCGCAGGACGGGGCAGGGCCATGGGGGGGCCGGGGGGGGGCGCACCCACCTGTTTGTGAACCTTTGTAAGCTGCTCCAGGTTGTTCTCAGAAAGGAAATCTTCTGCTTCTGGGAGTGCAGCCCCCA
>CM054390.1:10743082-10745582 GCA_028858755.1 Ara ararauna
ACCCTAACCCTAACCCTAACCCTAACCCTAACCCTAACCCTAACCCTAACCCTAACCCTAACCCTAACCCTAACCCTAACCCTAACCCTAACCCTAACCCTAACCCTAACCCTAACCCTAACCCTAACCCTAACCCTAACCCTAACCCTAACCCTAACCCTAACCCTAACCCTAACCCTAACCCTAACCCTAACCCTAACCCTAACCCTAACCCTAACCCTAACCCTAACCCTAACCCTAACCCTAACCCTAACCCTAACCCTAACCCTAACCCTAACCCTAACCCTAACCCTAACCCTAACCCTAACCCTAACCCTAACCCTAACCCTAACCCTAACCCTAACCCTAACCCTAACCCTAACCCTAACCCTAACCCTAACCCTAACCCTAACCCTAACCCTAACCCTAACCCTAACCCTAACCCTAACCCTAACCCTAACCCTAACCCTAACCCTAACCCTAACCCTAACCCTAACCCTAACCCTAACCCTAACCCTAACCCCTAACCCTAACCCTAACCCTAACCCTAACCCTAACCCTAACCCTAACCCTAACCCTAACCCTAACCCTAACCCTAACCCTAACCCTAACCCTAACCCTAACCCTAACCCTAACCCTAACCCTAACCCTAACCCTAACCCTAACCCTAACCCTAACCCTAACCCTAACCCTAACCCTAACCCTAACCCTAACCCTAACCCTAACCCTAACCCTAACCCTAACCCTAACCCTAACCCTAACCCTAACCCTAACCCTAACCCTAACCCTAACCCTAACCCTAACCCTAACCCTAACCCTAACCCTAACCCTAACCCTAACCCTAACCCTAACCCTAACCCTAACCCTAACCCTAACCCTAACCCTAACCCTAACCCTAACCCTAACCCTAACCCTAACCCTAACCCTAACCCTAACCCTAACCCTAACCCTAACCCTAACCCTAACCCTAACCCTAACCCTAACCCTAACCCTAACCCTAACCCTAACCCTAACCCTAACCCTAACCCTAACCCTAACCCTAACCCTAACCCTAACCCTAACCCTAACCCTAACCCTAACCCTAACCCTAACCCTAACCCTAACCCTAACCCTAACCCTAACCCTAACCCTAACCCTAACCCTAACCCTAACCCTAACCCTAACCCTAACCCTAACCCTAACCCTAACCCTAACCCTAACCCTAACCCTAACCCTAACCCTAACCCTAACCCTAACCCTAACCCTAACCCTAACCCTAACCCTAACCCTAACCCTAACCCTAACCCTAACCCTAACCCTAACCCTAACCCTAACCCTAACCCTAACCCTAACCCTAACCCTAACCCTAACCCTAACCCTAACCCTAACCCTAACCCTAACCCTAACCCTAACCCTAACCCTAACCCTAACCCTAACCCTAACCCTAACCCTAACCCTAACCCTAACCCTAACCCTAACCCTAACCCTAACCCTAACCCTAACCCTAACCCTAACCCTAACCCTAACCCTAACCCTAACCCTAACCCTAACCCTAACCCTAACCCTAACCCTAACCCTAACCCTAACCCTAACCCTAACCCTAACCCTAACCCTAACCCTAACCCTAACCCTAACCCTAACCCTAACCCTAACCCTAACCCTAACCCTAACCCTAACCCTAACCCTAACCCTAACCCTAACCCTAACCCTAACCCTAACCCTAACCCTAACCCTAACCCTAACCCTAACCCTAACCCTAACCCTAACCCTAACCCTAACCCTAACCCTAACCCTAACCCTAACCCTAACCCTAACCCTAACCCTAACCCTAACCCTAACCCTAACCCTAACCCTAACCCTAACCCTAACCCTAACCCTAACCCTAACCCTAACCCTAACCCTAACCCTAACCCTAACCCTAACCCTAACCCTAACCCTAACCCTAACCCTAACCCTAACCCTAACCCTAACCCTAACCCTAACCCTAACCCTAACCCTAACCCTAACCCTAACCCTAACCCTAACCCTAACCCTAACCCTAACCCTAACCCTAACCCTAACCCTAACCCTAACCCTAACCCTAACCCTAACCCTAACCCTAACCCTAACCCTAACCCTAACCCTAACCCTAACCCTAACCTCCTAACCCTAACCCTAACCCTAACCCTAACCCTAACCCTAACCCTAACCCTAACCCTAACCCTAACCCTAACCCTAACCCTAACCCTAACCCTAACCCTAACCCTAACCCTAACCCTAACCCTAACCCTAACCCTAACCCTAACCCTAACCCTAACCCTAACCCTAACCCTAACCCTAACCCTAACCCTAACCCTAACCCTAACCCTAACCCTAACCCTAACCCTAACCCTAACCCTAACCCTAACCCTAACCCTAACCCTAACCCTAACCCTAACCCTAACCCTAACCCTAACCCTAACCCTAACCCTAACCCTAACCCTAACCCTAACCCTAACCCTAACCCTAACCCTAACCCTAACCCTAACCCTAACCCTAACCCTAACCCTAACCCTAACCCTAA
>CM054390.1:10753082-10790208 GCA_028858755.1 Ara ararauna
CTGCCCCTAAAGTGACCACTCAGACCCTCAATTGCCTCCCAAGTGACCCACAAGTGACTCCTCAGACCCACAACTGCCCCCAAGTGACCCCCAGGTAACCCACCTTTTACCTACAACGGACACCCAGGGGAGCCCCAAGACCCACAGCTGCCCCCAAGGTGACCGACCCAGATCAACAACAGCCCCACAGTGACCCCAGAGACCCCTGAGACCAAAAACTGACCCCCAAATGATACTCCAGACCCACAACTACCCCCCAAGTGACCCCAAAGTGGCTCCCCAGACCCACAACTGCCCAAGTGACCCAGAAGTGAAACCCCAGACCCACAACTGCCCCCAAGTGATCAAAAGAATCCCCAAACCCACAAATGACCCACCAGTGACCACCCAGACCCACAACTGCCCCCCAAGTGATCACCCAGACCCACAACTGACCCCCAAGTGACACCAAAGTGACCCCCCCTTACCTACAACTGCCCCCCAAGTGACACCCCACAACCACAACTGCCCCCACAAGTGACCCAAAATTCATTCCCAGAAACACAACTGCCCCCCAAGTGACCCCCAAGAGACTCCCCAGACCCACAATAGCCCCCCAAGTGAGCCCCAAGTGACCACCCAGACCCACAACTGCCCCCTAAGTTACTGCCAAGTGATCACCCAGACCCACTACTGCCCCCCCAGGTCACCCCCCAGTGACTCCCCAGACCCACAACTGCCCCCAAGTGACCACTCAGTCTCACAACTGCCCCCCATGGGACCACCCAGACCCACAACTACCCCTCAAGAGACCCCATCAGACCCACAACTGCACCCCAAGTGACCTGAAAGAGACCACTCAGACTACACTGCTCAGGCACGAGCTTCGCAGCTGCTTTGCTATGCTAGGAAATTGCAATGCCTTTAGCCTAGACAGGAGGCTGGGTTTCTTTACTTTGCCTCCTGGAGCAGTTTGAAGCCAAGAGCCTTGCGCCTCCATACAGAGACAGATGTCTGCACTCTGCAGAAGTGAGGACTCTGAAGAGGTGAGGTGGGAAAAGGCAGAGGCCGTGTCCTGAACAGACTTAATGCTTTTTAAACAGAAATGTATTCAAATAGAAATGGAATCGTAGGAAGGGCTCTGAGACACTCAGATTGATTCCACAAGAAGGCTTCTTGTGCAAACACATCTCAGAATGAACCTGAACTCAGCCTTTCAGTGCTGCTTCCAAAGGAAACAGGCTAAAAATGGTCAAGATGTTTAGAATTATTTTTTTCCTTATCTCTAGCGAAGCAAAAGATCCAGATTGTGGCTGAGATGTTAAAAGCAAATGAGAAGATCAGCTGTGTAATAGAGAGGTGCAGGGACACAGGGCTGTGAGTTCAGTTTCCCAGAGAAAAAGAATGTTCTGCTTTGATTTGATTAACCCCTGTGGGACTGATGGAAGAAGCCTCAGCGCCTGTATTTCAGGCAGCTTGCTTGCACAAGTCACACAGTGTTTAAGGTGTAGATTTCTTGTGCCACACACCTGAAAATTACTTTGACCTTTTAAATAGAGAAAGAATTTGTTTCACATACTGTCTGCAAAGTATCAACAACAGTAATAAGAAGAGGATTTGACCTTATGAAGCGCTGTGCTTATTCAGCCCTGCAGATAGAAGAGCTCCTTCAAGTCTGTGCTGTGGCATTCAGGTTTTAGTTAGGCCACACTGCCTGCCCATCACAAATCCATGCATCTTGGTGACAATCCATTTTCAGCTACAGGAGATCCAGCATCAATACCTCCAGGTGTTTGTACAGACTGCTGCCAGTTTGCTTGGCCACTGCACTCACCCAAAACAGCAAGTCCACTGTCTGCAAGGAGAATGATTCTTATCCGACTGAGGGTGCCCAAGCACAGTCACGGTATCTCACAAGCGAGATTCCACCAGAGCTGAGAATAATGAGTCTGCTAGTTTGATGGTTGCCACCAAATAGCTCAGGAGTGCCTTTGCACCTGCATCAGGACTGCCAGAAAACAGCCAGTTTGGGGCAGTGTCTATAATCTATCAACTGTGGCCATGCAGTGTCAGTTCGCTCCTTCTCACACCCTTTCCCTTGACCAGAAGGGGCTGTCCCTGACCTGGGTCCCCATACCCTTGGGTAGGGAGCATTCTGGAGGGGAGATTTTGTCTAGTTAAGCCCACCAGCACTTTTGGATCACTGACTAATGCTGCGCTTGAGCATTCTGGGCATCTCCCCACTGCCCCAGTCCTGCCAGCCCATCTGTGCCAAGCACCTACAATCAGCTGAGGGAAGCAGAGCAATGAGGACCTATTTCATAAACTTCAAATGCTCAGTAATACTAAGGCCATAAATGGAAGAATCACAGAATATCTCCCTACTGAACACAAGTGGACACGTCCTGTCTTTCACACTGCTACCTCCTGTGCTCTTCAAGATGCCTTCCTAAGCTTCCATGGTTTACCTTTAATGCTTATTTCTAGTCAAGGTGGTGTGAATCCTACTAACCTTTCAAGCTGTCATAATGCAATTAGAGAAACCCAAGCTGGATCAAACTACTTTTAATGAAGTCACCATCTGTTAGAAACATGCATGCCATGTTAGATTGATTCTCAATTACCTTTATGCAGATGTCGATTTGGGGCTGCACCTGTGGAGCTGTTGGTGACTCACATCCAATGCAAGTGGCTGTATTCACTGGCAGCAGATGTCTGCATTCAAGACATGGTGCCACCTGAAGAAAAAGCCACATCACACTATGGCATTAAGGTTATCAAGAGGTTTTCAGGATTTTCCTGGTTAGAGTCTGCAGCAGGAAAGTCACCAGAACCATAGCAGCTGATAGCTGCCGCTGCTGGTACTGATCCTTACAGACCAAGGGCTCTTATGAAGACAACTGGAAAGAGTGACTTTACTGACAGCTAGAACTAGGCCAGAATGGCACTAAGTTAGCTTTCAGTAAAATTAAAAAGCCAGAGAGAAGGCAGTTACAGGCATCACTGTAAAACCTTGGTGCTCTTACATATATGTCCACACCTGCCGCTGTGCCAGGTTTGAGGCATGATGGATCTTCTACAGTTAGGACATAAGCAGTAGTTACTAACTGCACTAGTTAGCACTGCAACAAGATGCATATGCAGGTCCTCAAGATGCGGTGGTTGTTGTTGCAGCATGAAGAGGAACCTGAATTTGGTCATGTTTCCTGACACTGGCGAAGAAAACACAATTTACTTTTCCAGTCTTACCCTTACTATCATATATGGCACTTGAAGGAATCTAGAGTTCATTTTCCCCATCATTTAAGAATTACAGCCAGGGCTAAAGGTATTGAACAAAATCACAGAATCCCAGACTGGTTTGGGTTGAAGGGACCTTAAAGCCCCTCCAGCTCACACCCCTGCCTCGGGCACGGACACCTGCCACTAGAGCAGCTTGCTCCAAGTCCCTGTCTCCAACCTGGCCTTGAACACTGCCTGGGATGGGGCAGCCACAGCTTCTCTGGGCACCCTGTGCCAGCGCCTCAGCACCCTCACAGGGAAGAGCTTCTGCCCAAGAGCTCATCTCAATCTCCCCTCTGGCAGCTTGTCCAAAAGCCCTTGTCCAAAGCCCCTCTCCTGGTTTCCTGCGGCCCCTTGAGGCACTGGAGCTGCTCTAAGGTCTCTCCTTAAGGAGCCTTCTCTTCTCCAGGCTGAACAAGCCCACCTCTCTCAGCCTTGGATGTTTATGTCCTGGGCTGTGAGTGAAGGCCAATGATCCACAGAGGATGTGGATGAGAAATTCATAATATATACTGTACTTTCAAGCACTGGTTTTTGCAGACAAAGCAAAATGCAACACCTTAAGAACTGCATCTTGGAAGCAATCAAGACTGCTGCCATGTATGAAATAACTCGTAAGTCAGTAATATTCTTTGAACACATCAAATCAAGTGCAAGTAGAGTTGGTGTATTTAAACACCTTGGTTCATTTTCTAAGTTCCTTCCTGAAATGCACCCTCATAAAAATCATCAGGAAACGCAAACAAAAGTCTCGAGGCTCAAAGTTCCACATGAACACTTTAGAGAAGTTTTTACCTGGATTCAAAGCTCTTATTCGGACCTGAATTCATTTCTAGAAGAGCATTTGTGTCTACTGCACGGTCAGCCTTCCCTGGAAGAGGGATTCCAAGTGGGACCACCTGAGGAACTGGGACAGAGCCAGGCCCCACTTTGACCACGGTGATCTGGAAAGCAGAAAAACAAAAAGGCAGACAATCACGTTCCTGCATTGAGAGAAACGGTCTTTGAATGGGATTCCTGTCTTCATTTGTTTCTCTTAAGAGAGAGAACACCAGGTTCTTTAAAGTGTTATTCCTCATGGCATGATCTTCACATTGGAAAGGAGCAAGGTCCTAACAACCATCCCAATTCCAACTCACTCTCCTGTTGCAGAACTGTGAACAAAGCTTGAGATGAGCACTGCTGCCTTCGTTTCACTTTGACCTTCCTCGCTCAAGTCTGGTTATGATGTGTTCCAGGGAAACAGCTTTAGCATCACACATCAATGATACACGGTAGGAGGGAGCCCCAGCGAAGCTTCTCCAGCCTAATGGCACATTGGAGCCAGCCTCTTGTTTCATTGCAGCCATCTGAAGAGATACAAGATGTCCTGCAAAGGGCTAAAGCCAGCCAGCCATTGCTTAAACTCATCTCAGCTTCTGTATGCATTAAGAATGTACCTATAAAAGAGATGCCAAACATGACATAGCATCATTTACATAATCATCATCATGTCACACAATACAAGAATGACAAATTGCATTTGGACACAACAACATTCTACAATCCACAAAGATGTACTCCAGGTCCTGGGAACTGATCCTTAGGGCCAGGAAACAGGTCTGCACTGCAAGTGTTTCCTTCTGCAACCAACCCTTTAATCCTCCAGACACATCTTGTACACTGGTCATCAACACAGACAGCGCTGATTCAGCACGGCAGGGGTTCCTTAGTCCGGGCTCTGCCTGGGGCTGTGCCCATCTCCTTGCCTGGGTTGCCCAAGACAGTGGTTCAGGCCTGGGGCAGTTCTCAGCCACACTCCTTTGGCTGCACACACACGGTGTGCACGGGACACACAAGGTGGGGGGCTCAGACCTTTACCTGATGCGAAGGGGCAGCGAGCAGCTTTCCCCAAGGAGCCGCCTGCTCGTGGCACCCCTGCACCAAAAGCACAGCACCTGGGGTCAGGCTCCTGAGAGCCCACCCTGGGGGGACACAACGGTGCTGCCGCCATCCCCAGCATGCCCAGCCCCTGCCCCAGCGTGGGCTCCAGCCCTGCCTGCACCTCCCCTGCTGGCTCAGGCCCCGCTGCCCGTGCCCTCCTGGCACAGCCCAGCCCACCTCACCCCACTGCATCCCTGCTCCCGACCCCCTGCCCGCGGCTCGAGCCCAACCCACAGCGCTGCCCTTCCCACTCAATCCCTGCCACGGCCCCGCTCACCCCGCTCCTGCCCGGCTCCATCGGGGCTCCATCCGTGTTTGATAGTGGCTCCATCCCGCTCCATCCCGGCTCCATCCATGTTTGATAGTAGCTTCATCCCGCTCCGACCACGGCTCCATGCACCCGATTCCGGCTCCCTCCCGCCCTTCCCTCCCCACCCCCTCCCCACGCTCCCACAGACGCCGCGCCCCCGCCCCCTTCCGGCCCCTTCCCGCCCTCCCCTCCGTGGCGCCGGCTCTGACGTCGTCCCCCCGCGCCGCCCGGTGTCATGGCGGCGGTGCAGGCGGAGGGGGCGCCGCAGCCGAAGGTTCGTGCCCAGAAGCACCGAGCGCTGGAACTGAGCCGCGTCTGCCCCGGGAGCAGGGTCAGGGCCACAGCTCTGCTCCTGCCAGCGCTGCCGAGCCCTGCGCTCACTTGATGGTGCCATCGGAGCGCTCCACACACCGCAGCACGGGCTGGGCCATGGCTCTGGCTGCGGCAGAGGCGGAAGTGCCTTTGGAAGCTGCCCGCCAACGACGAGAGCTGAGAAGCGGCTGCAGAAGGGCTCTGCTGTGGGGCTGAAAGCCAAGGGTGCTGCAGGGCAAAGGGGAGACTGCAGAGCCTCAGCCCTCGGGCTTCTTGCAGAGGAGGTGGCGGTGCTGCCCTTGATCCCGGCTGCTCTCCAGCCCTGCCCTGCCCTGAGCGGTCTCCATGGCCCCTGCCCAGGCCAGCAGCACAGACAGGATGTTCCTGCACAGAGGTCTGCAGCTGATCCTGGGGCTGACTCAGTGCTGAGAGCTCTTCTGCAGCCAAATGCAGATCGTAGTTTACAGTCCTACAGTCACAGCCTGGTTTGGGGTGGAAGGGACCTTAAAGCTCACGCAGCCCCAAGCCCAACCTCGCACCAGGAGCTGCTGCCTCTGCCCGGTCAAAGCCCTTTACCAGGGAAAGGGGGTCCCAGGGGGAGAGGGAGAGGAGAAAAAGAAAACAAAGGGGGAAAACCTCCCAAACCCAACCCCCCCCAAAAAAAAAGGCACAAAACGCTGCAGCAAAGAACAATCCCACCCAGCAGCCAGTGAGCCTGTCCAGCCGTATTCTTTTATGGCAGCCCTGGGGTTGCACTGGGACTTGTCCTCGCAAGTGCTCCCCAGTGATACCCATCAGCGCAGAGCTTATATTTTCTTAATCCTCACACATAAACTTTCCGGGAATTCCGTGCCATGTGCCCCCCATTCCAAGACCTGGGCACGCAGGGATGAGGTTCGTTATCGCCCGGTCTCTGCTGCTATCTATGGACCAATCACTGGAACTTCAGTCCCTCTGACGGTTACTTCCTCAGGTGCTTTCCTTCTACTTCATCGCTTGTCCTTCAGTTACCTTTCACCTTAAGCATGGGCAGTTTCTGCTCTGATTATAGGCAATCTTTGGATGAGCTTCATCATCTGTTGTGGTTGTTTCATGCGGACAGTCTATTTAACAGCATGGTTACATTCTGTCCTAGCAATGTGGTCACATTTCACAGGCCTTGCTTACAAGGGATTAGATGTGTGAACAACCAAGTGAACTGAGCACTCTGGCATTTACACAGTTAACAGTTTCAATGGACAAATATAATCCTCTTGTTTCAGAGTCCAGTGCAGGCTGGAGCTGGAGCTGGGATGGTCCCTGTGCCAGGAGCTCTCCTGTTCTCGGGAACCTTCTCTGCAGCTCTCTTTGCACCCAGCCAGGATGTGCTGTGCTTCCTCCATCTGCCATGGCCCTCAGTGGGGAACGGGGGCCCTGCTGGATCTGCTGCTGCACACCTGAAGGGAAAGGGACTTGGAGCTGTGCCTCATTGTGCTTCACAGGGGAATGGTTCAGGGAAGTCATCCTTGTGGGGATAACTGAAAGGGCCTTATTGATGAATGACCAATGGTAATTAATCAGTGACTTCCTGTCATGGGTTCAGCAGCAGCAGTCATTTTTCTCCTTCATAGTAGCTGGTGCAGTGCTGTTTTCAACTTTTGGCCTGGGAACAGCACTGATAGCACCGATATTTATAGTTAAGGCTTAGAATGTTTTGGTCTGACCAAGGCCTTTCTGAGCCTCATGCTCTGCCAGGGAGGAGAGGAAGCAGAAACGGGACACCTGACCCAAAGTGACCAAAGACGTACTCCATAGCACAGTGTGTCATGCCCAGGATGTAAAAAACTGGGGACAGGAACCCGAAAGAGTTCAGTTCACGGCTCGGTCGTTGGGTGGTGAGCACTTGTATCCTCTTCCCTTGTATTTCCCTGGTCATCATTGGTATCGGTGGCAGCAGCAGTGGTTTGTGTTATACCTCAGTTACTGAACTGTCCTTATCTCAACCCGTGGCAGTTACATTCTTTCGATTCTTCTCCGCATTCCCCCGCCCTCTCGGAGTGGGGGGGAAGGAAGAGGGGGCACTGAGTGAGCAAACTGCGTGATTTATGGCTTAAACCACGACAGTTCTTTTTGCACCCACCGTGGGGCACGGAGGGTTGAGATAACGACAGGATTGATAGCTGCTCGTCACAATGCTGCTTTATTGGCTCTCAAAGCTGTTGCTCTGGTTCTCACAGGTTCAGCGGATGATACTTTACGTGCAGCCGGTATTGCTTATCTTAACATTTTTCAGACCTGCATTTTGGGTTAAGGCTCTTGTTACATTGTACTTTATTGGAATGACTTTTAATACAATAGACTCAGAGATCATGAAACTGCCCCGGCTTTTGTTCCCAGTGTGGTCACCAACTCTCTACTTTGGGAGGTATATAACAGAAGTGTTTAGCAATTACACATTTCTTTTCACCTCCTCGGGTGGTCAACCTGTGAAGGAGACATTCTTTTATGCTCCCAGCCCCCCCCCCAGACCGTTTACAGCATCGTTGGAGAATTCTGAAGGTTTTGAATGGCCTTTAGATACCCTTGAGACCTGCCTGCTGGTTGTGATGGGGATCGCTACGTTGGCGCGCATACCGAGTGTGTTTTACTCACGACCATTTCGTCTGGTCCCAAGAGTTATGCAGAGTCGGGTTTGGGCCTTGTCTAGGGTTAAACGACGATATAGGAGGTCCAAGAGCTTTTCCCCAAGGCTGGATAGTCATGAGTGGCAGGGGGTGTGGGACAGTATGGGCAAGTATCTAACCCAGTGCGCCCCTCCAGTGCTTTGGAACTTCACCACTGAGCAAGTGCAAAATCCAGAAAAATTAGTAAAACACTTAAAGGCAGTGTGTTGTCATTCTGGTCACACATGAGATGGACAAATCATGGCAACATGCTGGGGCTTGGCCTATGCTTACAGAGCCCTGTTCAACACCATCCAGCACCTTCAAAAGGAACGAAATGGCCCTGGATCTGAGGGCAGAGTAATGGACAGCGCAGCGACTCCAGCTCCAAGCACAGCAGCTACACCATCCCCAGGGACAAGTACAAGTACAGCCACTACTCAAACTTCAACAGTAATGGACAGCACAGCTACTCCAGCTCCAAGCACGGCAGCTACACCATCCCCAGGGACAAGTACAAGTACAGCCACTACTCAAACTTCAACAGTAATGGACAGCGCAGCGACTCCAGCTCCAAGCACGGCAGCTCCACCACTCTCAGGGACAAGTACAGCCACTACTCAAACTTCAACAGTAATGGACAGCGCAGCAGAGCCATTCAGTTTTCTACCACCAGTCCCCCCCCCGGTTCAAATGCATTTTGCTGGTCCTGGTGCTGGTGGCTGAGTTGTGCTGGTGCTGCCTGTGGTTTGCTGTGTAGTCTGCAGAGCTGCAGAGTCCCTCACTCCTGTTCCCAGCTGCCTCGCACTTGCCCCTGTGATGCCCCAAGTGCTACTGCACACACAGAGAGCTCTGAAATAAAAAACAGAGAAAAGACAAAGAATGAGATAAGGAACACGTGGACCCTGGTGCCAGGCAGGGATCCCTCCCGTTTCAAGGGGCAGAACTTCTCTCTCCCAGCCCAGGGTGCAGCTGTGATGGAGCAGGACACAGCCCGTGCAGCAGAAGGGCTCTGAGAGCAGCGATGACCCCAAGGGAAGGCTCCGCGCTCACGAGGACCCTGCGGGAGAGCGGTGCCTGCCTGGGGGCAGGTCCCAAGCCCCGGACAGGCAGAGCGGAGTCGGGAACTGCTTCCAGGCCCTGCTCCCAGGGCGAAGGAGCCAGGACAGAGATGTGCTGCCGGGCCTCCCGCGCACGCAGTGAGCTCCGCAGCGGTGCCACCAGTGCTGCTCTTGCTCCTCGCTTGCCCTCCAATTGCCTGCAACCTCTCCGGTGCCCGCTCCCGGCTGCGGGACTCAAGGGCTCCGTAGGAGGCAACAGTGCGCAATTGAATTCAAGCGCATGCAGGGAGAGGTGGGGACTGGGGGGCTCCGAGACGTCCACGGGGCGATGGGGGAGGTTCGGGGGGGGGGTGACCGGGGGTTCCCCTGCTTGTTGGTGGGGCTCTAGAGGGGTTTATAAGCCCGGGGTGGGGGGTGTCTGGGTGCTGGGGTGTCACTGGAGCGGGCGGAGCTTCTGTCCTGGCACCTCTTGTCTGAGGCTCGCACCGGCCTCAGACACCCCCTTCCTCCCCTGTCCAGCGCAGAACCGCGCACGGCACCCACGCAGCTTTCCCCATCGGGGCTGCAGCGCAGGGAGAGGCAGAGGCCGGCGGAAGCGCAGCCTGAGGACGGTGCTGGCTCGGGGCACCTCGGCGGGGAGCACACGGGGACTCGGGCGGGCACACACGGCGGGGGGCGGCGGCTTAAGAACACTGAGGATACCCGGCGAAAGGAAACGAGCGGCTGGAGACGGACACGAGCAGCGGGGACAGGGACCGCCCGCACCCACCCGCCTCACGGCAGCGGCACCGACACCCCGGCTCCCCGGGATGCGCTGGGAAGCGCCGGGGCCGAGCCGAGCCCCCGCGGATCCGATCCCACCCGACCCCATCCCATCCGCATTCCCATCCCTATCCCAATCCCATCCGCATCCCCAGCCCAGCCCAGCCCCAGCCCAGTCCCCATCGCATCCGCATTCCCATCCCTATCCCAATCCCATCCTCATCCCTATCCCTATCCCATCCCCATCCTATCCCCATTCCCATCCCATTCCCACCTCATTCCCAGCCCCAGCCCAGTCCCCATCCCCATCCCATTCCCACCCCATTCCCATTCCCACCCCATTCCCAGCCCCAGCCCAGTCCCCATCCCCATCCCATCCCCATTCCCATCCCATTCCCACCCCATTCCCAGCCCCAGCCCGGTCCCCATCCCCATCCCATTCTCACCCCATTCCCAGCCCCAGCCCAGTCCCCAATCCCATCCCCATTCCCATCCCATTCCCAGCCCCAGCCCAGTCCCCATCCCATCCCCATTCCCATCCCATTCCCACCCCATTCCCAGCCCCAGCCCAGTCCCCATCCCATCCCCATTCCCAGCCCAGCCCCAGCCCCGTCCCCATCCCATCCCCATTCCCATCCCCATTCCCTCCCCATTCCCAGCCCCAGCCCAGTCCCCATCCCATCCTCACCCCATTCCCACCCCATTCCCATCCCCATCCCATCCCCATTCCCATCCCCATTCCCATTCCCACCCCATTCCCGTCCCCATCCCATCCCCATTCCCATCCCCATTACCATTCCCACCCCAGCCCAGTCCCCATCCCATCCCCATTCCCATCCCCATTCCCATTCCCGCCCCATTCCCGTCCCCATCCCATCCCCATTCCCATCCCCATTCCCATTCCCGTCCCCATCCCATCCCCATTCCCATTCCCATCCCCATTCCCATTCCCACCCCATTCCCAGCCCTCGCCGCTCCCCGGCCCCGCCGCTGTCTCTTTAAGGCGGGCGGCGCCGTTTCCAGCCGTTGCGTCATCCCCCCGCGTGACCGCTGCGCGGTGCCCTAGAGGCCGCTCCGCCCCGCCCTCCCGCTTCTATTGGTCCGCAGTGCTCTGACGTCACGGCGCGGTGCTCTCCCGTTGGCTGCGGCCGGAGCGAGCGTTGCGTCAGGGCCTTTAAAAGGTGCGCGGGCGGCGGCGCGGGGCAGCGCGGAGCGATGCGGCGGAGGATGAGGGAGCGGCGGCGCCGGGAGCGGGGCGGGGGCGGAGCGGGGCCGCGCGGGGCGGCGCTGCCGGTACGGACCGGGCCGGGGGGGCCCCGAGCGCGGGGCCGGGGGGCAGCAGCGCCGCGGCCCCTTCCCCTCGGCCCGCGGGGTGCGGGCGGCACCGACCCCGCGCTGTGTCCGCAGGCATCGGGGAGGAGGAGCGCCCTCGAGGACCCACACACCTGAGAGCGGGAAGGGGCGCGCTCCGCGCCCGGCGCCGCCGCCGTCCGCGAGCCGAGTCCCGGCCTCAGGTGGCGATGGCAGCCGAGGGTCTGCCTGCGGGGGCCGTGCCCGGCTGGGAGCTGGAGGCCTGGTACCAGGACCTGCAGGAGCTGCTGGCGGCCGAGCCCGCGGGAGCGCCCCCGCCCTGGGGGCCCGAGCAGGTGAGGGGCGGCGGCGGCCCGAGGGGGGGGGCGCGGGGCGCCGTCACCCGGGGCTGCTGCCCGCTCTCTGCCCGCAGGCGGCGCTGTGCGGCGCGGAGGACGCGGCCCTGGCCGCGGGGCTGCTGGAGCTGCTGGGGCCGGAGAGCGGAGCCGGCCCCGACCCAGCGCCGCCGGGCGCAGCCCCCGGCCCCGGTTCCCCGCCGCAGGAGGCGGCGGCCGCTGCGCGGCGCGGGGTGAAGCGGCAGCGCTGCGGTGGCGCCGCGGCGAGCAGGGAGCGCGCCAAGCACCGGGAGCGCGCCAGCGAGCAGCGGGTGCTGGAGCTGACGGCGCACAACGAGCGGCTCCGCGCCGAGATCCAGCGGCTCAGCACCGAGGTGCAGCACACGCGGGCGGCACTCATCGACCGCATCGTGAACCTCCGCCGGGCGTAGGCAGCGCTGCTGCCCCACTGCCGCTGGGGCGAGGACTCTGCCGCCCCCCACAGTGGGGGGCAGCCACGAACTGGAAGGGCACTGCCCTGCTGGCACAGACGAATGCTGTGGGGAGGGCACCAGGTCCACGCATCACTGTAGAGGCTTTGCATTTTATTACAGACACAAGCACCAGCCCGGTGTGGTCTCTGGGTAGCACTGAGGAGCCTGGGGCTACTTCTTCTGTTTCCCCTTGGGCCCAGGGGCTTCAGGGCTTTTGCCCTCTGCTAATGCCAGCTGCTTCTTCAGCTCCAGCAGCTTGGCCACCTCCACGTCGATCTGGGCCTTCTCTGCCTTGTTGGCCTTCAGCTGCCGCACGTGGTTACCCTGGGGCAGGTCAGGGGGAAGCAATGAGGGCTTGGGGAGGTAAAGACGCGACAGGGCCACCCCTCTGCCCCCTGCTCACCTGCCTGGCCACCTCCTGCGTCAGCTCCTGCAGCCGCTGGGGGTCGGTGAGAGCCACGAGGGTCTCGGGGGCTGGGGGTGCCTGTTTGGCCTGGGGAAGGACAGCACCAGGTGTGAGCCCTGGTCCCAGCCCTCAGGGGCAGAGCTCTGCACCCACCTCCCCTCGTACTGGAGAACGGGAGGAGGGTGCAGCACCCCTGAGGCAGTGCCAGGGCATTACCTGGGGCTCTACCGCGAGATCTTCAGGCTGGGAAAGGAGAGACAGCAAATGAGAGGGGGACAGAAAGCAGAAGCGGAGGAACTGTGGAGACCCCCACTCACCTGCCCCCCCCCGAAGCGTCTGCGCAGGGCTTCAACCCGATCGTTCTCCAGCTTCTGGAAAAGGGGGCTCACCTGCAGCCGGAAAGGGGGGGAGAGGGCATCACCCTCCAGAGCCAGTGCCCATGTCCCACCCGCGCTGCCCTCCCCTCCACCTACGGTGCCCACGCGATGCCCAGGGGGCAGGGTGCAGGTGAAGTCGTGGCTCAGGATGAAGCAGTCGGCGGGGATGCAGAGCTGCCCCTGGATGGCCAAGCTGATGCTGGGCATGTAGGGCTGCAGCATGACAGCCAGCAGGGAAGCCATGTTCACAGCCACACCGGTCACTGTCCCTGCACGCTGCCTGTGGGGCAGGAAACCCTCTGTCAGTGCCAGCTCCGAGCCCACCTCCCAGCACCCCCATCTTTCCCATACCTCTCCTTTTCATCCCCCTTGATCCGCTTCCAGGGCTCATTCACCTGGATGTACTGGTTGCCGTGGCGAGAGATGCTGAGGATGCATCTCAGAGCATCCCGGATGCTGGGGGGAAGAGGGGGATCAGTGCCTGCTCGAGGGCAGGGCTCTGCCCTCCACCCTCGTTGCCCTGGCTCCAGTGTTCCAGCCACCCACCGGACTTTCTCCAGCAGCTGGTGGTACTGGCGCAGCTCCAGCGTGACACGGGCCAAGAGCCGCTTGTCATCAGGCGTCAGCAGCATGCTGGGGACAGTGCCACCAAAGAACTTGCACACGAACATGCCAGCCCTGGGCACAGAGGCAGAGCAGGCGTCAGCACAGCCTGGGGACAGACAGGCCCTGCCCGGCCAGGCTGTCCCAGAACCTGTTGATGAAGTTGCCCAGGTTGTTCAGCAGCTCCGAGTTGTTCTTGAGCATGAGGTCGCTCCAGGAGAAAGCGCTGTCCTGCCCTTCGGGCCGCAGGTACAACAGGTAGAAGCGCCAGATGTCCGCAGGGATGCCCGTGTCCTTGGCCATGTCCCCAAACACTCCCACACCCCGGCTCTTGGAAAACTTCCCGTCCTCATAGTTCAGGTACTCTGGTGAAGGCAGCAGAGACCCCATCATGGGGCCCAAGCATGGACACCCTCCCCTGCAATCCCCAGCGCCCCTCTGGTACCTGTGGCAATGAGGTGGTTCACCAGGGTGTAGTTGTCATCAGCACCCAGGAGCGAGCAGGGGAATATGACACTGTGGAATGGAACATTGTCCTTGGCCATGAAGTTGTAGAGCTCAACCTGATGGGTAGCAGTGGGGGGACACATGAGTGGTGTCCAGCTCTGTCCCCACCTCCACCCGGCAGTGGCACCAGGCTCCTACCTGCTGTGGGTTCTTCCACCACCTCTCCCACTGGTTGGTGTAGTTGGCTGTAATGGACAAGTACCCAATGGGAGCATCAAACCACACATAAAAGACCTGGGGAAGAGGGTGACACATGAGCATAGGACCCCGGAGCAGGGCACCTGGGGACAAGCACCACAACCCAGGGGCCAGGCCGGAGCCACCTTGTCACGGAAGCCATCGAGGGGCACCGGTGTGCCCCACTTGAGATCACGGGTGATGCAGCGGGGCTTGAGCCCGTCCCGGATCCAGGAGCGGGTGATGTAGCGAGCATTGGCTGTCCAGTCCCCCGTGGCCCAGGACTGCTCCAGCCAGGCCTCCAGCCGCTGCTCCAGCTGCAGGAAACACATGGGTGGGCAGTGGTACCAGGGGTGCCCCAGCCCCTCTACACCCCCCCAGGGATGAGGCTCACCTTGGGGAGGTCCAGGAAGAGGTGCTGGGTGGGCTTCACTACGGGGACACCCCTGCAGAGTTTGCACTGTGGGCTCTGTCAGCAGAAACAGGGGGTGGAGGAAGCCCAGGGCAAGGCAGGGGGGTCTCAGGCAGAGCAGGGGCAGGGTTGTGGGGTGGTCCCCAGAGGGCTCCTGTCCCACCTTCAGCTCCACAGCGTTGATGAGTTTGCCACATTTATCGCACTGGTCCCCCCGGGCCTCCTCGTAGTTGCAGAAGGGACACGTGCCCTCCACGAAGCGGTCGGCCAGGAAGCGCTGGCAGCCCTCGCACCGCAGCTGCTCCACCGTGTCCTGCAGCAGGAACCCGCGTGCCAGCAGGCGCTGGAAGATGTCCTGGGCAATCCTGGGGCAGGACAGGAAGAGGAAGGGGGCAGCCCCCCTCAGCCGAGGAGCACAAAGCACACTCAGCCAGGCCCACGGGGCTGCCCCAGCCCCGGCTCCTGCATGCGAGTTCCTCACGTGGTCTGGCTCGGCGTGGTGGTGCGGCCGAAGCAGTCGAAGGAGATGTCAAACCAGCGGTAGATGTCGGCGTGGATGGCGTTGTACTTGTCACAGATCTCCTGCGGTGTCAGCCCCTCTTCCACCGCCTTGGTCTCAGTGGCGGTGCCGTACTCGTCCGTGCCGCACACGTAGAGCGTGTTCCAGTTCCGCAGGCGGCAGTACCTGCACAGGCAGGGACCTGTGACACCCCTGCAGGTGGTGGGGGCCACGGCAGCCCCCTATGGAGATCCCCAGGGAGCCTTCCTGCAGCAGAGTATCACCTGGCGAAGGTGTCAGCGCTGAGCACGCAGCCAATGATGTTGCCGAGGTGGGGCACGTTGTTCACATAGGGCAGAGCGCTGGTGATGAGGACGTTCCTCATGCCCTCCACAGGCAGCCTGGCACGGGCAGGGCACTCAGAGCAGGCGCAAAGAGCAACAGGGCCACCCCACCCCACAACAGTGCGGCATCAGCCCTGGGCCAGGACGTGGGGGGCGGCCCTCGCGCTGCCCCGCGACTCACACAGGTTTCTGAGGCTGCCAGGGCTTGGGCAGCGCCGCAGCACCACGGGCCCAGGCATCCGCAGCAGCTGCGATCTCATCCTCTGTCAGGGCCCGCTCGGAACCTTCCTCCTCCTGCACGGAAAGCAGCTCCCGGTAAGGGGCTGTCAGCAGCAGCCCCACGGGGGCCCATCCTGGGCCAAGGGCTGCACCTCGGGCTCGTTACTGGCGGCTCTCTGCATGGCCACGCAGGGCGGAGGCTGCTTCTGCAGGTAGGACTTGAACTCCAGCAGCGCCTTGGGCATCAGGACGGTGTCGGCAGCGTCCCTGCACGCCTCCGAGAGCGTCATGTTCTGGAACCAGGCCCTCAGCGCCTGCAGCTCGCCTCGGGAGGTGACGGAGAGCAGCGTGATTACAGCCCAGCCAGGCAAGGGAAGCCCCCCTCCGTCCCACGCTTACCTGGCAGGCTGCTCTCCTCCTGCACGATGGGGAACAACGTGCCCCACACCACCACATCAGCCACGGACGGGGTGTCCTGTGCCAGAGCAGCAGTCAGGGCCGGGCACAGCGACAGCACCCCCCGGAACAAGGACCCCGGTGCCACTCACCCCAGCGAGGAAGGCAGCGCCCGTCCTGGCCAAGCTCTGCTCGATGTGGGCCAGCGGCTCCCGCAGGGTCTGCACCGCCTCCGCCGCCCTCCTGCCCAGCACCAGGCGGGTGTAGAGCGCGGCGGCGACCGCGGGCTGCGGGTGGGGACAGTGCGGTCACGGAGGGCCGGGCCCGGCGGGGCGGGGGGGGGATGTCCGTGCCCCCACCTGCAGCTCGGTCGCCTCCCACTCGAGCCACTGAGTGCTGAGGTCCGTGGGCTCCTCCCCGCGGCACAGGAAGAAGAACCTGCGGGGGGGGGGGGGGGTGAGGGGCGCGCGGGGCTCCGGCGGCCCCCCCCCCGTTACTCACTGGCAGATGGCGTTGGGGGAGAAGAGGACGGCGCCGCTCTGCAGCTCCAGCACCGGAGCCCACGGCGGCCTCAGCGGGGCGCGAGGCAGCTCTGCGGGAGACGCGGATGAGCGCCGCGGGCGGGGGGGGACCGCGCTCAGCGCTGGGGCCGCCCCACACGAAGCGCCCCACACGAACCGCCCCGGGCCGGGGGGGCCGCGCTCACCGCTGGGGCCGCCCCACACGAACCGCACCGGAGCGGCGGCGGCGCCGGCGGCCGCCACCACCTTCAGCGCCGCGGGGCCGCGCACCGGGAGCCGCAGCCGCATGGCCGCGCGCGCGGGACACGCCGGGACCGCGCCCTGCCGCCGCGCCGCAACTCTCGCGAGAGCCGCGGTCGCCGCGGCGACCTGCGGGGGGACGGGGCCGCGAGCGCCGCGCTGCGGGCACCGGAGGGAGCGCTGCGGCCCCGCGGGCTCCGCCGCTCCGCACCCCCCGCGCGGCGCCACCGCCTCACCCCGCGGTCCCCTCCGTCCATCCCTCAGCACCACGGCCGCTGCCGGGGCAGGATTGGTGCGGGACACAGCCAGGGCGCCACGCCGGGCCCCCCCCGTGCTCAGCTCCAGCCCCGTGGCTGCACGCACCGGGGCTCAGCTCTCCCTCTTCCCAGCCCCACAGACACGGATCCCCGCTGAGCTGTTTATTGGGTACGCTGCGAGGCACAGACCCCCCAACGGCTGGGAATGGCGGGGGCAGAGCCAGGGTATATACAAGCTGTGGTGGGGGGGCAGGGGGGGATTCCCAGTGGGAATACCCAGAGCTGGGGGGGCTCCAGGGTGCTGTCACTTCTGCAGCCGCTTGATGCGCGCATCTATGGCCGCGAAGTTGTCCTCCACAATGGCCAGGTTCTCCTTCATCGTCTTCTGGACCTGCGTGGGGGTGCACAGGGAAGGGGTCAGTGGCCGGGGGCAGGATAGGGACCCCCCCACTCCACCCCATGGGTGCCGGTGGGACCCACCTCTGCCAGCAGCACCGTGTTGTCCTTGAGAGCCCCGGCCACCTCCTGCTGTGTGGTGTCCAAGTGCAGCAGGACCTGCCCGAACTGCATGGCTGGCGGGGAGGAGAGAGCTGAGTGCTGGGTGCAGGAGCAGTGCCCCCCCCCCCGTGGCTCAGCGCTCCCTCCAGCCCCTCACCTTGCTCGTGCAGGTCCCGGAGGGTCACCAACCTCTGCACGACGTCGGGCAGGGTGCTGGCCACCGGGTCCCAGCGCTGCAGCGTCTCGTAGATCTGGTGGATCTGGGGTGCAGCAAGGCGGGAGGGGGTCAGTGCAGTCTCTGGAGGGGTCCATGGACCCCCTGCCATGCTGGGGGTGACTCTGGGGGGACCCTCACCTTGCTCTGGGTGTCGGCGTCCTGCACGGTTGACTTGTGCTTGGCAATCTCATTCACCTTCCCCAGGACGCTCTGGGGACAGGGGGGAGGAGATGGGAGACCCCGGATCCACCCATGCTTACCCCATGGCACCCCTCTTCCCATTCCCTCCTTCCATCCCTCCTCACCTGCAGCCGGGCCTCCACTTGGTCCAGCACAGCCACGTCCAGGATGTTCACCTTGGCCTGCAGGACCTGCACGGTCTCCTGGGCACAGAGAGTGGGATGACGGGGGACACAGCAGCACATTGGGTGCTATGGGCACAGCTTAGGGGGCAGAGGGGACCCTGCACCCCACCACCCCCTGTGTGACTCACCATGAGGCTGCTGCCCTTCAGCCCAACCAACAGTGGGTTCTGTGGGGAAGGGAATTGCATCAGTGGGGCAGGATGTGGAGCAGGAAGGATGTGGCAGGAACCCCCCCAAGCCCCTCACCTGGCTGTCAGGCTCACACCGCACCGTGGCCTCCAGCTGCGCCAGGCGTTTCTCCAGCTCTGCCATCTGCAGCAAGATGGAAGCATGGAATGGGCTGGGATGAAGGGACCTTAAAGCTCCTCCAGCTCCAACCCCTGCCACGGGCAGGGACCCCTTCCACTGGAGCAGGGGGCTCCAAGCCCCTGTGTCCAACCCGGCCTTGAACACTGCAGGGATGGGGCAGCCACAGCTCCTCTGGGCACCCTGTGCCAGCGCCTCAGCACCCTCCCAGGGAAGAGCTTCTGCCCAAGAGCTCATCTCAGCCTCCCCTCTGGCAGTTAAAGCCATCCCCTTGTCCCATCCCTCCATCCCTTGGCCAAAGCCCCTCTCCAGCTTTCCTGCAGCCCCTTCAGGCACTGGAGCTGCTCTAAGGTCTCCCCTTCAGGAGCCTTCTCTTCTCCATCTGCCCCAGCCCAGCTCTCTCAGCCTGGCTCCAGAGCACAGCTGCTCCCGCCCTCGCAGCAGCTCCATGGCCTCCCCTGGCCTCGCTCCAGCAGCTCCAGGTCCCTGGCAGGACTCACCTTGGCGCTCTGGGCAAACTGCTCCTGCTCCGGCCTCCAGTAGAGCTCGAAGGTGACAGCGTCTGTGGCGGGCGCCGGGGCTTTGGCGGGGCTCTTCCCTGGGGTCCCTTTGCTGCACTTGGCCACCTCCAGCTGCTGCAGCAGGCGCCTGGAGGGGAGGGGAAGGGAAGGTGGGCGCGGGACCCCAGCACCCTCCCCTCAGCCCCAAGCTGCCCCCGGCTCCCAGCTCCCCACTCACTTGGCCAGGGCACCGTCAGGGTCCGCAAAGTCGATGGCTGCAGTGGGGCCCAGGAGCTTCTCCAGGTGACTGGAGACTAACTGCTGCTTCAGGCCCTCGACCTGCCTGGCCAAGGCCATGGGCGTCAGCTCCTCCTCTGCTGCCACCTCCTTCACTGTGCTCTGAGAGAGGAATGAGCAGCTGTGTCACCCCCGGGTCATGGGGTGCTTGTGCCACCCCTCTGGCGATGGGGTGATGCTCACCTGGATCTGCTCCACCTCCCTGGCCAGCTCCTGCACCTCGTACTGCAGCCGCTGGTACCGCTGCTGGGGCGTCTCTTTGGCACCAAGATCCTCACCGACCTGCAGAGAGAGCAACGGGTGGCGGGTCCATGGTCTGCCTGAGCCCCAGGCAGCCAGGATGGAACACGGGTACCCACCCATCCATGCACATACAGGGAAGAGATTCCCCAGGGAGAACACGTGGGTGAGGCCCTCAACAGACAAGCAGGAGCACCGTCATGTTCATAGAAACCTCACCCTCATGGGATGCTCATGGGCTTCAGACAGGGACAATGTGGCAGGACATGAGCTGCCCAGGAGGGTCCTGAGCACACCGGTGACAACAGTCACAGGAGCCACTGAGGACAAGGGCTCTGCTGGAGCTCATCTGATCCAGCAAGGAGGGTCCAAGGCAGACTGGGCTGCAGCAACCAGGAGATGGTGGGGCTGAGGGTGGGCAGGAGGGCTCCCGGGCTTTGGGCCTCCTCAAAGGTCTGCTTGGGTCAGGCAATGGAAGGAAGAGAGACCCAAGAGACCTTCCTGATGTCCCAGGATCACCTCCAAGCTCCGAGCGCCACATCCCAAGAGGGAGCCAGGAGGCTGCCAGGGGACCAGGAGCTCCTGGCCAGAGCCAGGCACAGACAAGAGGAGGCAAAGGCAGGAGCAGGGACAGAGAAGCTGGGAGGAGGAGAGAGCCATTGCCCTGGCAGCCAGGGATGGAGTTTGGAAAGCCAAAGCACAGCTGGAAGTCAGCCTGGTCTGGGATGTGCAAGGCAACAAGCAGGGCTGCCCAGCCCCCCCTTCCTTCCTTGAGCCACTCCGAGGTGCTCAAGGACGTTTTAGGTACTCAAGGGCTCTTTGCCATGGTCTTCACCAGCAAAAGCTCCAGCCATGCTGCCCAAGGCACAGAAGGCAAAGGCAGGGACTGGGAGAACCTGCAGGCAGCCGTAGGTCAGCTTCAAGAACATCTAAGGGAAGTGAAGGTGCACAAGGCATGGACCAGAGACTGGGTTGGGCTGAAGGGACTTTAAAGCCCCTCCAGCTTCAACCCCTGCCACAGGCAGGGACACCTTCCACTAGAGCTGCCTGCTCCAAGGCCACAGGACCTGTTTCAAAAAGGGAAACAAGGAAGAGGCAGGGAACACCAGGGGGGTCAGTGTGACCTCTGTGCCAGCAAGATCATGGAGCAGATCCTCCTGGAAAACATGCTAAGGCACATGGATGACTGGGGGGACTGGTGACAGCCAACATGGCATCTCTAAGGGCGAGTCATGCCCAACAAATGCGGTGGCCTTCTGTGATGGAGACACAGCGTTGGTGGATAAGGATGGAATCCACCTGGATTTGTGCAAGGCATTTGACACTGTCCTGCATGACATCCTTGTCTCTAAACTGGAGAGATGTGGATCTGATGGCTGGAGCAGCCGGTGGATAAGGAACGGGCTGGGTGGCCACAGAGAGCTGTGCTCAATGGCTTCATGTCCACGTGGTGACCAGTGATGCCATCCAGAGGGCCCTGGACAGGCTGGAGAGGTGGGACCATGCGAACCTCATGGAGCTCAACCAGACCAAGGGCAAGGCCCTGCCCCTGGGTCGGGGCAATCCCAGCCACGACACAGGCTGACGGAGACCGGATGGAGCAGCCCCGAGGAGAAGCACTTGGGGTGCTGGGTGAGAAGCTCCCCATGACCTGCCTTCATGTGACTCTAAGGCTACTACTAGAAGTCATTTCCAGGTCCATAAATGCCAAACATCAAGAGATCTCAGCATGGCTTCTCCAAGGGGAGGTCAGGCTTGACCAGCTCCATGCTGGTGGAGCCATGGGCAGTGCCGGCTGACCTCACAAAAGCCTTCAGCACGGTCTCCAAGAGAAGCTGTTGCAGCCTGTGCTGGATGAGGGGGCCATGGGGGGCACTGAAAGTGGCCAAAAAGCAAAGCAGCAGAGGTCCCAAGTCCAGCTGGAGGCCAGCAAGGACCAGCGTATCCAGGGGTCAGTGCTGGGGCTGATGCCTTCATTAATGATGCCTTCATGAATGATGCCTTCATTAATGGGCTGGAGGATGGGGCAGGGTGAGCTTCATCCTTGCCTCATCCTCACCTTCTAGTGTCTGCTGTCCAGAGGGACCTGGACAGGACCCTCTGGTCACCGGGAACCTCATGGAGCAGAACAAGGAGCAGTGCAAAGCCCTGGGGTGGGGAGGACCAGCCCCTGGCACTAGGATATGCTGGAAAGCAGCTCCCAAAAAGGCCCCAGAGGTTTTGGTGGACCCCAGGCTAAACATGGCACCAATGATGGTGCGGGCAGCACCAGGAGCATGGAGGCTGAGAGAGGGGATCGCACTCCTCAGCACTGCCAAGGCCACAGGTGGCAATGGAGACAGTGGAGTTGCCATCCTTGGAGATGTCCCTGGGCAGCCCCGGTAGCCCTGCTCGAGCAGCTGGGCTGGAGCAGAGCTGCAGAGGTCCCATCCCACCTCCACCCTTGGCAGGTTGCTCTGACGGGTGGCCCTGGGCAGGGGCGTCCCTGCGGGGCCCGTGCTCCGGGCATCTCTGCTCTCACCATTTCATACTCCCCCGACTCGTAGCCCGTTGTCCTGGTCTTGGTGATGCGGTCAGAGAAATCTAAAAGGAGAAGAGCAAAGGGCTCACCCCAACACCCCCGGTGTCCCCCAGCCCACCCTTCCCCGTGCTCCTTGTCTCACCCACTCCCTCGGTGCCCAGGCGCTTGTCCCTGAACTTCTCATAGGCAGCATTGGGGTTGATGATGAGATGCTCCACGCTGGTACTGGTGAGCTCCTCCTGCACCCAACACTTGGGGTTAGAGAGGAGGCAGCAAACAAGGGCACCAGAGGCCTTGGTGGGGACAGTGATGGGTAGAGCAGGGGCAAAGGGAGCCCCACGTTCCCCAGGACACAGCCCCCAGGGCCTGGTGTGGGGACACGGGGTCCTCCTGGCAGCAGGGCCACAGTTCCAAGGCTTGAAACCCTTTGGTAGCCCCACGAGCAGTCTGAGGAACCCAGCCCAGGGGGAGCTGCATCTGCCCCACAGCCACATCTCGGGGTGGCTCCCACCACCCATGGTGAGCATTGGGGTGGTCGCAGAACATCGGCCCCTCAAAGGGGCTTTGCCCGGAGCTTGGAGCGTGAGTGGAGATGGGGAGCCTGGGGGGATCCCAGAGCATCAGGGCCCTGTGGGAGGCACCCAAAGGGCTCCTCCAGGCCACGGCATCCCCTGTGCAGCCCCCACAGCTGCCATGGCCTGGGGAGGCATGGGGGGAGCTGCGGGAGGGAGGGGGCAGCAGCGGGAGCAGCGGCACAGCAGCCGACGGGGGGGGGCTCTTACCAGCTCCTTGCGTTCCCCAGAGGTGAGAAAGTCAGAGCAAGGGGGGGGGAAGAGAAGAGACAAAACCGCATTAGAAGGTTGGGCCGGGGCTGGCCCCCCCCGCGGCCCTGCAGCGAGGCTCAGCCCCGCCATGGGGCACAGGGAGCCATGGGGCTGCCCCCTCCATGGCCCCCCAGGGGCAACCAGCACTGGAGGCAACCAGGGCCATGCTGGGCGAGGCGGCTGCAGGAGCGGGGCGCTGCGGGTGCTGCAGCCCAGCCCCTGCTCTGGCTCTTCTGTAACCCCTGGGGCAGATGTGAGCAGAGGTGGGGGGCACGATGGGCTCCCCCAGGAGTTGGAGAAGGCAGCAGCTGTGGTGCAGGGGGGCAAAACCAAGGCCGGAGGAGCTCGAGCTGGGCCCTGCTCAGCAGCATGGAGGCTCAGCTGCGTCCTGCCCCACAGCGCGCAGGCAGCGTGGTTGGGGGGCAGGAGCCCCGCCATGGGGGGGTCCCAAAAGACAAAGACAGCAGCGCATGCAGTCAGCAGGCAGAGGGCAGAGGAGAGCAAGGAGGAGGCGGCAGCAGCAGCACGACGTGTCCTGAGCCCCAGCACTGCCTCCCCTCTGCCCCACGGCGGGGGAGGCCCCAGAGCAGGGCCCTGGTGACCCCGGGGCACATGCAGGAAGCGCCTCACCCCCCCAGCACGCGACACCAGAGCAGCACCCGAGGCTTACTTGTGCAAACTTAGAGTCCAGCACAGGTGGGGCGCGGGGGGAAAAGGCAGGTCAGGTCAGCGAGGGCGCAGGCAGAGCCACGGAAGCTGCGCGGGGAGCCAGGAGCAGGAGGAGGAGGAGGGAGGGGACAGCACCCACAGCCCCACAACCCCCGGGGGACACACAGGGGCCACTGGGCTGCCACGGCTCCGCTCCTGGGCACTGCTTTGGTGCGACCGAGGCCTGACGGGCGCGAGTTGGGCTGCAAACCAAGGCACTCGGCGGGGCCTGGGCGTCCCAAGGGCTCTCTCTGCCCCCCTCAGAATTGAGGGGCTGGGACTGCCCCACGGCGGTACCCCAAAACCACTCCCTGCGCCGTGGGTCTTCCCTCCGGGGTGCCAAATCCTGGCTCTCCCCTCACCGGCACCGACCAGGAGCGCGTTCCCAAGGGCCATGATCCATGAGCACCCCTCAGCCTTCGGCCTCACCGCAGAGCTGGGGATCACCATGCGGCCCTTGTGCCGTGCCAGCGGTGGGGAAGGGTCCCCCGGTGTCACCCCCATGTCAAAGCCACCACGCATCAGCCCCATTGCCTGGGTGTGACATGTGCCGTGGGTCTCTGGGACCCTGATGCCTTTTGGGGTTATTCGATGCGGGTGAACCCCACCTCCACAGGGCCCCCTCACCCTCCGTGTGCTGCTCCCAGCACGGCTCCTGCTGCCCTCGGCCGGGTTGCACAGGATGGGGATGCCATGGGGAGAGGCACAACCGGAGGGGGACACCAAGGATGGGGGGCACTGCACTTCCTGCCCCCCCCGGGCAGCGCATGCAGGCGGCACAGGGCCGGGATGTGAGTCCGTGGGGCAGTGACCCTGCGGTGGCCCTGTGGGATGGGGGGGATGCAGGCGCTGGGGGGCCCGGGGGGGTCTCACCGCCTCGAACTCGGCCTGGTCGTCCTCGGGCAGGTCACTGGTCTCATAGACATCAGGCTCGTTCCTGGCCTGGGGCACGAGCGGGCTCCGGTGAGACCCGGGTGAGAGGCACCCCCAAACACCTCCCATTGCCCCTGCGCCCCCGAACACCCCCAACACCTCCCATTGCCCCTGCGCCCCCAAACACCCCCCAACACCTCCCATTGCCCCTGCGCCCCCAAACACCCCCAACACCCCCCATTGCCCCTGCGCCCCCAAACACCCCCCAACACCCCCCATTTCCGCTGCACCCCCAAACACCCCATGGGCTGCCCTGGACCCCTCTGCCATCCCCTCACCCCCAGCACAGCTCCCGCAGTTCATGGGGATCCCCGCGGTGCCCCCTGCACCCCACCGACCCCCTCAGTCTCACACAGCCCCGCGACCCCCCCACGTCCGCAGGGCCCCCCCGAACTCCTCACGCACCCCCCGTGCCCCCCCCCGCCCCGCACTCACGATGCCGGGTAGGTCGGCGTACTTGGGGTCGGCCATTTCGGGGGTCTGTAACGGGGGGCGTCGGTAACGGGGGGGGGTCTGTAACGGGGGGGGGTCTGTAACGGGGGGGGTCGGTAATGGGGGTGTCGGGGCCCGGGTCCGCCAAGAGCCGAGCGGCGCCGGGGCGGGCGGGGCAGATCTCGCGAGAACAGCGCGGAAAGCGCCTGTGGGGCGGGGCCTGCGCAGAGGGGGCGGAGCCTGCTCTGGATGGGGGGGCGGTACGGGGGGGGGCAATGGGGGGACGCATAGGATGTGCCCGTGGGATGGCGGGAGCGAGGGGGGCACATGGGGGGCACATGGGGGGGAACATGGGGAGAACATGGGGGAACATGGGGGCACATGGAGAGAACATGGGGAGAACATGGGGGGCACATGCGGAGAACATGGGGGGCACATGGGGGAACATGGGGGGCACATGGGGGGCACATGCGGAGAACATGGGGGAACATGGGGGGCACATGGGGAGACACACGGGAGACATAGAGAGGGGGCAGATGGGGGGGTACCCACGGGAACTACACAAGGGGGTGGCTCACACAGGGGGTGCCCGCGGAGGGTTACATAAGTGGGGGTACTCGGGATGGGCTGTGCCCGGGGGGGCTCCATGCAGGCGTAGTTTTGGGGTGCCAGAGATGGGGGGGGCACACGAATGTGCCCGGCCTCAGCTGTGCGGGGCAGGGGCGTGAGTCAGAACTGGTGGATTCGGGGGGGGGAAGGGAACTGGCCCTGTGCCGACCCCCCCCCCGCAATCCGGACCAGAGTCGCCACCGTCCTGCCCCCCCCGCAATGAATCAGCACTCTGGGGGGACGGTTCCCCCTCTCATCTCCACCCACCTTAAGATGTTCCGGCAGCTCCACCTTAACACTGCGGGGGGGAGAACGGGCGGGGGGCGGTTCCCCCTCTCCCCGTCACCCGGTACCGGGGCTGCAGCGGCGACAGCGGCGCGGTCACTGGAGCAGGGAGCGCTGCGGAGCTTCCCCCACCCCGGCACCGCCCTCCCGCCGCCCCCTGCACCCCCGGGTACCATCCTGCATCCCTGGGTACCACTCTGCACCACCGGACAGCATCCTGCATCCCTGGGTACCACCCTGCACCCCCGGGTACCATCCTGCATCCCTGGGTACCACCCTGCACCACCGGACAGCATCCTGCATCCTTGGGTACCGCCCTGCTTCCCAGAGAGAATCCTGCATCCCGGACAGCATCCTGCATCCCTGGGTACTAGCCTGCACCCCCTGGAGAGCATCCTGCATCCCGGGTACCACTTGACCCTCCTGTTGTCAGCAGCACCCTTGGGTACCACCCACATCCCCGGGTGACTCCTCACACCCTCCCGGATCCCAGAAGCACCCTTGGGCCCTCTCTCCGGGTCTCTTGTGTGTCCCCCTCCCCCAAGCTCTCGTCTGTGCCCCCCGGTGCCGCCATGGCCGAGCCCAGCACCGAGTGCAGCATCAAGGTCCTGTGCCGGTTCCGGCCCCTCAGCCCCGCGGAGATCCTGCGCGGGGACCGGTTCCTGCCCGTGTTCCAGGGCGATGACAGCGTCGTGGTGGGGGTGAGTGAGGCGGGGGGTCACCAGCATGGGGGACAACCGGCCTGAGGGAGAGGGACGGGATATGGGTCAGCTTGAGGGGGTAGAACCTGTTTTGGGGGGGTCACCCTGGGTGTGGCCCAAAGGCCCCCCCCATTCAACTGCTTTCTTCTCCGGCCCACCCTATTCCTGATGTTCCAGCGCTCCCAGTTTGCCCCAGTCTGTCCCAGTGCCCGGGTTGGGGGGTTGTTTACAATGAACGGAGACGCCCTGGGGGGGGCATGATCGAGACCCAAGAGCATCACTGGGGGGGGGGGTACTTTTGCCGCAGACCCCCCCACTGCGGCCCTGCCTTTTGTTAGGGGAGAAGCGAACGGGGGGGCTCAGGCACACCCCTCCATTACAATGCCCCCCCCATTAACATCCGCACCCGGGTACGGGGAGGTTCCGGCCCTGGGGCGGGTGGGTCCTTGGAGGGGAGGGGGCATCTTCCATGGGGCCGCAGTGGGGCTGTAGCGGGGGGGGTGTCGCTGTGCGGTTGTGCCGGCGCAATGCAGGGTGTTGCGGGGATGGCTGGGGGGGGGGGAGGATGCAGGGGTTTGGGGGGGGTACGGGAATGGCGGTGGATGAGGGGTGCGGGGCCGTCAGCGGGCGGGACTGTGGCGCCTGGGTCCGTGCTGCGGCGGTTGGCGGCGGCTGCGGCGTTTCAGCACCGGGACCTGGACAGCTCCCGGCCGGCGCTGGGGGCTCTGTGGGCTATGGGGAGCGGGGGGTTCTATGGGCGCCTATGTGGGTCTGGGGGTATATTGGGTGCGGGGAAGTTGGGGGTCTATGGGGAGCGGGGGCGGCTGGGGGTCTGTGGGGATCTATGGGGGTGTAGGGGGAGTTGAGGGTGTAGGGTGGCTGGGGGTGCCCAGGGCCTGTTGGGGGCTGCAGGGAGTGGGAGTCTATTGGGCTTGGGAAGCTGGGGTTCTATGGGAGTCTATGGGGGGACTGGGGTGCTATGGGGGCCTTTGGAGGCCTATGGCAGTTAGGGGTGGCTGATGGGTATATGTAGAGGTGGACGGGAGTGTGTTAGGGGTCTATGGGGGGCTGGGGGTGTCTATGGGGGTCTATGGGCCTGTATGGGAGACTAGGGGGCTACGAGGGTTTCTGGAGGAGCTGGGAGGGGGTGTGGGGTCTGTGGAGCTGTGGGGTGAGATTGAGTCTATGGGGAGTCTATGAGGCAGTATGGGGGGTTGAGGGTCTATGGGAGCCTATGGGGCAGTATGGTGGGGTTAGGGGTCTATGGGAGTCTATGAGGCAGTATGGGGGCTTTGGGGTCTGTGGGAATCTATGGGGCAGTATGGGGGGTTTGGAGGTCTATGTGACAGTATGGGGGGCTTGGGGGTCTATGGGAGTCTATGAGGCAAGCATGGGGGGTTGGGTGTCTGTGGGTCAGTATGGGGCAGTATGGGGAGGTTGGGGGTCAGTGGGAGTCTATAGGACAGTATGGGAGGGTTGGGAGTCAATGGAAGGCTATGGGGCAGTATGGGGGGGTGGGGGTCTATGGGTCAGTACGGGGCAGTATGGGGGGGTTGGGGGTCAATGGGAGTCTATGGGACAGTATGGGGGGGTGGGAGCCAATGGGAGGCTATGGGGCAGTATGGAGCAGTAAGGGGGGTTTGGGGGTCTATGGGAGTCTATGGGGTAGTATGGGGGGTTGGGATTCTATGGGAGTCTCTGGGGCAGTATGGGGAGGTTGGGGGTCTACGGGAGTCTGTGAGGCAAGCATGGGGGGTTGGGTGTCTGTGGGGCAGTGTGGGGCAGTATGGGGGGGTTGGGGGTCTATGGGGAGGTTTATGGAGTCTGGGGTAGCCATAGGGATGAGGACACTGGGGGGGTGTGGGGATTCCAGGGTACATGGGGGATGCGAGTGCCCCAGGGCTGTGCCAGAGGCCCCCCCGGGCACCTCCCAGCTCCCTCACTGGGGCTCACCGGAGCCGAGCGGTCCCCCCGCATTGCTGCAGCCCCCGGCACCTTGTAGGGGTCTCTCCTGGCCCCTGACCCCCATCACCCCCCCAGGGTAAAACCTATGTCTTCGACCGCGTCTTCCCTCCCAACACCACCCAGGAGCAGGTCTACCATGCCTGTGCCATGCAGATTGTTAAGGGTGAGGCCCGGGGGGGCCCCGTGCGGGTCGTGGCTGAGGCGTCCTCCTGCAGGGACACCCACAGCCATGGGGACACGGAGGGTGCAGGGAGGTGACAAGAGCGGGTTTGGGGGGGGGTGATGTTGGCGAGGGGAGATGCTCGGGGGGGTCCTTTGGGGGGGGTCCAGCAGGTCCTGGGGCTCTGCAGGGCTTTGGGGAGGTTCACGGGGTGGCTGTGGCGTCCTTTGGGGTGGCTCAGGGGTCTTTGGGCTCCATTGGGGGTCTTGGAGGGGATCTCAGGGTCCTTGGGGGGGGTCACGGAGCCTTTGGCTGTCCCTTGGGGTTCTGGGGGGTCCATGAGGGTCCGGGGGGGGTCCCAAGGGAGCTCGTGCGCACCCTCCCCCCTGCAGACGTGCTGGCCGGGTACAACGGCACCATCTTCGCCTATGGGCAGACGTCCTCGGGCAAGACCCACACTATGGAGGTGAGGGGGGGGCTATGGGGGGGGGCAGCACCCCCGGGTCCTCGGCACCCACCGGGGTCCCCCCCCTCCCCTCGGCACGCAGGGGAAGCTGCACGACCCCCAGGGCATGGGCATCATCCCCCGCATCGCCCGCGACATCTTCAACCACATCTATGCCATGGACGAGAACCTCGAGTTCCACATCAAGGTGGGCACTGGGGGGCACTGGGATGCACTGGGGGGCACTGGGGTCACTGGGGGCACTGGGATGCACTGGGGGCACTGGGGGCACTGGGGACATGGGGTTGCACTGGGGGCACTGGGATGCACTGGGGGCACTGGGATGCACTGGGGGGCACTGGGATGCACTGGGATGCACTGGGGGCATGGGGGACATGGGGATGCACTGGGATGCACTGGGATACAGTGGGATTCACTGGGATGCACTGGGATGCACTGGGGCCTCTGGGAGGTCGGTTCCTCCCCCTCCTGACGCCCCCATCCCCTCCCCACAGGTTTCTTACTTCGAAATCTACCTGGACAAGATCCGGGACCTGCTGGACAGTGAGCGGGGGGGGCGGGGGGGGGCGGGAGGGGGGCTGGGAGCTCCTCGGGGGTCACCACCTCACGTCCCCCCCCAGTGACCAAGACCAACCTCTCGGTGCACGAGGACAAGAACCGGGTTCCCTACGTTAAGGTGAGGAGCAGCTGGGGGGGGGAGCCCCCCAGAGGAGTGGGCTGAGACCCCAACTCCCCCCCCTTTGCCCCCCCAGGGCTGCACCGAGCGCTTCGTGTCCAGCCCCGAGGAGATCCTGGATGTGATCGACGAGGGCAAATCCAACCGGCACGTGGCGGTCACCAGTGAGCAGCGGGGGGGGCGCGGGGCGGGGGGGGCCACGGGGCGCAGTGGGTGCAGCCTCTGCCCTGCCCGCAGACATGAACGAGCACAGCTCCCGCAGCCACAGCATCTTCCTCATCAACATCAAGCAGGAGAACACGGAGACGGAGCAGAAGCTCAGCGGGAAGCTCTACCTGGTGGACCTGGCGGGCAGCGAGAAGGTGCGGGGGCCCCGGCGCTGCGGGGGGGCGGAGCTGCGGAGCCCTGGGGGGGGCCCGGGCCGCGGTGGCCCCACGGGGCCCCTGAGCCTCCGGCCCCATAGGTCAGCAAGACGGGGGCCGAGGGGGCGGTGCTGGATGAGGCCAAGAACATCAACAAATCGCTCTCGGCGCTGGGCAACGTCATCTCGGCGCTGGCCGAGGGCACGGTGAGACCCGCGGGGGCCCCACAGCCCCCGCTGCCCCACAGCCACCGCTGCCCCACAACTGCCACCGCTGCCCCACAACTGCCACCGCTGCCCCACCACTGCCGCCACTGCCCCACACCAACCACAGCTGCCCCACACCAACCACCACTGCCCCACAACAGCCACCGCTGCCCCACACCAACCACAGCTGCCCCACACCAGCCACCACTGCCCCACAACTACCACCACTGCCCCACACCAACCACCACTGCCCCACAACAGCCACCACTGCCCCACAACTACCACCACTGCCCCACACCAACCACCACTGCCCCACACCCATCGCCGCCCCACACCCACCCCGCTGCCCCCCCCCCAGCCCCCCTCCCCCCCTGCCCCACCGGGCGCTGTCCGCGCCGCGGTGCTGATGCGCTGTCCCCGCAGAAGGTGTATGTGCCCTACCGGGACAGCAAAATGACGCGGATCCTGCAGGACTCGCTGGGCGGGAACTGCCGCACCACCATGTTCATCTGCTGCTCCCCCTCCAGCTACAACGACGCCGAGACGCGCTCCACGCTGCTCTTCGGGCAGAGGTAGGGGCAGCGCCGAGCACCCAACTGCGCCCGTGGGGCACAACTGCATCCATAGGGCACCCAACTGCACCCATGGGGCCCAACGGCATCCATAGGGCACCCAACTGTGCCTATGGGGCACAACTGCACCTATGGGGCACAACTGCATCCAGAGGGCACCCAACTGCGCCTATGGGGCACAACTGCACCTATGGGGCACAACTGCATCCAGAGGGCACCCAACTGCGCCTATGGGGCACAACTGCACCTATGGGGCACAACTGCATCCAGAGGGCACCCAACTGTGCCTATGGGGCACAACTGCACCCATGGGGCACAACTGCATCCATAGGGCACCCAACTGCACTCATGGGGCACAACTGTGCCTATGGGGCACAACTGCATCCATAGAGCACCCAACTGCGCCTATGGGGCACAACTGCATCCATAGGGCACCCAACTGCACCCATGGGACACGACTGCGCCCATTGTATACCACTGCACTCATTGCACCCAACTGCACCCATGCAGCAAACTGCACCCATGGGACAAAACTGCGCCCATGTGGCACAACTGCACCCATGGGACCCAACTGCATCCATGCGGCAAACTGCACCCGTGGGACCCGACTGCACCCATGTGGCACAACTGCACCCATGGGACCCAAATGCACCCATGGGACCCAACTGCACCCATGCAGCACAATTGCACTCACAGGACTCAACTGCACCCATGGGACACAACTGCCCCCATGGGACATAACTGCACCCATGGCACCCAACTGCACCCATGGGGCACAACTGCACCCATGGGGCACAACAGCACCCATGGCACCAAAGAGCACCCATGGCACCCAACTGCACCCATGGCACCCAACTACACCCATGGCATATAACTGCACCCATGGCACCCAACCACACCCATGGCACCCAACTGCATCCATAGGGCACCCAACTGCACCCATGGGGCACAACTGCATCCATAGGGCACAACTGCACCCATGGCACCCAAATGCACCCATGGCACCCAACTGCACCCATGGGACACGACTGCGCCCATGTGGCACAACTGCACCCATGGGACCCGACTGCACCCATGGCACCCAACTGCACCCATGGGACACGACTGCACCCATTATACCACTGCACCCATGGCACCCAACAGCACCCATGGGACTCAACTGCACCCATGCGGCACAAATGCACCTATGGCACCCAACTGCACCCATGGGACCCAACTGCACCCATGTGGCACAACTGCACCCACGGGACACAGCTGCACCCACGGGACACAACTGCACCATGGCACCTAACTGCACCCATTGCACCCCAACTGCACCCACAGCACCCAACAGTACCCATGGCACACAACAGCACCCATGGCACCCAACAGCACCCACGGCACCCAACAGCACCCATGGGACATCGCTGCACCCATGGTACCCAACTGTATGCATGGGACACAACTGCATCCATGGGACACAGCTGCACCCATGGCACCCAACTGCACCCATGGCATGCAACAGCACCCCTGGGACACAACTGCATTCATCGCACCCCAACTGCACCCATTGTACAGGACTGCACCCATGGCACCCCAACTGCACCCATGGGACACGACTGCACCCATAGGAGACAACAGCACCCCAACAGCACTCCTTGGAGGTGGGCCCTGGTGGGGGTCACTGTAGGGGGCACCTCAGGGGATCCCTGGAGCAAGGGTGCGGGGGAGGGCTCCCACTTGAGGGCTGTCCCCCCCAAGGGCCAAGACCATCAAGAACACGGCATCGGTGAACCTGGAGCTCACGGCCGAGCAGTGGAAGAAGAAGTACGAGAAGGAGAAGGAGAAGAACAAGGCCCTGAAGGAGACCATCGGGAAGCTGGAGGCTGAGCTGAGCCGCTGGCGGAGCGGTGAGGGGGGACCCCAGTGCCGGGAGGGGACCCCATTGCCGCGGAGGGGACTCCAGTGCCCAGGAGGGGTCCACATTGCCCCGGAGGGGACCCCATTGCCCCAGAGGGGACCCCATTGCCCCGGAGGGGACTCCATTGCCCCAGAGGGGACCCCATTGCCCCGGAGGGGAACCCAGTGCCGGGCGGGGACCCCATTGCCCAGGAGGGGACTCCACTGCCCCAGAGGGGACCCCAGTGCCCAGGAGGGGAGCCCGGTGTCAGGAGGGGACCCCTCTGAGCTGAGGCCACATCCCCAGGAGAGGCTGTGCCCGAGACGGAGCAGCTGAATGGGGCTGAGGCTGAGCTGGGGCCGGGTGAGGGGCCAGGGCCGGGACCCACCAGCGAGACCCCCCTCAACGACAACAGCTCCTCCATCGTCATCCACATCTCGGAGGAGGAGCGGCACAAGTACGAGGAGGAGATCCGCAAGCTCTACAAGCAGCTGGATGACAAGGTGGGCACCCCCAAAGGGCCTCCTGAGGCCTGCCGCGGGACCCCCACTGCCCCGGACCCTCGGGGCCAGCATGAGCCCCCTGTGTTCTCCCCAGGATGATGAGATCAACCAGCAAAGCCAGATCATGGAGAAACTCAAGCAACAGATGCTGGACCAGGAGGAGGTGAGGGCGCCCCTCCAACCCCCGTGTCCCCCATCTCTATGTGACTGACCCTGCTGGAATCCCATGATGACACCGTGGGACCCACCTGAACCCCTCAGGGACCCCCACCCTGATAGTTTGAACCCCCTAATCCAGTCCCCATGGGAACCTCTCTGACACTTCCACTGGGACCCCCGGGGCCCCCACCACGACCCCCTGAGACCCTCTTGAACTCCTCTGGGACTCCCCAACGGTGACCCCCGGGACCCCCCCTCCTCGGGCAGGTGCTGGCGGCAGCGCGGGGCGGGGGCGAGGCGGCGCGGCGGGAGCTGGCGGCGCTGCGGGCAGAGCACGGCGCGGCCCGGGCCGAGGTGACGGAGGTGCTGGCGGCGCTGGAGGAGCTGGCGCGGAGCTACGACCGCAAAGCGCAGGAGGCGGAGGACAGCGGCCGCCAGAACCGGCGGCTCAGCGATGAGCTGGCGCGCACCGAGGTGAGCGGAGCGGCTGCGGTACCGGCGGCAGCCTGGTGGGGGCGACAGAGCACCCGAATTATGCTGTTGCTGCGTTTGGGGCTCTTTGGAGGGTCTTTTGGGTGTGTTTTGGGCAGGTTTGGGATGCTTGGTGCAGTGTGTCCGTGCCACAGGCGCTGTAGCTGCTTGTGGGGCTCTTTTGGGGCTGTTTTGGGCTGTTTTCGGGTGTTTGGTGCAGTGTGTCCATGCCTCAGTCGCTGTTGCTGTGTTTGGAGCTGGTTTTCAGGTGGTTTTGGGTGTTTTGGGGCTGTTTGGGGCTGTTTGCGCAGTGTGTCCGTGCCGCAGGCGCTGTCGCTGTCGCTGCAGTCGGAGCTGCAGCGGGTGTTGGACCTCGGGGCGCAGCAGCGCTCACGGGCGGCCGAGGTGCTCAATGGGCTCCTGAGGGACCTCAGCGAGTTCAGCCTCATCCTGGGCAATGGCGAGATCAAGCTGGTGAGAGCGGGAGGGGCACCCACGGGTGGGCGCATGGTCAGGAGGGGCCCCCATGGGTGGGACTGTGCTGCATCCGTGATGGACCCATGTGCATGATGGGGTGCACTGGGGCACACCAGGGCACGGGCGTGTGCGTGCTGTGCTCATGGCATGCTCATGCCATGCCATAGCCATGTGTGTGCTGTGAGCATGCTCATACCGTGCCATGACCATGACGTACCCATGCCTGTGATGTGTTGACCCATGTCCATGCCCATGACCATGCTATGTTGACCCTTGTCCATGCCATGCCTGTGCCATGTTGACCCACGTCCATGCCCATTCCGTGTGCACCCATGTCCATCCCTGTACCCTGTTGGCCCATGTCCATGCCCCTGCCATGTCAACCCATGGCCATCCCTGTGCAGCCGGTGGAGGTGACCGGGGCCATCGAGGAGGAGTTCGCCGTGGCCCGGCTGTACGTCAGCAAGATCAAGTCAGAGGTGAAGTCAATGGTGAAGCGGTGCCGGCAGCTGGAGAACCTACAGGTGGAATGCCACCGCAAGCTGGAGGTGACCGGGCGCGAACTCTCCTCCTGCCAGCTCCTCATCTCCCAGGTGGGGACCTGCAGGAGCGGAGCCATCAGGGGTTGGTGTCCCCATGATTGGGTGTCCCAGGGTTTGGTGCCCCCATGATTGAGCGTCCCAGGTCTTGGTGTCCCCATGATTGAGCGTCCCAGGTCTTGGTGCCCCCATGATTGAGCGTCCCAGGGTTTGGTGTCCCCATGATTGAGCATCCCAGGGTTTGGTGTCTCCATGATTGGGTGTCTCTGGTCTTGGTGCCCCCATGGCCCAGCACTGGGATGCCCGGGGGTGCCGGGGGTGTCCCCGTGCCCCAGGGCTGGAGCTGACTGTGGTCCCGCAGCACGAGGCGAAGATCCGCTCCCTGACCGAGTACACGCAGGCGGTGGAGCTCAAGAGGCGGAGCTTGGAGGAGACCAACGATGCCCTGAGTGAGGAGCTGGCGCGGCTGCAGGCGCAGGGTGAGGACGGGGAGGAGGGTGGCACTTGAGGGGCACAGCAGCACTTGGGGGGCTCCCCATGGTGAACTCCGCCCCACAGACACAGCAGAGGAGGGAGCCTGGAAGCAGGATGAGACCCAGGACATGGACGAGATCAAGGTGAGGAGGTGCTGGTGGGGCCAAGACCCTGGGGGGTTCTTGAAGGTGGTGGGGATCTGGCGGTTGGGGGAGGTGTCCCGGGGGTGCTGGGGGGTACCCGATGATTCTGGGGGGTGCTTGGATCCCCAGGAGGGGCTGAGGGTCCCTGGGGGGTGCTGAGCGTCCCGGTGCTGAGCCGGGGGAGCAGTGGTTATGAGTGCCGTGGCTGTGGGGCGCTAGGGGGGCGCTGCGGGGCTCACAGGCACAGCACTGGCAGGAGGTGTCACAGGGGTGCATTGGGGTGTCCCTGCTGTCCCCGGTACCACCGCTGTCCCCGGTACCACCGCCGTCCCCGGTACCACCCCTGTCCCCGGTACCACCGCTGTCCCCGGTACCACCGCTGTCCCCGGTACCACCCCTGTCCCCGGTACCACCGCTGTCCCCGGTACCACTGCCGTCCCCGGTACCACCGCTGTCCCCGGTACCACCGCTGTCCCCGCTATCACCCCTGTCCCTGGTACCACCGCCGTCCCCGGTACCACCGCTGTCCCCGGTCTCCCCGGTGCCTGTCCCCATGTTCCAGGTGCAGCATTCGCAGCTCGGGCGCCTCCGGGACGAACTCAACGAGCGGCAGAAAACCATTGATGAGCTGCGGGAGTGAGTGAGGCCCCCCCGCCTGCCCTGACCCCGACGCGCCCAACCCCAGCCCTGCTCCCAGCCCCTCACTGGTGCGATGGGACTGGGGGGGGCCGAGCTTGAGCCCTCTGCCCCCCCCATCCCCTGCCCCCCCATCCCCTGCCCCCCCACCCCCCCACCCCCCATCCCCTGCCCCCATCCCCTGCCCCCCATCCCCTGCCCCCCCACCCCCCCATCCCCTGCCCCCATCCCCTGCCCCCCATCCCCTGCCCCCCCCACACCCCCCATCCCCTGCCCCCATCCCCTGCCCCCCCCACACCCCCCATCCCCTGCCCGCCATCCCCTGCCCCCCCCCACCCCCCCATCCCCTGCCCCCCATCCCCTGCCCCCCCCCACCCCCCCATCCCCTGCCCCCCAGCCTGACACAGCGCCTGGAGCTGGAGCTGCAGAAGCTGCGGGGGGAGCACGAGGAGCTGCGGCGCCAGGAGCAGGCCAAGGCCGCGCGGCTGCAGGAGCTCACGTGAGACCTCCCCGGGACCCCCCCCTCAACACTTGGAGGCCTCTCTCAGCACCCCCAGAAGCCCCTTGCAGGCCCCCCCCAGTTTTGGGGTGCCCCCCCTCATCTTGGGGTGCCCCCCCCAGGTTCCTCCATGAGCGCCATGAACAGTCCAAGCA